>VXAA01005920.1:0-53621 GCA_013399115.1 Anseranas semipalmata
CATTGCTCCTTGTCCTATCGCTAGAGGTCCTGGTAAAAAGTCTTTCAAAACCTTTCTTATAAGGCCCTTTTATATATTGAAGGACTGCAATAAGGTCTCCCTAGAGTGTTCTCTTCTCCAGGCTGAGGGAGTTGGGGTTGTTGAGACTGTCTTCACAGGANCCTGATGGCCCTCCTCTGGACCTTCTCAAACAGGCCTATGTCTTTCTCGTGCTGAGGGCCCCATAACTGGATGCAGCACTCCAGGAGGTCTCAAAAAAGCAGAGTAGAGGAGGAGAATCACTTCCCTTGACTGTTGGCCATGCTTTTTTATGCAGCTCAGGCTTTTTTTTAATTTTTATTTTTATTTATTTTTTTTTAATGCAGCTTGGCTTTCTGGGCTGCACGTACATGTTGCTGGGTCATCCAGTTTCTCATCCACCAGCATCCTCAACTCCTTCTCTGCAGGGCTGCTCTCAATCAATTCAACTAGTCCATACTGATATGGGGGACTTCCCCGACCCAGGTGCAGGACCTTGCACTTTGCCTTGTTAAAGTTCATGAGGTTCACATGGGCCCATGCATCAAGCCTGTCCAGATCCCTCCAGATGGCATCCCTCTAGCATATCAACTGCACTGTCAGGTTGGTGTCATCTGCAAACTTGCTGAGGGTGCACTGAGTCCCACTATCCATGTAATTGATGAAGATATTAAATAGTATTGGTCCCAGCATGGAACCTTGAGGGACACCACTCATTACTGGTTTCCATTTAGACATTGAGCCATTTACTACAATGGCTTGGATGTGGCTATCCAGCCAATTCCTTATTCATCTAACAGTCCATCAAACCTATATCCCTCTAATTTAGAGGCAAGAATGTTGTGGGGGACCATATTAAAGACCTTACAGAAGTGCAGGTAGATGACATCAGTAGCTCTTCCCCCGTCCAATGTTGCAGTCGATCCATCATAGAAGGCCACTAGATTAGTAAGCCACAATGTGCCCTTGGTTCTGCTTTTCTTCCTGTCATTAGAATCACTTGATGTTTTTGTTCCTTTAAGATGGAATATTCCTTGTTACTATCCCCAGAAATAATAGCAATGGAGCAATAATAAAATCTCAGCCTGCCTGAAAGCTGTCATTAGAAAACAGGAAAAATAACTGGTGGATGTTTAAATAGATGACCTTTAGTACTTAAAATATACTGCTTGCTTTCTTTTTTTCTTTTCTTTTCCATTTTCCACAGCCTGAAAATAGTAAACATTAAAAGAAATAATCCTCATGATCCTGGCCTCATTTGGTAGGTAGCTAGCAAAAGAGGTTGGTTGTGGAAATTGCTGTGGTAATTGCTGACCTTTTGTTACATGATCTATTTCATTCCACTTGATATTATGCTTAAGAATGCAAGCTTTTGATAGAGCTTTGTAGCAGTTCAGTTTACTACAGTTGACATCCTACTGAAGAATGTTTTCCTAGAAAAAGAATTCTAATCATACAATAAATCCATTTTCTTCTGTATTTCTTTGTATGCAATAATGAAGAATATGGAAGTATACACGTTGCCTTCTCACAGCATACAGGGTAGAAGAGAAGTATTTCATAAGTATGCTTCCCAAAAACTGTTTTTAAGAACATGTACATTTTAAGAAATTTCTTGCTGCTCTTTTTTGTGTAATACAAAAATTTCACATGTGCTTGTGATCAGTTTGGATTAAAAAAAACAATGTTGTTGACCCATGTATCAGGTTTTATTTATAACTTTTTTTTTACCTAAGTTGTTTTCCATTTGGGTCTCTCTTGAATGCAGTTTTACTTTCCCCTTAATCTACCTATATTCACAAAGTACCTGATTCTACGGTGCATCGTCAGCTTCTGTTGAAGTGTACAGAAGCTTAAGAAACTGTATTTTCTCAGAAGATAAGCTTAAAGGAAACTTATCAAAGACTGTAATTCACAGTTCCTTTATCTTCTCTGTCGTGATTTCTTGATTGTACAAGTCCTGATATTAAATTACTAGTTCTTTTCGACTAGGATTGGTTACAGTTGAAGAGAACATCAAGACAACCTTACCCCATCTGTGTCATGTCCTCCCCTGAGGCAAGCTTAATGTTCACTGCATGTGTCTATTAAGCATTAATTCTATAACTGTATTTTAGTGAGAGAGAGCAATATGGTATGTTCCGATGCAAGAATCTTAATTCCTACACAAACATATGGCATAGAATTATCTACTTAAAGATGGAACAATCTGATAATTTGATAGAGTGACATCTGCACAATAAAACAAGATGCTGATCACACTGGAAAAGTAAACGCAAAAGTTTTATACTAACTATTCTGACATCATCAGAAAGCCATTATCATTTCTCCATGGAATGTTAAAATTTAATGATCTAATTTGGTCTTATCACATGCAATATAAATAAAAAATAACCCTATTAAGTATTCAGAGACCCATGCTGAACACAAAACTTTTAAGTGCTATTTTCTAGAATTTCGACTTAAAGTACTTACATATGTTTAACAGGGAATAAGGAAAAATGTTAGGCAAAAAATAAAAATTCTGTGGTCATTTCCATCCTTTGCTGAAGATATTTACGTATTCAGTTCTGTTCTCTGCATAGTTTAATTTCTTCTGCTGGTCCTGCTGCTAAATCATCAAGATATGTAATTTGACATCAGTCTTTACTTTTGGGAATAATCATGTTAATGCAAGGACATAATTATAGCTTTTGCCTGAATCAAATGAGAGTGATGATACTTTGAGGGCAATGTGAAGAGTATTCATGTTTGAATGCCAGACTTGAACTTAGAGGGGAATCTCCTGTGAATCAGAACTGAGGACTGAGGATTTCACCTCTGTCTTCAAGTCTTCAAAATGGAATGAAAATGCCCAGAATTTTGGATGCTGCATTGAACTTGAACTCAATAGTGTTTGTAGAGTTAGGATTCTTAATCAGAACAACTATAGAATGTAAATGTTAGTTATTCAGTAAACAAGGAAAAGGTCTATTAAAACTGATGGAACTGGGTAACAAATTCTGATTCTTTAGGTTGGGTACTACATTAAGGTAGTTGTCTTTGATAGGAATGGTTTCACTATCTGCTTATGTAGAGAGGAAACTTACTTTTTTAGAGTTGGTGTTTAAGGGCACAGTAGGGCTTGAGCTGATCACAGCATTTCATTTTTGCAATACTGAGTCTATATCAAATGTATTTCATGTACAGTTAGAACAGTCAAGACTATTTCATATTGATCTTTTGTTCTGTACTTTTAAACCTATTTTTTCCATTTCAGTTTACTGTGTCAAACAGCCAAAAAATAGCTTTTGCATTTCTTAGTGGAGAGCTACTGCTGTTCATGTTTTTATTTCTGAAGAACATGTTTATGAATGGAGAATATATTTATGTAGGTTTTCTTCTTTACAGTTAATAGATCATAATAGGAAGGCATTTTTCAAGGCATAAATAAAAAAACTGCATATACTGGTTTCCTTTTACACATCTATATTTACAGCCCTTTTTTTCTGACTGTATAAAACATACAGATATGTTTTTCTGAAGCCAGGAATACAGTTGGCCAGAATGAGGTTGAATTATCTTAGATTGTTTTTTACTACCTGCCAGCCTATGGAACTGATACCAGCTTTTTTATGATAGATTTCAAGCTAGCTGCAAGTGTGGATGGAATGTCTCATAGAAATGTATGGGACTGTTGGAAGTTAATACAGAGTTGATGTAGAAATCTTTTTCTCTCTTTATACAGGTTCTGTCTGATTAATAGACTTTTCACAGATTAAAAAGCCACCAGGATATCATACAGGACCATTTCTTCAGTCTTATCAATTCTCTGTCTGCCAAATACAGACATGCTGTAAAGGCTTTTCTGAGTGAAAGGCATGTAACATAATATTCTTTTGCATGAAGTGTAAGCAAGATATTTCTCTGAAGTTAAAGCCTTTAAATTTCAATAGCAGTTTTATTTATTTCAGATGGAATAAATGTATTTTTTAGAAAGGAATAAAATCAGTAAAAGAATACATTTTATGGCCTGTAAATAAGATCCACAACAATGTGAACTCCATGTATAAAGTCCTATTTGCCTATCTGATTAAACCAAATATTCTTAAGGAAGTGGCAGCATTAGAAACACAGTATTTTTGTTTTTATGCTCACCTAAAACCCTTAGTTAAAATTATTCATATTTAATATCCCAGATGAGCTGATTATGAAGAAGTAAAGCTGATTACCTGATTACCTTGAAATCATCAAGCAGCTACTCATAATGAACTATTTATCCTAAATATGGGGCCCAGGGAACTAGACATATTTTTGGTTCACCTATAGAAGCTTCATTAGTTTATATTAGACTTTGTGACTACAGAAGTTCTTTATCTCTCTGCAGTATTGCGGGGAAGATGCCTCCTATTCATTTGGCAGAAAAATTCATTAAGCAGCACATCATATTGTCACTCTCTCACAAGTAGAATCCTGATCTTTTGTCAAAATGTAAGGAACAATTGGCTGCTGGCAGTTCTGATTACTTCAGAAAGTAATTATGGAAGAAGACATATAGATCTTAAATGATCCTTTTATCTTCTAGAGCCATCCAAAATGAACAATGATATAAATGACATACATTCTTTATTACATTCTTTTTAATAATAATAAAAAAAAAAGCAAAAGGAAAAACACTAAGCTAAACATATAGTTTGATAAGGGCAAAATTGTCATAACACGGTATGATGCTTTTTGAATCTACTTGCTACAAATGGTCAGTCTTTAGTAACATTTTTGAGAAATTCCTCCTACTGAGTCATAGCCCGAGCTAGAGAAGATTGTAAGGCTTCCATCTTCACTTGCATAGCCTTTTTGCCCTGACCGTATTACAAAAATGTTTTAGAAAGTTTGCCAGTCAGTACATGTGTTTAATTGTCTGCAGATTTAAAAATATTAAGCATAGTAAAGAGGTGGTAGTTTAAGTACACTTGGCACATCAAGAATCATCCTTGGCTACTTACTGATGAATACAGTAGTATTTTGAACACGTGTCTTCAGAAGCTTCTAACACCGAGGAGCTGTGGTGGTGTATGGTATAAACAGGTTAATCATGTAGTCCTCTAGCCAAGACAGTAATGATACGTGCTTTGCAGCCACACAGATCTTTGTTAGTACTAACTTCCCAGCTTCAGAGGATAGCTGGAAGGATCCTGTGTGTGTGTGTATGAGTGTGGGAGAAAGACCATGAATGTATGTGGCTTTCTGTTCTTTTATCTGTTCTCTACAGATAGCTGTACAGGTTTTGGTTTTGACGTTCTTTTAATGTCCATTATTGTATGATAATAATGCTCTGCAATACCAGACTTTTTTTAATTTTTCTTTTGTATTTCCTGGGCAGCAAAATACAGTCCTATCTAATGCAGCACAAAGTCAATCTCAGAATAAAATCAGAAAAATGTATTTTTTCAAACTTGTCTAATTTTATTGTTTGTGCAGTTTTTGATACTACCAGACATTCCTTGAATCAATAATTTGACCATCTTGCCTAGTTCTGAATATGGTAATAGTAAGTCAGTGTTTTTATTCTAGGTAATACTGATACTTGGAAATACTAGCTATACTGGGCTTTTGTAAGATGAAGAACTAATGGATTGAGAGCACTTCTGTTTCAGACTGGTTTAATAAGATTTATTGAACCAAGGACATGGGAAACAATATGTGTACTTATTAAAGGGCTTTCTATTTCTTATTTAATGAGTCAGTGCTCCACACTGAGCTCTGTGTACCAGCTTCATATTCATTCTTACCTACTGTAACAGTTGGTGGTATTTAGTTTTCTTTAAATCTCATTTTCTTTTATGAGTTGATTAACATGTAAACAGATTAAATGGATATGTTTTTACTGTTCTCTGAAAACCTTGACCACCATTGGAATGGAATTGTTGGATCTTTTTAAGGAAAGTTCCTGCCTTATATCCATAGTTGTCAGCATATGAATCATGGTCAGTAGGACAGTATAACCACTTTGGAGATTAGTGAAGTAATGTTTATTTTCCAAACTCTAGGGCATGGTCAGTTGTCTGAAGCAAGAATTGGTCATCATATTCAGAAGTCCTTCATTTGATTATCATTCTCTTAGAAACTGTAAACCGAAAGGCCTACATTGTGAAGATCATTATGCCTTCATTTTTTTCTTCACTTGAGTGGAAGCGAATTCTGTTGGCTTTGAAAGGTCTTTTTTTTTTTTTNGGTTTTTTTTTTTTTTTTTTTTTTTTTACATTTGGAGTTTAAATTGAATTCAATCTCTGTTTACACTGAACCTTTCTGTTTGTCTATTTTTTTGTTTTGTTTTGTTTTGGTAACTCATATTTTCCAGGAAAGGGTTCAGTTTTCCATGACTATTGGCAGATGTTTCTCCAGGATCTTTAATGACAATGATGTATTTGTTGATAAGCTAGTACTTGCTAGAAGGGACTTTGTTTCGCATCAGTGAGTGTGTTTTTTTGTATGAGAGCCTTAGTCAACTGAAACATATTCAATTTCTTCCAAAAATGTCTAGGGGTTGTTTAACCCTATTTTGAATGCATACTTCATGCAATGAGTTATCCTTTGGTTCAGCTACTCTTTCTTCATTGTGGCAGGTAAAATACATAACGCCCTGGTTCTACTCTTTTGACTCTCACATTTTTGCAAGTAAGTAGTTGAGTAATTTTAATAGTTGAGCCCAGTGTTCCCAGATACTCACCACAACAGTTGGATTGTGAGTAGATTTTGTTCTTTTAGCACTGTTACTGTTTTTGTGCTCAACTTGCCAATTCAGTACCCTGGTGGGATTTGAGGGGTTTGGTTTATAGACCTGCAGGGTGTTTTCTGCCAAGAATGTGCCAGTATCGAAACATGAAAACTTTTGATGGGCTTTCCATACAGGTTGTAGGTATTATAGGGGAAAGTCATAGAGGGTTCTGCTGTTTCTGCCTTATTGTCATTTTATGTCCACCTCCTCTCCTACTTTCCCAAACCTAGACAATCTGTGTCACAAAACCTCTGTTCTCAATGTGTCGACACAACTTTATTCTCAGCCACATTGTTATAACTGAGATAAAATGTTCTGTTTATGGAGGATATTCTGTTTGTCCTTGAAAAGAAGACTTTTTTAACAATATTTTTTTGTTTTTACTATAAAGTAATAAGATAGTGGGAAAAGAAAACACTGTGTAAAATCTTGCTATGTTATTGGTGTGAGACAATTCCTGAACAGGTTATATTTGGTAGCAGGCATGAATGTTCCTGTGCTTGAGGGGAAATTTCAGACAAATTTAGGATGCTGAATTGTTTTCTTATAGTATTACTTCACAGTTTGTGAGGACAAGTCAGGTAGAAGTATGCCTGTTGGGTGAATTCCCCAAAAGTTAAGAAATTTTGGTTTTGCAGGGTCAAAGGTGTTTTTGTTAGAAATGAAGGTTTTAGTACTTATATATGTATATATAAATAGGATGCAATTCTCATCCGGAAGCAGTTTTTTTGTTTGTTTGTTTTTGTTTTTGTTTTTGTTTTTTTGTTTTTTGTTTATTTTTTAATTTAATGGTAATCAGATTCTAAACTGCTTCAAGTTCTGGCAATATTACTTCTGGAATTTCAAGTGGCAAGAGAAATGTGTTAATTAGAAGATACCAGGCAATGTTGTTTATGACATGCTATTGTTAAATAAGATTTTCATTATTGCTAGATTGTTCAAGTTCTTAAAGCCCAATAAATGGAACAAAACCACTGAAAATACCGTATTCACCAAACCTCTAATCCTCAAAAACTTCATCATCTGCCTTTATTTGAAAGCTGAGCAATGCCATCAAGTATGAAATTTCATGTGTGCCAGATTAAACAGAAGCTGTAGCCACAAACTATATACAAATAATACCTTTTTACTTAGTAATTCTGTTCCTGTTTGATGTATTCCAAATCCTTCCTGCATAGTTGATCAACCAAAATACTCTTCTGTTGCACTTTAACTCACAGTAGTGCTGAAAGGAAGTTTTCTTGTCATTAATTGAACAACTAATACTTCTGACAACAAATGAATGATGAGTAGTGGGCTAGAAAGAACATGGCCTGCATATGTAATCTTTGATTAGATTTAGACTGCTAGTAGGGATTTTTGGGGAGAAATACTCATTTGGCACGTAGAGATGTGAACAAAAACCTACATAAATATAACCCAGAAGTTACTTAGGACACCATTTAATGCATGATTAATTCAGCCATTAACTCCTCTGTCTTTAAAAGACTTGAAGGTAGCTGTTTGCAATGATGCTTAAAGGACAATTCTTTAAGGCTACACTGCATATACAGAAATTTGTTCTAACTGGATGCTTTTTGTTTGCATTGTTTCTGACAGGATTGTTTTTTTATTTTTGCTTTTTTCTTTTTAGGAGGGTTGTTTTTTGTTTTTAATCACGATGCTCTGTTACTTAATTGGTTTGGATTTATACAGTGGTAGAACACTGGGTATCTTTGATGTCTACTGTTTCTTTCCTTACCATCTTTTGCTAAAAGGTAAGCTACATAGATGGATAACTGCAAATTAATATTTTTCTGCCTTTATTTTATTTTTTTTTGGCTGTCCCTGTTAGAATTGGGATAGTTAAAGAAAGCCTTGAAAAAAAGAGTTAAGAAAATCATTCTCTTTTCCTCTCTTCAGTTTAGAAATAAGGTCTACTACCATTTGCAGCAGGGACCTGAAAATCAAATATATTCTAGTCTTAGTTCTAACTGTGGCTTGCCATGTGACCTTGACAATCAAGTCTGTCTGTATTCTCATTTCTTCTTTTCTGTTATCAGGAGGAAACATTAATATTTGCAAAGCATTCTGAAATTCCTGGACTGGTGTATAGAACGGCAGATTTCTTCATTATCTGTTGGAAGGCATATAGGTTTGCTAAATATTGTTCTGCTGTGCTGAGCAGGAGTACAAATGAAGTGTTGTTTTTTTTTTTTCTTTTGAGACATAAACTCAATTTAAGAATCATATTGGCTAAAGAATGATTCAGTAAACTAACAGTCTAGAATAAATCTGTGTTAGGTGTTAATTCTTGTAATTCTCATCCTCTTTGAGTTTTCCTCTTAACAATCAGGGCAGTGAGGTTATTGATATATAAACAAATCAGTGGTTTACTTAGCCTGCTATTTGACTCAGCATTTACAGATGCCGCAAAATGTATGTGTAACAAATTTTGAGCATCTAATCTTGAAAAACGGAGCCAGGCTATTGCATCTATTTATTACATACCTTACAGAAACTTAATGAATATAATGGTGCTTTACATGCTTCACGTCAGACTTGACCACAGCTTTTCTCTCTGATAGGAATTTCGTTGCTGTCTTCTCTTTCACCTAGGCAGAAGTCATCATGTACTATGATTTAACAGTCATAACATTAATTTGCTGTTTTTAACATCCTTAATACAGTGTTATAGATGCTAAAAGATGAAATCTGAGAAAATGTCTTAATCATGACATTTTAGAACATCTTTAAAAAATTTAGAAAAAAAGTTGCTTTCTAAACCTGGACAAGCTTGAGAAGTGGGCTCACATGAACCGAATGAGGTTCACCAAGGCCAAGTGCAAGGTGCTGCACATGCGCCGGGGCAATCCCAGGCATGAGCACAGACTGGGAGAAGAACTCATTGAGAGCAGCCCTGCAGAGAAGGACTTGGGGTTTCTGGTGGACGAAAAGCTGGACATGAGCCAGCAGTGTGCGCTTGCAGCCCAGAAGGCCAAGTGCATCCTGGGCTCCATCAACAGAGGCATGACCAGCAGGTCGAGGGAGGTGATTGTCCCCCTCTCCTCTGCCCTTGTGAGGCCCCACCTGGAGTGCTGCATCCAGGTCTGGGGCCTGCAGCATAGTAGAGATGTGGACCTGTTGGAGTGGATCCAGAGGAGAGACACAGAAATGATCAGAGGGCTGGAGCACCTCTCTTATGAAGAAAGGCTGAGAGAGCTGGGGATGTTCAGCCTGGAGAAGAGAAGGCTCCAGGGAGACCTCACGGTGGCCTTTCAGTACCTAAAGGGGTCTTAAAAAAAGGATGGAGAGGGACTCTTTACTCGAGCAGATAGTGATAAGACAAGGGGCAGTGGCTTTAAACTAAAAGAGGGGAGATTTACATGAGATGTTAGGAAGAAATTCTTCATTGTGAGGGTGGTGAGGCATAAGAACAGGTTGCTCAGAGAAGCTGTGGATGCCCCATCCTTGGAAGTGTTCAAGGACAGATTGGATGGGGCCTTGGGCAACCTGATCTAGTGGGTGTTGTCCCTGCCCATGGCAGGGGGGTTGGAAGCAGGTGATCTTCAAGGTCCCTTCCAACCCAAACCATTCTATGATTCTACGATTCTATGATTCTAAACTTTAAAAAATAATTTACCATTTTATTAATATAAGCGAGAGTCATGCACCATATTTTTTTGTGCTGTGCTTCAGAAGCAATGTTGTAGAATGTCTAACAGTGTTAAGGCTTTAGATGAGTCTTAGCAGTATTTAATTTTCAACATGATCTATCTGTGAGCGTGATCAGCTGTAGATGCAACTATAATTCTTAATAGTGGCAGCTGGGTTTGGAGTTCTGTAAAATTCAAATTGCTGTTAAAAAATACCCGTGTATTTATATTAGTGTGAACCTTCAATTATTGTTAAATCTTAAAAAGATTTTTTTTTTTAATCTGAAAGTCCTGACAAAATTTGACTTACTGGAATAACTAAGTGACATTAATAGTCATATACAGATATATTAATTGTATTAGTAAATGGCCTTAAATTATCCAGTGGAGGTAACAGTTTATTTTAGCCTATACACAGCCTTCCAGGACAGCAGGAAAAGTTCTTATTCCTCAGCTTGTATACTCATACCAGGTGCATATATATGTGTGTCTTCCCAGAACCCGCTTAAATCTGCAATGTGTGGAGTTCTAGTCTGAGTTTTTCCCCAGGTGGAATTGATACCATTATCATATAGGAATACATATAACATATGTAACACAATAATATACAGGCATCTGCATTAGCTACCCCACAAATACAGTTTATTGTTTATAATACAATTTATAGTGTATAAATATCATTGCACAGACTGTTTTCATACCTCAAGAGTTATTTTGCATAATTCTGGTCTTCTGCAGATGGAAATTAATTTCTTTACAGTAAATTCTATCTCCACAGGGTCAGAATCCTTCCTGTTTAAAACACAGGCATTATGAGGTAGTTCAAGTTAAGGGTCAGAAGCTTTTATCTTATGGATCTGAGGAAATGCTGTCCAAGTATACTGGGAAGGGAAACAGTGCAGAGCAAGAGAAGGACAGTGTGAGGGCAGTGACACACAGCAGGGAGAGACTCCAGGCAAAGGGTTTCTGTCTGTAGGCATTGGGAATGGATCAGAGGAGTGAATCTTAGCAAGAGAGGAGAAGGATTTGGGGTAGAAATACAGAATAAAATGAGAATGAAGAGAGATAAGTTAACAGCTAATGATTAAATCTTCCAATGACTAAGAGTAGTGTCAGGAAAGATAGTAGTAAAGGATTTACTGGATAGGAAACACAAGGGTAGTATTGTTGTGGAAACTCAATTTTTTTTTCTCCTACATTTAGAACAAAACAAAACAAAACACAACACAACAGCAGAGAACCTTAAACAATCATTCCTCAGAGGCATAGTTCTGCTGTTTTAGTTGTACTTAAAAGGGTTGAGCGTTGCTGGCAATGATGCTCAGTTTTCACTGCAGCAATTTGACAGTACTGCAACAATCCTGCTTTTTTCCCCAGAAAATTACTGGATAGATGGGTGTAAAAACTTGAAAAGTGAGAATGCTGAACTCTATATTAATCTGTTATTCTGGGTGACAACTTGAAGGTGGAGTTCAAGATAGCTTGTAAAATTATGGAACACATATAAAGCCCCTTCCCTCATCTTGCTGTGCATAGAAATATCTTTGTCCTTGTCTTTACCTCTCTTCAGCAAGTTCCTTGGATCATAGGCTGGTGTTTAGCTTCCATTTTGAATTTCATTGGTCATCTTATCTGAATGCCTAAGTCGTACTTTAGCTGTTTCTGGGTCATGTAAACTAAGAAAGAGCATAATTAGAAGGGCACTACTGGCAGATGAGATAAACAGAAAGGAACAGGGCTGGGAGGCGGGATACTTAAGAAAAGATGGGCTTCTTTCACTGGTTTCCTGTCAGTGTTTCTATTGTCAGGGCGTCGATGGACTGCTGGTGTTCTGGAACAAAGCAGACTTATTTTTGCAAAGGCTTATGACACTGATGGAATCAGTTCTACACTTCTATATTATCTAATATAATATGATTTTTATTTCTTTTTTTTTTTGTGGAGGAATGTGTAGGTGGCATTATGTGTAAGTGGAAAATAAATTGGAAATTAGAATCAAGAAAAAACATTTTATAATTCACTATTTAAATATTGGACTACTTTTAAAATACTGCAGACCATTTGCTTATGTATAAATGAATACAAATAATGATTTTATTAGAAATATTTTGTTCTATTATTTACCTAAAATATCATGGAATGTATAAAAAGAACCTTAAAGAGAGTTGTGTTTTGAATTTGTATTTTTGTTGTGTATGACTGGATGTGACAGCAAGCTGAGTGTATTCCCCATTGCTTACCAAGGGAAGGTTTGCTTTATTGCAGTTTGCACAGCGACATCAAGGGTTTCTGCAACAGTGCCTACAAGTTGCCAGAAGGTCAGTGTGAAAACATACCACCGTCTGATTCTGTAGCACGGAACAGTTATTGTTACTAGGATTTATTAAATCCTGTCCTCCAAACAAACAGTACCTGTCCAACGCTTGTTCTGCATACAGGTAGTCCACAGGAAGCAGCTCTAGTTAAAGCATGTATAAATTGAAGTTTATCAAAATATATTTTTTTGCATTTTTTTGAACATCATTCATTTAAGGTATTGCAAGAAGAGTGGATTCAGCAGGTGACATAGTCTGTTAAACAGTGCAGTTTAAGTTAAGATGGGAAGACAAATCTAAACTAAGTAAAATGTATCTCTCCAATAAATACATCATTGCCTGTGTACCATGAAGAAAGCTTTAGTCGTTATAAACAGCTAGGAGAGTATGTGAAAAAATGTGATGTGAGAAATACCTTGATTAGACCATTTTTAGAGTACACTTTTTGGATTGGGATTTATATAGCATATAAAGGCCACCAGCCTAATACTCTCCTCATTCTGCTTATTTGTTGGTTTGTTACATATTTTGTAGTTATCCATTCTCCTTTTCTGAAGAAGAGAATTTTTCATGATTTCTCTTGACTGTTATTCTCAGAGATGCTGTCCCACAGGTATATAGAGTAAGATTCTGCCTACAGTGTGCAAGTTACAACACAATGTTTTTTTATGAAGTGATTACATAAAGGAAAGACAGAAATCTAGCCTAAGAATGAACTAGTATTGTTTAAATTAATACCTCGGGTGAATTTTAAATAAAGTAGATTTCAGTTATAATGACAGTCACATTTTAATTAAGAAAATGCTACACTCAGTATGAAATGTTACAGTGCAATGTCCAACAACTTCCAGCTGCTTTAAGCTTAAAGTGTTAAATATTATAGCACTGTAGTATAACTCCTCACCTTGTGCTAGTCAAATAATATAAATTGTCTATTTTCTTTCTGCTGCAGTAGAATATGATACCCTCTACAGTGTGAATATTTTTGATAGTTTTAAAAATCCAATGTATTAGACCCTTAAGACATGCACTTGATTCTTAATGATATAAAATGTTTTAAAGAGCTTGTTTTAGGTACTAGTGTAGATGTTAGTGGGTCAAAATATTGCTAGTCAAGACATGAATCCTACCGTTATCTCAGTAAAAGCAATTAGGGGAAAAATCACCCTATTTTGAAAGGTGCTTGAGTATGTGTCAAACATACTCAATGTTTGACATGTCACACCTAGAAGCTTGGTATATTCGTTTCAATTTTTCTGAATTAGAGCCCCAAATGGGAAGAACTTTTTTTTTTTTTTAAATACAAAAGTTATTCTTTTTTCCATTCACAAATAATATTTATTTGAAAAAAAAAAGTATATTTTGGCTGAGCATGTCTCTCCTAGGTAGCTTTCTCTCATTACAATATATCTCATGTTTGGTTATACCAGTTAGTTGAAGTTGCTGATATGTTTCTCCTCCAATTCATTGCTATAAAGGTCTGCAGCTACTAGTAAATGTTATTTGAGTTGCTTACCTCCAAGCTGTATCTTCACAACAGAATAAATAATAATAGTAATGATTATGTTGGAGATGTTAATAGTAATGCCAAAAGATTGGGAGAGGGTTTTATTCCCTTAATCACTCTGATTGTCATAATAATATTTGATTGAAGAGTATGTATCAGACTGATTGTACTGCATATAGAAAATAATTCCTTCCATTGTATAGGATGGGATGTTTGTCTATCCCAACATCAGCTGCATTTTACATGCTTTTTTGTGTAGTGAGCATATGTTATCGGTGAATAACAGTTTATCTACAGGTAGGGCTGTGTTAGATATGTGGCGTAGTACCTAATGTACTTTTGTCAATGCATTTCAGTCTTGACCAGGATGTTCTAAACTTATTCATTTGGTCATTCTCTTGTGAGTCTGCCACCAAGAGGGCTGCTGGATGATGGAGATGATACCTGTAGCATGAACACTGATAGACAGTGGCCTGGGACAAATTAGGTTTGTGTGCTTATTGGGGTGGGTTAGTGTTCTTTTTATTATTTTATAGAAGTAGTGACTTGTAAGTTTTTCTTATTTTTCTGATTATATAATTTTACTGATCTAGCAACTTTAATTTTACATTTACTCTTAAAAATATTAGATGCTTCTAAAGTTGTCATCCGTGAATGTACTATAGGGAGTGTTTTAGTATAAAGTGGCATGTCCCTGTGCCTGTGTCCTGAGAGGCTTCTCCATCAGAATGACATTTAGTTTTGCTTTGGAGAGAGAAGCTTTCAGTCACTTTTTTTGTCTCTGAAGCAGGAAGCTATGTAGCTGTCAGCTGTATGTCACTCAAATGAGAAATGAAAAAAAGAACATTGCCCCCTCAAGAAGAACCCAAGAAGCCCTCCTCCAGATTATTTATCAAAGCCACTGATTTTTTTCTTTTTTCCCATGAAATATTTTAGGGAAAAATAGCAGAAATGGTTTTCAGAACACACCTGCTTTACTGTCTAATATGATACCTGCAAATATTTACAGCCTTCAATGCCTAGAAGCTTGTCTTCTATGTTTTCTGTATTTTTAGGCTAGCAGTGGTAGAGTTGAGCATGAGGCTGCTTTTCCTTTACTTTTTACTCAGAGGTATATGTTTTTAGAAGTTTAAAATCTTCTAAGAAAAATAAATGGTATTCCTGGTATCTGATCTTTTTAAATCACTTGCAATAGTACTGTTAAAATCCAGTGGAAATTAATCAAACATTACTGAAAGACAGAAATTCTGTGCATCATTTAGACATTATTTATTTTGAGTCTTCATATATTATTATCATTCCATCATAGAATACATTTTTTTTCTTGATGGATTTTCTTCTTTTGACTTAAATAATAGCTTTTTTTTTTTTCCAGCCTGCTGGAAGTCTTGATGTCTAACAGCAAATCCTTTTAATTTTCACTTAAACAACCATTTCTAATCTGTGTGTAGCAATGTGTCTTGAAATTGAAAGGATTGTATGTGTAAATAAAGAGGAAATGCAGTTTCTCTAGCCCTTATGTTACAAATTTTATTTTTAAAAAAGAAAAATATTACACTGGACTATATATGCAGCTTTCCACTATCCAGACATCTCAATTCCTTTCCTGTTACTGTTCATTGTGACCGATTAAGGACTTTATGGATGAGACACTGTTTCAAATAATGTTAAGTCTTTCACAGAATGTGTGTATATGTACATATATACATGTTACTTGAAAAAGGAAAATTCTGGGCAGATACTCTTGGGTAAAAACTATGATTAAATGCAGATCCTTAAAACTACAATTTCAATGTTTAATTTTTTTCTTCTTTCCATTTTCCATCTTCCATTAGAGGGCAGTATTACGAAAATACAGCATATTGATGTTGACGTTCGGATGAGTTAATCCAGCTTTTTGTTAGGTGAATATGGGACTTAATTGACACTAAAATTTTAAACATATGAATTAAATAAAATGTAATTTAAAACTGATAAAATTATTTTACAGAATCACAGAATTGTTCAGGTTGGAAGAGACCTCCAAGATCACCTAGTCCAACCTCTGACCTAACTCTAACAAGGCCCACACTAAACCATATCTCTAAGCTCAACATCTAAACGTCTTTTAAAGACCTCCAGGGATGGTGACTCAACCACTTCCCTGGGCAGCCCATTCCAATGCCTAACTACCCTTTCGGTAAAGAAGTTTTTCCTAATATTCAACCTAAACCTCCCCTGACGCAACTTGAGCCCATTCCCCCTCGTCCTGTCACCAGGCACGTGGGAGAAGAGACCAATCCCTACCTCACTACAGCCTCCTTTAAGGTACCTGTAGAGAGCGATAAGGTCACCCCTGAGCCTCCTCTTCTCCNGAGTAGTTTTTATGTATTATAAATTGAACCATTTATTTCTAAAAAAAGAAAAGTTTATAAGAATTATCTTAAAAATGTAGTTTAGAACTTTCCGATTTATTGTCAGCTTCTGCTAAACTGTGCCAATTGCAGTAGTAGTAACTCTGCCTTTCCAGCAAAAATCAGGCTGCAGCGTATTTCTGATATCTGTATGTAGACAGAGGAGTTAAGAAAATTTTCTTCCAGCATCTTTCGAAGTAGGTTTCTAGTGCTAGCTTTGCGATCGCTCTGGTCTGTGGGTTGCACAAGACTTTTTAACTGTTGTGTGAGTTCCTACATGTGTAACTGCAGTGGTGATAGAGGTTTTACTGGGTCAGTGCTGTGATTTGTTCTGATGACAATAGTCAGGTAGGGTCTGATTGGAAATGTGTGGTATGAAGCTGTGGTGATAGCATCAAATACGCATATGACATAACTTATCTTGTTTTGTACTCCTGGAGACCCTAGACGTCATTATTCAGAAACTCACTCCATTTTTAGTTCAAAATTTAGAGGAAACCTTCCAGTGGAAGACATCATATATAATCAACATTAATACATACATAACAGACATAATGTAAATTCATAAATATTTCATGGAACTTTGCATTTAATCAAAAAACTAATACATCAGACTAAAAGTGTTCCAAAGTCAGAAAAAAGAACAGAATTACTTTCTGAAGAAAGAAAGCAATATCCCTGAGACATAACAGTTTCAAATAATGAAGTAATAGTTTATTTGTATCCTTAAATTTAGAAAGTTGGTCAATAAAATAGTTTTACCCAGAGATTGGGCCTCTGATGTTAAATAAAAAGAAAAAAAATATTTGTGATGACTAAAATTTGGCAAATCGTTTTTGAAGACTTTGTGATTGCAGCAAGTTGCCATTCAGTCATCACTATATTATTTCAGTGCTGTTCTAGCTTTTGCCTTCAGGTTTTCCTGTTTAATCTTTTTTGAAGATATTGAAAGGAAATAAAACATTTTAATACATCTCAGATTCCTTCTTTTCATTATACTGCTTATGCTTTTCCAGGGGAAGAAGGGTGGATTAGAAATGGTAGGAGGAAAGAGCAGACAAAGGAATTTGCATTCAGCACACAGAAAGCAAGCTAACAGAACACTAGCAGTCAGTCACAAGTGTTTCAATTTTTCTATGTGTAAACACCCTCCTTGTTTTACCACCCCTTTTAAACTAACTGTAGCAAACCAGAAAGCCAGGCTATGCATTTACCATTTTTTTATATACCTGTTTACCTGAAAGACAACATTGTCTCAGTTTTGCCCTTTAACAGAGTCATTTAGCTATAACACTAAATTCTTTAAAAGTTTTTCAACTTAATAATCTATTTTTTTAGCCAGTCAATTTGCTTTTAATCTGGATAGTTTAGGTACTGCAAGCATATTGATTTATTTATTGCAGTCTCCTAATAAGTAAGTATTTTGGAGTATTATCTACAGTAACTGTAGTTTTAAAATCATCTCTTAGCATTTACGGGTTTCCAGTGAAGAATCCTATGCGTTTTCACAATCATTAGCAAGTGTTAATTCGGTTACTCTAAAATATTCCACTCATATGCAGAATTTGTAAGGAAAGCAATATAAAAATTCTTTGGTCAAGGACCAAAATGAAGTTGATGAGGGAAGTACTGCATGAGATTTTAGGGTGGACATTGCACAGAAGGGCAGATTACAGGTTCATGACACTCTTCTAGACAGTAAAACATAATATTACGAAGTGTCTGCTCCCCTCTTTTGCTCGTTCCTTCCTCTTTGTAGGAAAACCTGAACAAAACTGAAAATTGGCATGATACTTCTGTGCATTTCCTAATTGTCAAATTTCTCTTTAGAAGATAAATAAAAATTAGAACCCTATAAATGCCTACAAAGGCCTTTGGGACAGGTGGATACTACATGTATCATTTTTAAGAAGAAAATTATGATGCTACTGAAGATATATGCAGTCTTTGGATTCAACTTATTACGCTTAAAATAATCAAGAGCAGTTAACAGAACTAAAATAAACGCTATAATTTCTTTTTGGTCTTAACTTTGGGAGTTAATCAAACAATGGAGTATCCATAAGTACCTCTATGGAATTCTGGAATGTCACATTTTTGAGATAGCATCTTCTCTTGAACAGTCCTTACCCCCAGAAGAAGTGAGGAGGATGGAGAATAAAGTTGTGATTAAAGTAGAGTTGGTTTTCACATGTGGGATTTTTATTCTGGATTTTCTTCGTTGCAAACGTAACTTGCCACTTACAAATTCCTGTCTTCTCTTGCAGTGCACCTGCAGGAAAGACATGGTAACAATATCTATGGACATTTTTGTGAGGAAGTTTCAACCCGACAGATACCAGCTGTGGAAACAAGGCAAAGATTTATACACCATAGATCATACAAAACCAACTCCTGAATCAACACCTGAAGTAAAGATATGGCTGCAGAGAAGAAAGAAAATAAAGAACCTTCCCAAGTGGTATTTGTTACTTTATCCTTCATTTAGTTGTTTTCAATATGATGTCAATCTCCTTTTTGTTTCCTTTGTGCTCCTTTCTCTGGTGTTCTGTTTTACTTCATCTACTTAGATAAAGTTTTTTATTATTATTATTTTATTCATTAAGATGAATGTGGGGACAAGTCTTCTTTCAGAGAGACGTGTGAAAAGTTCATTCTTAGCTTACAAGTTATATACATAGCTGAAATTAATGAGTATGGAGAGCATCAAAATACATTCCAACGTGGTGTTTAGAATCTTTCTTTAGGAAATATTATTCCAGAAAATTTTTCAAGGTATGGATGTTTCTAGTGACTTCTGCAACCAAAAGACAGAGGAGAAGTCTCCTCACAGTTGAGATAGAGATTAAATTGGAAAAACAGAGCATGAAGCTGTGGCAGAATCCCAACAGCTGTGTTAAGTCTGTAGCAACAGTCTTAGCCCTCACTTAGCCATCTAGCTCCAAGGAGATATCACTGCTTATTTGTTAGACACAGAGTGTAGCAGCCAAAACCTTTCTGTATCTACCACAGGTCAGTGACAGATCAGAATTTGGCATGAGAGCCTAAATCCCAGTTGTTTATGCTGACACCGCTAACAAAAATAGGAGAAAAAAGTTTCAGCTTGTCACTGAAGCTGTCAAATCCTTGACCTGTTAAAGCGGTTTCATAGCTGGATCCATTTCCTTGGTGTGCATCATGTGTTTTGTTTACATTGCACAAATATTGTTTGTACACTACTGCTTTCGTATCTTGATTTTACTTAACACGATCTTTACAGATTTTCTTTTTCATTATCTAATAAATATCTACTTAGCTTCTAGCCTAGCATGGGCTGTTTTTTTGATATCTAGTTACTGTGGAGTGAAGCTTGCTGGGTTAAAGAAACTGGTTTTTTAAGACCTTTTTCCTCCTTCAAATTGCTTTACGATATAGTTACCTTTACAACTTGCTCTTAAACCATGAATTTCCTCATTTTTGTTGTGAATGAATGTGTTTCTTGAGGAAGACGATAGGAAAGTCAACCTGGAGAGAGAGAGAGAGAGAGAGAGAGAAATTTGGTTGATTAGCTAATTTAGTGCCATTTTGCCCTGTTGTAAATTTCACTGTACAGCATAACTGCGAGTTTACACTCGGATGCAGTTTTAACTAAAAGCAAAGACTTTAAGACTTTTAAAAAATTGTATTGAAAGTTTTAACATAGGAACACATGGTTTGATTTCATGCACTCAGCTGAGCTAATAAACACAATTCCTGTGCTGTTTAATTCTTGAGTTGGCTTTTGTGCAGCCACGGTAAGAATGCATATTGCAAAGGGAGGGTAAAATGTTTATTCAGCTTCATTTGTACTGTAATGTGTCAATTGAAATTGTGATCATTTTGATTATGGGAATAATACAAGTTCCAACAGAGGGAAAAAAGAAGAAACACCACGTATGGGAATTTTCATGAATATAGTGACATAGAGAGCTTAACTTTGACGTTAATGGCTGAAATACTTTGCTACAGTAGAACTGCATATAAACAGTAATTATACTGGCTGTTGTGGATGGATGGCCATGTGTCATACTTGTGAAATTTTTTTGGAATTCCTATTTCATAGAAATACTATTACTAATATTATTTTATAGAGAGAGTGTTGAAAGGTATACATTAGTGGAAACAGGATAAACGGGAAGGAGTGACAAAAATTTTTTTCTGAAGATGTTTAAATCTAAGTCTTTGTAAAACTCCTGGATTTCCTGCTGTAGTTGGGCATTTATCACTAGTGTGTCAGCAGTTTTGGAAGCTGATGTGTTATGAAGCAGGTACAAATCATCTCTGGTATTGCATAGTTGAATTTGAAACTGTACTCTAATCTCCTGTTACTTTTATCCTAAGCATATAAATTACAAACCAGTTTCTGAAAGTGGCTGACATCTCTCTTGTTTCAACCTTTATCTTCTGATTCTAAGGGTGCAAGAACTCGTTCTGAAGACTTTATTTCAACTTTGATTTTTAAAAACCATTATCAAATGTATTGTTTAGTATAGTAGCCATTAAAAATATTTGGTGATCAGAATTTTTCCTTCATTCAGATGCTTTTTTGTGTTAGTATGCATATGAAAACTTCTATGATATGTAAATAGACCTGATTTTATAAGGGTATTCAGACTAGTATTTTACTAGCATTGGTGTTTGGAAATATGTCCTGATTTTAGTGCATTTGAGAATGTTTTGTCTTCATTACTTTCATAAGGGTTAGTGTCTTTCACGTTCAAAAGCTGTTCATCAAAAAGCTAGTTTAGATGCTGGTTATGTAATAGTTACTTAAGGTTATTTTACTTTTACAGTTTAACTTTTGTCATAGAATGGTGATAAAAGATTAGAAGGTTAAACTGAATCATTAACCTATCACATAATAAATTGTAAACACTATCTCAACACAAAAAGATGAAAAATTGCCTTTTTTTTTTTTACCACTTTAAGCAGGTGAAAGGGACATATAGATATTGGTAGACGTTTTATCTTATCCAAGACAGACATTCTACTCTGACAGCAGTATCTCTTATAACAGCTTCCAGCACACCAGATCTCGATCTAAAAAGCTTAAAACTCCAGAGGACAAGAGACTGTCTGCTATGGTAACTGGTGCAGAAATCATAGCGACTGAAGTAGCTACTGATGGCTTCAAGGTCAATGAAAAACGAGGAGAAAAAGTGAGACTACTAAATGCAGGAGTGCCTTCTGGGGAAGAAGAAAACAGTAGTAGAATGCAGCTGGATCAACATTTATTGGATAATGTCAAGGGTGCAGGTGAGATAAGGACTGATGATTTTTCACATGTAAGTTGTAGGCTGTTGATAATCTAATGCCATAGGTCAGTGGATATTAAAGCATCATACTATTCTAAGTAGCATACTAAAATACATACTTATAAAGTTATGCAGACAAGATTGATTTGGTAAGAGTGAATGACCAAATTAATGTTCTGAACTGAGGGTAATATCACCTAAACTATTTTAGTCAACTGTGCAAAAAGGATGATTCTTTTAAATTATACTTCTTCAATCGACTAATTGTACAACAACAACAACAACAAAAATGTGGGAAGTGATATGAAATGTCTTAACACTGAAGCATATAGTATAGAACATATATGCTTGCAATATGCTGCATGTATTTTCATCAAGAATACTGCATATTAAAAGTGGTCTATACTTGTGCAAAAAATGGTCTATTTTGAGACTGCAGAGTTGTCACTTTCCCTTGAATTGTCTGATAATGCAAGTTACAAAAGCCTTGTCAAGTCAAAGATGTAGTACCACCTCCCCACCCCAGTGATTTTATACTGATATATCTGGTCCATTCTGGAGTTTATTCTGTTCTGGTATTCCTTCTGGTTTGTTTGTTTGTTTGTTTGTTTGTTTGAGGTGCTATTCCTTTGCAGCTTCCCCCAGCTTTAACAGAGGTTTGGAGTGTTCATGACCACTGAGAAACTAGTATTTAGTTGCATGCCTTCATGTGTTCATTGACAAGGGAAGGAAAAGCAGAGAAGGGTGGAACACTGTCCTTTCCCTTGTGCTGTTGAGGGGTGGTACCTAGACCTTTGCAGAGGAAAGGACCTTTTTAGATATAACACTTAGAAGCTCCAATATACACATTGGAGCCAGTGGTTTGACCTGTGTTATCTCTGGCTAGTTCATTCATTATGCTCTATCAGGGCAGTAGTCTTCATATGCAGAGATTCTGTTCTGGCATTGGACGGGCTTTAGGTTACTAAATTTTATAACCACTTGACCTGACAAAGACATTTTTCAGAAAAGCACATTCAAGTAACCACTGTAAAGAAAAAATGGGAAAGGACTTTAAAGACATTTTCTTTAATGCCTTGGAAGTGCTGAACCAAAATTCACTGTGGTGTGTGGCACAGAGTTCTTTAGGAGTATGTTTTTTGGGTCACCTCTCCAGCCTATTGTTGTGTCTGGAAACATCCTAGAAAAGATGGAAACCCATGGAAACATCCACAGATAAGGAATTTCAACAAAATAAAATCCACACAAATTCGTCCTTCAGCATCAGTGAAAATAAAATTATGGTAATTACTGAACTATAAATTTATGCTAATTGGTTTTCATTTTTAGACCAGTGCTGTTGTTTTCAAAATATTCTTAGTATCTATTTGAAATATATTTTCCTAATTATAAACCATTAGTCTTTGTTTATTTTCATTTGTAAAACTGGCATAATAGTTATAAATGCAGGGTATAAAGTTCAATATACCAACCTTTTATATCGTTTTTTTTTCCAACTAGTAAAAGCGCTTGTGGGCTGTCAGACTAAACAGGCTACATGAATATTGATTATTTTGAATGACTTGAAACTGTTGTAATTCAAACACAAAATACCCATTAAAAGATTAAAGCTATATTTCACACTCCAAACTCAAAATTTTACATTTAATTTATTCTGTGATCAAACCTGTGTTCCAATTTTATGTATGTCCTCCTACCACATACTTTTCTGTGTGACTTCTAAATGAGGAACTATGTTTTGTATTTGAATAATTCAGATTTTTCTGAAATGAAACACAGTAATATAAAGTGAGATTAACAAATCATATTTTTGATCCACAGGAAGCATCCTTTCAGACTCATTTTCCAGTCCTGTTCCTGCACTAGAGAAAACAAAAATCAAAGATGAGGACAGGGCAGATTCCAGTGACTCTCTCTTTACACTTGAAGATTCAGTGGCCTGTGTGCCTGTTTCTGATAGCTGTAGAAAAGAAGACAGTTTGAAATCTCAGTGTCAGTCTGTGTCATGCATACCATTCCATAAGTCCCAGGAGCATACTTCTGAAGTGGAAAAGCCAGGTAAAGAGGAAAATGTCTCTATAGAGGATGATGTCAGTGACCTAGAAAGCTGTGGAAGTAGCTTGGAACATGGAGAGGTGCCTGTTGTGAAAAAGGATGAAGAAGATGGCATGGAAACATCCACTGTATGTGAAGTAAATTTTCATCATTATATTAATATATTCCTGACTTAATGAAATGTGAACGAATGTGTTCCTAGTGAGAACTGATATCCATATTAAAGCAGTTAAGAATATGTATGATGTTAATCTAATGCTAATTTGAGCATGTTCTGAAGTGTTCAGGCAACAGTGGGAATTCAGATCCAAAAGCAGAATGCTTTTGGAGCTTTCTTGTTGACATATTTTCCCTCTGATTTTAGATTTCTACTAATCTTATTTTTTATCTGTGAATCTGAACTGACAGTGACTACTCTCAAGCTATTCCCATGTTCCCTGCCTGCCAGTATTAACATGGCTACCAGCTTTAATTATTGCTGTTGACCTGAAATACAAATTATTACAGAATCACAGAACAGTTTAGGTTGGAAGGGACCTCTGAAGATCATCTGGTCTAATCCCACTGCTCAAGCAGGGACACCTAGTGCATATTGCCCAGGACCATGTCCAGATGGCTTTTGAAGATCTCCAAGGAGGGAGAGTCCACAACTTCTTTGGACAACCTGCTCCAGTGCTCCATCACCTGCACAGTACAGACGTGCTTCCTGATATTTAGATGGAACCTCCTGTGTTCCAGTTTGTGCCCATTGGCTCTTGTCATGCTCCTGGGGACCACTGAAAGTAGAATGGCTCCATCCTCTTTGCACCTTCCCTTCAGGTAGTTATATATATTGATAAGATCCCTCCTGAGCCTCCTCTTCTCCAGGCTGAACAGTCCCAGCTCTCAGCCCCTCCTTATAGGAGAGGTGTTCCAGGCTCTTGATCATTGTGGTGTCCATCTGCTGGGCTCTTTCCAGAATGTCCAGGTCTCTCTTGTACTGGGGGGCCCAGCACTGGACACAGAACTCCAGGTGCAGCCTCACCAATGCTGCATAGAGGGGAAGGATGACCTCTGTTGACCTGCTGGTGATAGTTTACCTTGTGCAGCCAAGAACACCATTAGCTTTCGTAGCAGCAAGGGCACATTGCTGGCTCATGTTCAGCTTGGTGTTCACCAGGACTCCTAAGTCCTTTTCTGCAGAGCTGCTTTCCAGCTGGGTGGCCCCCAGCAGGTACTGGTGCTTGGGGTTGTTCCTTGCCAGGCGCAGGACTCAGCACTTCTCCTTGTTGAACTTCATGAGATTTTTGTCAGTCCATTCCTCCAGCCTGTTGAGGCTGGAGATGGCTGCAGGGCCCTCTGATGAGTCAGCCACTCCCCCCAGCTTTGTGTCATCTGCAATTAGAGATGAGTGCTGTATTTGGTATCATGTATCCATGTTACAAAAAAAAATTTTTTTTGACCCATTCTTATGTTAAGATCCTTGAAGGAGGATAACAAAGCTGGTAAAGGGCTGGAAGGCATGTCCCATTAGGAGAGGCTGAGGACACGTGGGTCGTCTAGTGTGGAGAAAAGGAGGCTGAGAGGCAACCCCACTGCTCTCTGCAACTTCGAGAGGAGAGGAAGCAGAGATGGAGGTGCCGGACTCTGCTCCCTGATGACAGCACACATGGGAACGGCACAAAGCTGCATCAGGGGAGGTTCAGACTGGACATTAGGAAATTTCTTTATTGTGAGAGTGGTCAAACACTGGAACAGGCTTTCTAGAGAGGTCCCATGCCTGTCAGTATTCAAGAGGCATTTGTACAATGCCCTTAGTAACATGCTTTAACTTTTGATTAGCCCTGAAGAGGCTAGGCAGTTGGACTCGATGATCTTTGAAGGTCCCTTCCAACTGAACTAAACTATTCGATTCTGTTCTGTTCTGTTCTATTCTACTGCTGTTATTCTGCTCTGAAGGGTGAGCAGCTTTGACTTTAGGAAGCAGAATGAAAAATGAAAAGCTGTGGTGGTAGTCACAGTAGCTTTCTAAGTCTGGCAGTTTCCCAGTTTGGTAGAGAGAGAGAGAGCAGGTAATCTACTGCCAGACTGTCAGACTTAGGGGGAAATAGATTTTGGAGGTGAAAGTAAAATCACACTGACCATTTCACAGACATGAAGTGTGCACTAATGATTTTTTTTCAGTTTTGGGAGTTTTAATAAATGTGTGTTGGAGATTATATTAATCTCTTCTATGCCTCTCAGCCATTTATATATCACATATCACAGAGGAGGTTTCAGATATTCTGCACTGTAATTGCTTACTCTTTCTTGTGTTCTGTAAGTTCTTACTTGTAAGTGTGTTGCACAGGTGCAATTAAAAAGGCAGATCTTTTTCCCTTTTTAATTTGTTGGTAAATTTTAGATCATAAACCTGTCCAATCCTTTAACCTCATCTTCTTCCCTCTGCTTATCATAGTAAATATGTTGTTTTGTAATTTACTTCATAATTAATAGAAGTAATTTTCAACTCTCAAAGCAATCAAGGGGCATGTGTGTAACCTGCTGGGTTACTTTCCAAGTGCTGAGGAACAGAACAATGTGGTTCATAGGAATCATGTGAGACTGTTCTCAAACTTTTGTCAGTATGCTTGGCCTTCCTCTACTCCTGAATCTCCAGCCATGACCGGCAACTGATTTACTTTTGATTTCCCCCATGGCACCCAAATCTGGAGCTGGGAAAGCTGCACTTCTGGAGATTGCAGCATTGGCTTTAGTTCTTGAAGCCTGGATAACTTCAAGCTGAAAGTACATAAGAGTGTTTGAGGGAGGAAAGAATTCCCTCATATCCCAAGCCAATGTGTTAATCCCCATTTTTTTATTTTTATTTTTTACTTCCAAGGGATGGTGTTTCCTCAGGTATTTTGCACTCTGTCACAAATGAAATCAGTGGGTTGCTGCCTCATTTTCCTAGCCATGGGTAATGGTGATATTGTATTTCTGGTTCTGTAGAAATGTTTGGGCTGTTCTTCCTCTGAAACATAGCAAACCAGGACTTAAGCTCTATAAGTTTGGGAATGGCTGTAGTAACCTACACCTCAAATTGTTTGTGTTTGAAAAGGATTGCTTTTTCTTCATTAGAAATTGTATTCTGCATTATAGACAAATATTTTCTTGTTACAGTAAAGGTACTTTGAGTACCCTTTTGTACTTACAAAATTGACATCTGTGCTCATTTATAGAAGACTGGATTTGTTCATCAAAATTAACTGCAGAATTCCATGCTAAATTAGTTGTGCTCTTCCTTTTCAGTCAGCAGAAGCTAAAAGAAAGAAAATATCTAAAAGTTGGCGTCATCCACTAAATAAACCCCCAGCTAGATCTCCAATGACTTTGGTTAAACAGCAAGCAACTAGTGATGAAGGTGAGTGTACTGTTTAGTAAATTTTTCTGATAGTCCTTTCCTGTCCTTAGACCATATATAGGCATTTGCAAAAACAGTGAAGATGAAATAATTTCTTTCTGCATGGAAAGCATAAACAGTGTAGGATAATTGCATAAAAAGCATTCAGTGTGGCCTCTGAATCCACATCATATGCTTTTTTACCGTTTTCACTCAAATTCTTCTAAAAACATTATATCTATCATTGCAAAAACCTGTAAGCAATAAGAAGTCATTTAAAATGTGTGCGTTCACCAATCAAATTTTCCTTGTTAGAACTCAGAGCAGCTGAATTTAAGAGCAAGCTTTTCATTGAGTAAACAGATAAAAATGACGCAAAAATCCAAACATCCTCAGGTGTAAGTCATAGTTCCCTATATTGCTTTAAAACTACTTTTTCCTGGTCTGTCTTTTTGATAGAAGTTGGACATTTTGTAGTCAGTCTTCTAAGATACTGTAGTTCTCAATCAAGAAAAGTGCTACTGACTTCTGGGCATTGACAATGTCTTAATTTCCAGGTTTTTGCTTTGGTTCATACTGAAAGAATGAAGTTCTGTGTGCCTATAGTTTTGGTAAATCAGTTTTACTCTGTTGTTTTAAAAGTTGTTAAAAAGATGATTTTAAACATACCCCCTCTACGTTTCTCATATCTCTAGATATAGTTCTAAGTGTATCTAATGAGTAGTGTGCAAGATGTTAAAAATAACGTCTATGATTTCACAAACATAAAAAGAGGTGGAAAAACATAGGTCTGTTTTTAGACTTTGTGGAAACGACGTTTGAGTATTAGAAAGCAACAAAAGGCCTCATCTCCATTTCCCCAGATGAACAATTCTTTAGAAATTTTATTAGATCAGTTTTCTGCTGGCTTTTAAGAATCGGAAAGCAACTGGAAACAGGGTAAATGACCTGCCTGGGAATGTGTACCACTGAGCTTCTGATTTGGCATTTAGGTACTTACAGTATTTATTTATGTTTTTGACTGTAATGGTGAGTAGTGACCACGAAATTCTGTTGTTTAACTTAATTGCATAAATAAGCCTAATGTTAGGCAATAATTTTGTATATGCTTGTCAGTTTCATCACTATAAATTGCAGGTATGCATGTTATTATATACAGTATGATACCTTCAGGCACTTCAAGGGATGGAATGAAGTAAGAATTAAGAAAAAGAAGCAAGTCCATAAGCAAGGACAATAGCATTAATAATATATTGAACAGAGTTCTGTACACAATAAATGAGTAAATAATTCTCCAGCCATTAAATTTAATGCTCTGTATCTAGATACCACAGTGATCCAAAAAGTTAGAGTAATACTCAGAACTTCTCAGATGCTCTTTATTTGGGAGCTTACTTGAGTGCTTTAACTTCAGAGAGCCTCCATCTTGTGTGAACAGGCTACACAAGCTAAAAAGTTTATCCACAATAGGAATTTTCCTCTTGAAGTAAACAGGAAAAGAAAATCTGCTTTACCTAGCATTCACATATACAACCAGTCAAACTTGATGAATAAAGCTACTTTATTGAACTGTACATCAAAACTATCCATCAAAATGGAAAACAAATGCATGCTTTGTTCATATTGCCTTAGTATTTTAGTTCTGTAGTTCACAGTTCTTTTCCAGTACTGTTCTCCAGAATCTCTCCAGTTAGCAAAGCTATAGATTGGTCCTCATGCTCCCTTTACTTTTTGATACTCTGTGTAATGCAGAATGGAACTAATATCACATCAGAGACTACAGGTCTGATTCCAGCATTGCTATATGCTTCAGTGTTTACCTGTGCTTTGTACCTGTATTTTGTCTAGTGCTCTTATTTTATACTTTAAGTGATATAGGAGTCTTGCTGGGCTTCCTTTCTCAATTATTATGGCTAGTCAAGAGTAGCTGTTTCTTACAGCTGCGAATAGACTTTTGTGACTTCTAAGAAAGAGAGCATGCCTGTTAACTGATTCTTCTTCTTGTGATGAAGGAGTATTACACTTTTAGTTAGCATCAATTTAGGCATTGTTGAGCTGGGTGCTGTAATTTTAACTTGTTCCTCGTCAATACATCTCCATCCTTGTTCGAGGCCTAAAATCATTGATTTGTTTCTTCTTTATCAGTAGTTTGAAAAAGCCATAATCTTTCTCTCTCTCTTTTTATCTAAACCTCAGTTTTACCAGACATGATACCTCAATTAACTGTTAAGCATCTTTCTGAAAATTAGTGACAGCTTAGACGCATGATCTGTATCGTATATGGATATGTTTGGATACCTTGAGGGCTAGACAGAGCATATTTCAGAAAGTATTATGGTAATTTGCACAGAAAGGATGATATTAATATTAAGATTCATCTAGTAAAGTAATTAAAGATCTAAACATGTGGTAGGTTGTAGTGAAATTTCTCTTTTTTAATTAGGGATTAGAGTGCTTTTGCTTGCTGATCCTTTTTTAACATTAGTTATAGTTAAAACATAGTCTAAATTTCCCACTTAAGCATGGATTGTCTGTGGTATAATCTGGCCAGATGATGATTTGATGACACTAGTTTATTAATCTCAAGGATTCTTTTGCAGCCCTATCCAGTAGTTTTTCAGCCTCCTGGTATCTTAATTTTATGTGAAAGTTGCAGCATTCCAACAGGAAGTCATATAGCAGTAAATACCTTCCAGTCTTTCCTCTTTACGTGATGATGTCCTTCTGGTAGATAAGGGTATATTTTTGATAGGAAAGAAAAAGCCGTCTTAGAGTCATTTCAAGCAGCTATTAAACACCCATCTGCTTATTGACTGAAGGAAGTAATTAAGAGTTTTATGGACATGGCAGTTACTGGTATTTTCTAGCTGGAACTGGAGCTTGATATTATTTTCATGCATCTGCTTCTCTCTGTGATCTAATTTATCAGCATGCTTTTGTGAGAACACCAGAAGAGAGACAATAGATTTTGGTGAATAGAATGCTTACATGCCAGACAGAGATTGAAGAACCGCTGAGAGAATGGCAAACTGAAGCCTCATTGGCTTTCCTGGCGCATGCTGACATGCCAGTTAGAGATCTGTGGCTAGATGAATGCCAGTCAAAGGAGATTTTTCTGATCATGTTCCAGAATGTTTGTTGTCAGATATCAGGGGAGTAATCAGTATCAATGTACTAATGATTATGTTCCCCTTTATGAATGTGTTTCATCCATATTCTGGAGTTACCAGAAATGTAGTTCAGCATGTATACTTATTCAGTTCTTGTTCTCTGTGGTTTCTGAACAGAAATGATGCCAGTAAGGGCTGATACTGTGGTCTCTTGGAACCATAACTGTTGATTTCATCTGTTCCTCTACAAGGAGGATATGTGCATTGATACGTTGGTCTATATTTTAGTTTATCTGGGTTCAATCAATTCATAAATGTAAATAAAATGGTGGAAGGAGAAAAAGAAATGAGCTAGTGCTGTTATGGAAAATTAAAAAATTGGGGCTTTGCAGTTCATCTGCAAATCATGTCACTTTAGTTGGATAGTCTGTAGCCATTGCTAATACAGATAATTTATATTCAAATTAATATATGTGAAGTCCTTCACATACTAGGTTTCTATTAAGAAGTTTCTGCAAATAGAGGTGATCAGAGACTGTTAATAATATGAAGGCAGCATTCTTTGAAACTGTCAGCAATTTCAGAATTACAATTTTGCAAATAGCATGCTATCATATTTAACAGCGTGCTTAAATCTTAGCAGAGACTTTCTGGATTTTCTATTAATACAGAGTCCTTTCGCAGAAATTCTTTTTTTTTTTTTTTTCCACAGGATTGCTTTGACATGAAGTTTTATATTTTCTTGTTATCACTGCATATGCTTCTTTATGTATATGTTTCCTTGTGATCTGAATGTTTCTTTGACAGAGAAAGGATTGGGTTAATTGTTTCTTTGTGGTCTATTGCTGTCATATTTTTTAAATCTTTTTTTTTTTTTTTCCCCTTGAAGTCTTTCCCTATGTATATCTGATGTCTGACTGTCCCTCATTATGATTGTTTTTTTGTGGAATTAATTCCTAGAGGACTAAACAATGAGAAATACAGGGACTGGGGAATCCATCCCAGAAATTATATCTTAGGCTGCCAGTTTAGAAAAATAAGTGCAGCAGTACAGTATGAGTAGTATGTCACAGTCAAAATATTAATATCTTTTACGTAATGAACCTTGGTTTTATCATCAATGCTGGTATATTAGCTTGTGGTAATATTATTCTTCTGTATGTAATGCATTTATATTTCTGCTCACTTAAGCAGTAAAAAAGCAAATTCAGCAGAAGAAGCAAGTATGCCGACTTTGGATGCACATTGATTGGTCCCAGGGATTTCTTTCCAGCAATTTTTGGGCATGCAACATTAGAAACTGTTTTTAGATTCAAGTTGACTAAAATTTTACATTGCCCTAAATGATATAATAATAGTCTATAGATTGAATTCAGTGTGGGTTTCTTTGCATACAGCTTTCAGTGTTTCAAGTATGATTCAGAAGTTCAAAGCCATTTTGCTTTCCTTACTTTGTAAGATAATGAAACGAGAAAGCTATTGTGAATGGAAAGAGTGGCTTGGACAAGAGTTTGGTTAGTGAAAATGGCTAGTTTTAAAGCTGTAGTTTTCCTTCTGCTATGACATGAAATAAAGCTTCATTCACTTTTTACATTCACTGTCAGCATCCTGTGAGATGTGCTTGAGCGGAAATGAGTAGTCATGTAATATAACGCATGTTCAGTAATGTCATAAATAGGTTAAACTTGCTGACAAATGGTAAAATTACACTTTCAGATGTAATTATGTTTCTTTTGCTTCAGAGTTTAGAATACCAGACTTTATTTGAGGATTCTTACTTACTTAGGATAGAAATGTTAACCCTCATTTTCTGATGTTACTTTGGAGGTAGAGAGGAATTTGTAAACTAATTGATAAAGGCATGTTTATTTTTGCCACATTAGTATTGTAATTTGCAGTGCTTTCACTCCCATACTGTATTGATCTTGTTTTTAAGTGGAGTTTTACTTCTTTAAAAATACATTGCTTTTGTGTGGGCTTGAAGGTAATTAAGTAAAGAATTTGCATTTTTCATACTTCAGAAGCTAGCGTTGGAAGAGATCACCACTATCTACCATTTACAACTGCATCATTATTGTAGAAAAATTGTTTTCTGTCTGTTCCTCTGCTACCTACTTTGCTTCTGATTTGTTTAAATTCAATTTTCTAGAATTGGTTATCATATTGGTTATCAGAAAAAGTTCTAGCACTTACATAGTGTGTGATATCCTGGAGACTCGGAGAACTTTACCAAATTGTGGCAGAATTTTTAGTAGGTATTTAGGAAAGGGAGGTGTTGAAAGGTCAAAGATAAACTTTTGCTGAGTGTCAGGTACTCTTGTCAAGCTAGCAGCTGATCTCCAGAAATGGCAAGAACTGAAAACTCTGATTATAGCCACAGGCGGCTCTTGTCCCTTGACATCTTTCACAAGCAGAGCTAATCTGCCTCAGATTGGACGCACGCGAATGCCTGGACCATTATTTTGACTGAAGAAGGAAATACAAACCAGTTCCTCTAGCCTTTATCCATCATTTGCTGGATGGTGATATATGTAGTGTTCATTAAGACCTGTTGCCCTCTAGATGAACCTTACAACTCTAATTGAACAGCTTTCTGAGCTTAAAAATATACTTTACCTCTTAAAAGAGTGGATAGAATGGCAGTCTTAGATACAGAGGCATGTATAATTTCTTGTTATTGAGTGTGCTAAAATGAAAACGTTATTCCTGCTCTATTAGTGCAGCCTTCTTAAGGGTAGCTATGGAGTTGGTAGGCAAACTGGATATGAAATACGCCAAGGAGACAGTTGTCTTTTCTGTAAGCGTATCTTCTGGAGTCAAACTTCTGTTTCTATAATTATGGTCGAAAGGGAAACACAGAAAATGTATGACTTGCATTTAAAGAGGATTAATTCCCTGTGGTATTGGTACAGAGGATTGTGTGATACATTATCCTAGTCCCAAGATATCATAGTAGTCATTTTTTTTTTCCAAAAAAAAAAAAAAAATTAAGCCCCACAGAGCTATCATTGCCTTTGTCTGTCAAAATCTGAAGCTGCTTTGTAAACCATCAGTATTGGAAGTGACTTGATTTTAATGCCAGTGTTGCTTTACTATATGCCTTTTCTTGGCTGAAAAGTGCATGTAATTTTTTTTTAACTGTACAAAAATAATACTTTTCTAAAAAACAAACTACAAAACTTTAAAATTACGAATAAATTTTACACTGAAATTGATCCCTGAGAGAGATTGAATGCAGTTATTGTCTAGCGTATGTACTGTATGCAGTGTTGATGGAATATTTGTTTTAGCGATCTATGCAGGGACCATTTTATTATTAGGCAAGAGATGCCTGAAGATTTGGAGAGTTTTCTGTATTTTTCCACTTCTATAGATGCACATATTGACAAGTAGGTGGGACAAATTTTTTACATTTTTTCAGAAACTAGTAAGAATTACATTGTGTGGTAGCCTGGAAAATTCTTAGAAGACAGAAAGAAAATCGGAGAGGAAGAGTGGAATATAGTACTAGTACTTTTACACCGATAACATAACACTTGTTTGTTAACTCTGACAGTGAATTAATAAAGGTAGAGACCACTCCAGTGTTAGTTTTCAGGTGTCATTCTGTAAGTGTCCAGAGGCTTAAGAGATATTAAATTAAAAGGAAGAATTAAATAAAATACTATTCTTGTCTTTATGTAGAGTAGCTTATGTATCTCATCAAATCCTTTATGATGCGCTAATTTTACATTGTTGACATTATATAGACCAAATACTAGAATAAAGATATATGTGATCAGAGCTTCAGGTCTAAGTAGTGCTTAATTCTGTGAAATAAATGTAAACTGAAATATATATATACTACACTTGGAATTTGATTAGCTTAAATGATCTTTAGTAAGCTCTTGAAGCATGGGCAAAGTATAGTGTTTCATTAGTAAATAAGCAAGCATGTGTTTTGATGTCAATAGTAGTTACTAAAAATTACAATCTAATTTTATGTATCGATCAAAACTTCTAGCTGGTAAGTACAGTGACCTCAAGCAAATTGAATTGGAATGCAAATAAAAAAATTTGTTCATTAAAAAATTGTAAAAAATTACATGAGGGAATGGAATGGAGAAAGCAGCTGGTAATAAGTCTTTCATGGTACTGTGAATTAAAGCTTTTCAAGAGAGCAGATATCAGACAGTCTTTAGTTTGTAGTTTATTCTTGTACTGCTTTTGCACTGCCAGCTACATTTTTTGCTGATAGGCTATGCAGTAAATTTCATCAGGTTTTCTTTTGTTTGTGTTTCAATTTTGATGACATGCCTGTTTGAACTGAATTGCAAATACAGTGGCTTGTCTTTAAACTTGTACAGTGTAAAGACAGGTGAAATTACTAGAATTGCTATAATGTACATTATATATGAAAATGGAAATTTTAACACAACTCTGCTATTTATATTTTGCGTTCGCAGTTCCCACTACCAACTGCTTACTTATATACGGTTTCTTGATTAGTGGGTCACGTCTTAGTTTTCAGATGTGTCTGTATTATTTGTGGAATCACTAGGTATTTCATGCTTTTTAGTATCAGTGAAAATTCATTGCTTGTGTTTCCACTTAGGTAGCCAGAATTAGTAGACATCTTTGAGAATATAAGCTTTAGCTATTAGAGCTCAATTGTGCATTCCATATTCGCCAAGAAGTTGTCTAGCTATTTTGGGATCTCAGAGGATAAAAGATTAATTTTTACCCCTTATATTTAACAGGTACTTTTATGGTTCACTTTTTGAAGTAGATTTTTTTCAATAATAAGTAAGCAAAAGAAATGGAAGTTTTTTTTTGTTTTTTTTTTTTTTTTTTGTTTGTTTGTTTGTTTTTTAAGCAGGCAGTTTAGTCCTGTAAGAGTGTTTTCACAGATTATGTGGATATGAACTGATTCTCTAAACCATGAATCTTTGAAGCTTTCTCAAAGTTAGTTAGTTTCAGGAACATAGCAATATAAATCAGGTTTGCAATAAAAATAAGGCTGCAACTTTGTCTATGAAATTATTTTGATTCTCTGCGTACATTGCTTATACACTTTTTTATTGTGGATTTCTCTTTCTTCTTCTAGCATGCTATGTGTTCATTTCTCTTCTAATGTCTGCACTACTCACAAGTAACTCCCCAGCAACTAGCAAAACTCTGCTTTTCTTCCCTTTCTTCAACTTGTTAGAATCTCTCCATTTTTTCAAATTCATTCTAAATATCAGTCTGTCCAGTGAGTTGTTCTTCTGTCCATGAAAAGTCTTGGTTATGATTTTTCCATCCCTCCTTTTCAAAGTTATTGTTGAGGCTTTGACAGCCTTTGCTAGTATTTATAATGATCTATCCCTCTTTTAAATGGTAATGATCCTGTCTGCAGCCAGTCTTACCTGCTTGCTCTTTATCACAATATAGGTTGTGTCTACTAGGTTCTTATTTGCAACTAATAACTGATTCAGAAAAACTGTTTTTGCCAAAGTTATCATTACTGCTTTAATGGGCACCACTCACCCTTGGGAATATCCTGCCACCTATGCCAGTTAATATCACTCTAATTCACGCTGACCAGGTTCTTTAAGATGTTCCACACATGGAGGGTTTCAAGCATAATACAACATTTTATTTGAAAACAGGTGAAGTTACATGGGATTTTGATTTAGTGGAGTAATACAGCAACAGACGTAAATCACAGTGCAAGTACAAATTTCTTTTAGCAGTGTAGGAATTGTAAGTGTTGTGGTTTAACCTGGCAGGCAGCTAAGCACCACACAGTCATTCGCTCACCCCTGCCACAGTGGTGTGGGGGAGAGAATTGAAAAAGGTAAATGTGCAAGAAGTTGTCAGTTGAGATAAGGACAGTTTAATAAGAAAGGAAACAAACAAACAAACAAACAATAGTAGCAAAACAAAACAAAACAAAACACCAATGATGTGCCAGGCAATTGCTCACCAACAGTAAACTAATGCCCAGCCAGTTCGCCAGCAACAGCAACCCTCACCCATGGCCAACTCCTCCTGGTTTTATTGCTGAGCATAACATCGTATGGCATGGACTATCCCTTTGGTCAGTTTGGCTCAGCTGTCCTGGTTCTGTCCCCTCCCAGGTTCTTGTGCACCCCCAGCCTCCTCGCTGGCAGGGCAGCATGAGAAGCAGACAAGTGCTTGACTCAGTGTAAGCACTGCTCAGCAACAGCTAAAACATTGGTTTGTTATCAACATGGTTTTCGTCCTAAATCCAAAACACAGCACCATACCTGCTACTGTGAAGAAAATTAACTCTATTCCATCCAAAACCAAGACAGTAATACACAGTTCAATCACAATACCAAGTACAAATTACATTTAGCAATGTGTAGCAATTGCTATACACAGTTCAATCACAAAACAAATGTGAATTTCATTATGGGACTCTAACATGCTTAAGAAAAATCAGAGTATCCCAGTGTCTAAATATATCTTTCAAATCATCCTTTAAAAATATTTTGAACTCTGAATTTTTCTGACCTTTTCAAAACATTTTGAGATCTACCACAACTGATATGTTGCACTTTTTAAATATTTTACTTTTTTAATAAATCACCCAATTATTTTATCTTGTGAGCTAAACTTTATTTAAACAGGAGCTTTTAGACTTAACCTCTAGTGCTCTGCTTCAGTATGGCTGTTTTCACATACACTTTTATGAGAACTGAAGCCTTAATTGATAATTAAGCAATGAAAATCTCTAACCAAAAATGTGTATGTATTTTACAGTACTGTCACAAGAAATTGAAATGTTTACATTTTCATGTTTTGCTATGAAAGCTAGGCTTTCATTTCTGGAAAAAAAAATTCAGAATTTCTGAAAGTGAGTTTGCTGATATACTGCAGGAACAGTGAAGTTTGAAGTTCCAAGTCTTTTTCCCTGACCGACTTTTTTTTTTTTTATTAGTTCCTCCAGGACATTTGAAACTATATTTAATGCCTCCCAGGGCTGAGATTATGTTCAACTACCTGAAAAATAACAGATGCTGCTATGCTGTTCATTGCAAAGAATGCTGCTGTACAAAACCAGGAAACATCAGTGGAACATAACCCCAAGCAGCAAAATCATTGTTGAGATTGGCAAAAGCAAATTATACTGTATTAGTGTCTATGGCTTTTCACATCTGCTGGGTTAAATCAGCAAATACTGGCAACAGCCCATTCTGCAAATGGCCCAAATGTTTTCTGTCTGAGAATCTGACTTTAACTTAGTAAGCAAAAATCATTCAAAGCAATGGTATTGAGTGTTGGAACAAGTTTGTCTCGAACTATTAAACCAATAACATTTGTGAGAACATTTATTTCATTCACTTACCCATTTGGAAAGCAGCGCAGTAACTGTTCATATGTACTTTGTTTTAGAAGGAGTTGTCTTTCTACGAAAACCGTTCTGGGCTATTATTTTAATTTTTGGCCAGATATTTTGCTAATTGTTTCACTTTTTAAAATATTTAGAGGGATACAAATGTATATAAATATTTGCATAAGTGAGAACTGGTATATCCTAAATTATATTACAGAGGTTAACTAATATTATATAATATTCTTTTCAGGTACAAATATGGTAGCAGGAACTAGTATGGATCACCTTATAGTGTCAGTACCACTGTGGCTGAATTATTGTATAATACAGTGAGTTTTACAACAACTGTTACGAATTTATTTAAAGTCATTAATTGGCTCATCAAGTGTGTCTGCTTCTCTTTGGGGAAAGGGGTTACTTGCTCTATTCCCTCAAGAAACAAAATACTTAACCTCATTATGAATTGTGTCTGGTAAAGTAATACTACAGCAAAGCATAATAGTTGCAGTAAAGTAAAAATATCCTGTTAGTTCATGAAAAATTGGAATCTCTAACCACTGTTAGGGAAGGCAGTGAGGAGGTTTTTAAACATAGGGGAATATCCTGCATTACAACTTCCTTGCGAGGGGGAGTGGAGGGCCAGGCGCCGACCTATTCTCCTTAATCACCAGTGATAGAACCCACGGCAATGGTGTCAAGCTGAGGCAGGGGAGGGTTAGGTTGGACATTAGGAAGAGGTTCTTCACTGAGAGGGTGGTTGCACACTGGAACAGGCTCCCCAGTGAAGTAGTCACTGCACCAAGCCTGTCTGAATTTAAGAGGCGTTTGGACTGTGCACTTAGTCACATGGTCTAAAATTTTGGGTAGACCTGTGCAGTGCCAGGAGTTGGACTCGATGATCCTTATGGGTCCCTTCCAACTCGGGATATTCTGTGATTCTGTGATTCTGTGATCCCATTAATACTTTTTTGGGGCTGGTATTGATCCATTGTAGACTTCTGAGTTAATATATGAGATGCAGTCACAGACAAAAACATAGCAGAAGTTTAACGAAACAGACATTAGTCATATGAGTGTTTTAAAAAAACAATTGTGCATACTAACAGACTTGCGTGGATGGTGGGCAGACGTCACTCTCATGGTATGAAGGCCACTGCACATGTTTTTTATCAAAGCATACCAAAATCGGTGATATATTTTATGATTTATTGATAAGGTATAGTAACCAATGTAAGATATATGGTCAAAGGGTATCCTCTAAAGGGATTTAAATGTTTGCTTACTCTAGCAGAGCTCAGCTCAGTCTTTTTACTTGTGCATGCAATGCACAGTATCTGTACAACAGAACTCAATTTTGTGTTTGTGTCTGAGTCAGTTACTCTCTGACCAAGTTCTTTTAGATGTACATAATACCAAATTTGCTGGAAGATATTTGATATTACACAGGATTTTAAATTAGCAGAGTAATACACCAATATCCTGAAATAACAATACAACCACAGTATAGCAGTTGCAACATACAGTTGGATCACAACAGAAATGTGGTTCCCATTACTGGTCTTTATATGCTTACTGTCAAGATGCTAGATGTCACCAGTTGCTGGGAAGCAATGCATGGATTTGAAGTGAGTTCAGACCTGTTGCTCTCTTCAAAGTTCATTTTGTTCCATGTTTTATACTCTGTGTTGGACTGAGCCACATACACAGTTCCTGTATTCTGGTCTGGCTGTCTCAGGCAGACATTCACACTCTTCTGATCAGCTGAGGGAAAAACATTTGCACAACAGGCCGATCCACCCAACTGTTACAGCTGTTTATCTAAAACAAAGACCACCATCTGGTCCTCTTTATGTTGTGATAAATTCAGCTTCCTTTGCAACAGCTGTGGTCAGTCATTCCATAGATTTTTTCCTGGAATTCATGAGCACAGAGCCCTTGCCCATGTCCTCTGAGTCTTCTTGCATTTTAGGGGTTTATTGATTGATAACTTGATGCATGAAGGATAAATGTGTAAACTAGAGGAACTTGATTTACATACAAAATATGCCTCCATCATAAAAAGAATATTTCAGGAGAGACTGCAAGTGTTTGTTAGGCAGTATGAAGGAGTCTCAGCTGCTTGATGTCCTCTTCCACATACAGGATGTCCAAGACTTCTTCTGTCATAGGAAATATTAATTGAGCACGGAGCTCCTTTTAAGTTATTTAAAGGTAAGACCACCTAGTTTTTTTTGTTTCTTTGTTTCTTCCTCTGGCATCAGAGAATTCTTGAAACTCTGAAAGATAACTTCACATTTTTTTTCTTTGAGTAACACATCCTTGTTAACGAACTAAATCTTGTGAGGTCCCTGTAGCTCTTATTACACATGGGTGATTGAAGTTTAATTTACAATTATAAAGGTGTTGGCTGGTTAGAGATTAGAGTTTATCTTAATGCACATTTACAGTCGTGTTTTGAACTTTACAAGGATAGTAGGTTGTAGAAGTTCTATGATATTTAGCTTTCACAGAATGCTTGAGGTAGTAGGGACCTCTGGATGTCATCTGGTCCGACTTCTCTGTTCAAGCAGGGTCATTAAGAGCTGGTTGACCAAGTCCGTGTCCAGACAGCTGCTTAATGCAGCCCATGATACCATTTTTTTTTCAGTGTTAGCAAGGGCATATTGCTGGCTCATGTTCAACTTGGTGTCCACCAGAACTCCTAGGTGGCCCCCAGCATGTCCTGGTGCTCGAGGTTGTTCCTTCTCAGGTGCAGGACCTTGCACTTCTTGTTGAACTGCATGAGGTTCCTGTCTGCCTATTTCTCCAGCCTGTCAAGGTCCCTCTGGATGGCAGCATGACACTTGGTGTACTCCCAGCAAGTTCGCAGACGACAAAACCGAGAGGAGTGGGTGATACAAATCATTAATGAAGATGTTAAGCAGGACTGAACCCAGTATTGACTCCTGGGGTACACTGCTAGTTACTGGCCTCCAACTAGACTTTGTTACACTGATCACCACCCCCTGGACCAGGCCATTCAGCCAGTTTTTCACCTACCTTACCGCCTGCTCATCTGGCCCATAGGTAAATAGCTTGTCTACAAGGATCTGATGGGAGACAGTGTCAAAGGCCTTACTACAGTCCATGTAGACAATATCCAATGTTCTGCCATCATCTACCAGGCCAGTCATTTCATTGTAGAGGCTTATCTAGTTGGCCAAGCATGACTCCCCCTTGGTGAATCTATGGTGACCAGCCTATATTTCTTTGTGTCCTCCTTCTTGCCATTCTTGAAGATAGGAGTGACATCTTTCTTCAATCACCTCTTGCAATCACTGTGAACTATTGGATTATCAAGAGTGGCCTTGCAGTGACATCTGCCAGATTCTTCACCCCTTGTGGGTGCATCCAGTCAGGGCTTATGTATGGACTAATGTCCAGTCTGCTTAAGTATTCTCTGATATGATCCTCTTCCATCAAGGGTAAATCTTCCTTGCTCCCAATCATTCTTCTGGTCTTTGGGACCTGGGATTCCTGAGGGTAAGTCTTGCTAGCAAAGACTGAGGCAAAGAAGGCATTCAGTACCTCAGCCTTTTCCCTGTCCTGTGTAACCAGGTCCCCCATCTTGTTCAGCAAAGGGCCCACATTCTCCATAGTCTTCTTTTGTCACTTTTGTCACCAATATACTTACAGAAGTTCTTCTTGTTGACTCTGTCATCCTCAGCCAGTTTCTGTTCCATTTGGGCTTTAGCTTTCCTAACTTCATTCATGGATGCTCAGACAATGTCTCTGTATTCCTCCCGGGTTACCTGTCCTTGCTTCCACCCTATGTATGCTTCCTTTCTGTGTTTGAGTTTGGTGAGGAAGTACATGTTCATCCATGCAGGCCTCCTAACATTTTTGCCTGGCTTCCTCTTTGTTAGGATGGATGTCTTTTGAGCTTGGAGGAGGTGACACTTCAATATTAGCAAGCTTTCCTGGGCCCCTCTTCTCTCCAGGGCCTTATCCCATAGTACTCTTCCAAGCAAATCCTTGAAGTGGCCAAAGTCCAGAGTTGTGATCTTGCTTTTCAGCCTTCTCCCTGCCCTCAGGATCTTGAACTCTACTTCAATAAAAGCTGTCTTTGACCTTCATATTCCTAACAAGCCCCTCATTGTTGGTGAGTATGAGGTCCAGCAGAGCACCTCCCCTCATTGGCTCCTCTGTGACCTGGAGGAGAAAGATACTGTCAATGCACTCCAGAAACCTCCTCGACTGCGTATGTTGTGCTGTGTTGTCCCTCCAACAGATATCAGTGTGGTGGAAGTACCCCATGAAGAACAGGGACTACGAACACGAGACTTCCGCTATCTGTCTGTAGAGGGGCTTAGGCACTTTTCTACCTGGTCAGGTCACCTGTAGCAGACACCACTATAGTGTCACCTTTACTTGTCCTCTCTTTAATGCTAGTGCATAAGCTCTCGGTTGCCACTGTTTTGTTTCCTGTGACTGTGACTGATCTGTTTTACCTACAGCTTTTGGAAGTCATGTCTGTGTAGATGTTTTCAATGATACAACTACAAAAGAAAGTGTGGTTGGTGGTTCTTCTCATGGTTTCCCTTTTAAGTAAGGAATGAACACATACATCTTAGTATAGTCAGCCTCTAATCATGATGCCCTATCTACAAAGGATCTCCTGAGACAAATGGTCTCAGAAAAAGAAGAGAGCTTAAGTGTAAGGAAGTGAATCAGATAATTACAGTTCTCTTGCATTGTTAAGAAATTCTGAATTTGTGTAAGTTGCACTTACATATTTCAGGTTAAGCATAACACTTAAACATAGGGTAGTGTGAGAAGGCATTCTACTAAAGAGACATTTATTTTTGTAGCTGACATGACAGCTTGAATTTTTGTTACAATATTTGTTGCTATGGGAATAAATACTATATCTAAAGTAGAGTGTTATGATTCAGATGGAGATCAAACAACAGGAATAGATAGATCAGCTGAAGACTTTAAAGATGGTTCTTTGAGTATTTTTCAGTCTGTTATGCATGCGAATTTGGAATCTCTTGAAAAGTGCTGTCAATTGAGTTGCTAATGTATGTTGAATTTCCTTGTCATGGCTAGCAGGTGCAGCTCCTGTATTTTATTTCCTCTGACAGCAAGATGTATCCTGTAGTATGTATAAGTTGATTTGACTTTTGTTTACCAAAGAGTGTCAAGAATGCAGTATTCACTTTTGTCTTGATTAATTCTTAATTTGGAATGCAAGTTGAAAAAAGCAAATGACACATGTGAGTTCTTACCAGGGGATTCTGATAAGCACCTGTACAGAATCCTACTCATGTACTTACTGCCAGTGAACTATGAGGAAGTGTCAGTGATTTGATCCAGGTGACAGCAGACATGCAAATCAAGACAGATTCCTTAGCTGCATTTCATGTTTTTTTTTTTATAAAGGAAATGTTCTCTATATGTCTGATATCACAGCACTGGCTGATCTGAATCTTTCAGATTATCTATTTGGGCCATTGGTAGCTGCTCTTAGAGCCAGGTCAGTTTATCACAAAGTAGTTTGACTGAATAATGGTGTGAATCATGGTGTTGCTGATTAGCATTGTTGCATAAGTGATTATTTATCAAAACTTGTTCTCACAGCACTTAGACAACATTCTCTGGCTCTTGCAGAAAAGTGCCAATACATAAGATTTTTAGTGAAACATCATGTTCATAGTGCTTCATGAAACATTACACACTGGTCTTGGAAAGTAGATGTGTGATTTTTTGGAGGGCAAAGTTTGGTTTTGGCAAGTCTTGAGTATTAGGAAACTGCAGTGATATGTAGTTGAGGTATGCCTGCTTATGACAATGGAGATTCTGAAATTTTTCAGACAGTGTGGGCACCACAAACTGTTTTTCATTCTTTCAGGATCCTCAGTTAAAATGAATTTTGAATGGAGGGAAAAATGGAGGTTGCAGTTGCCTTGCGTCCCTTATACCATTGCATAGGAGCACACGGAAGTGCTACTCACTTCCATACTTCTAACAGACACATCTGGTCAAAACACTCTGAATTCACATGAGGCACTCTGAACCCCCCATACCAACATGAGTCAGGAAAGTAGATTTATTTTAGGCTAAGTCACTAATTGCTCTTTAGTTATGTAGTAAGTAATGGAAGGAGTCGTTAAAGAGAATAAGAGGAAGAATAAGAGGAAGTGCAACATACTGGATAAAGAGCAAAATAATGTCCACAAAACCACAAGTTTTCCATGTATTTTGGGGGGATATGAACGGTATTGGAATTATCACATGAAGATGGCTTTCTTATGCTGCTTTCTTTCTAACAGCTTGAGAAATGATTCTTTATTTTCTTGCCTGTTTTGGGTAACCAGACTCTCAGGTTTTATTCAGGGTACAGAACTTGTCTGACTTCATGGGAACCAGGAAGCTAACTCCACCTGTACCAGCTAAGAAACTGACTTGGAAATCCTTCCTGTAAATAAATGCTGGTGGTGTGTGGTTGAAAAAGTAAAGAAAGTGAAAATGCCCAGGTTCAATTTTTGAAGAATATTTACGCATAAGATTGCATATTCTACCCTGTGAAAAAGTTATTGAAGGCAACATTATTGTCATATTCTGTAATGGGAGTCACGTGCTCTGTAACTTTTTTTTAATATCACTTTCATTTGACATTTTGTGATTTTGGTGTGTGGGTAGGTGAATATTGATTGTGAGGCGATGAAATAATATTTCTGAAGCCTTTGAAAGATGACAAATTAAGTTTGAGGTTGCCTGGGAAATTCTTGGAGAGAACTGAAAATCGTAAAATGTACAGTAGTGACAATAGGGGGTCAGAAAGCTTATATCTCTTAAGAACATCCATTCTATTTAGTCTTGATTTTGTATACTCTTAGTTTTGGAAGTGGTGAGCTAGCTAGCCTCGCGCTGAAAGGAGGAGGGATATTTTTCCTTGCCTGGGTGAGCTACTGGGCTTGTTATGGTGGAGAGGAGTGAGAGATCACAGGGAGTAACGTGCAGGAGCAACATATCAGAGAGCTTGGGTGTCATATTTCATGCATATAGTCTAAGAGGCAGCAGTAAGAAGCATTGAGAAGACCAGTCCTATCTCAAAGTAAACAGGAGGAATCATTAGAGTTGTTAGAGATCTGAGGCAACAGAGGAGGACTTCCAGTCAAAAAGTAACTGGAAGTAGTTGCTGTAAACAAAATGGAAAGGGGAAAATAAATTTACTAAAAGTGTTATTTTTTTGGAGGTTGTGGAAGATGCAGTCCAGTATGTTTGCATATGGCATTTTGTCCCTGACTTCGTTTGGAATGAGGTTTGAAAATAAATACAAAGCTCTTGAAACCAACAAAATGTTGTAAGAGTGCTGCAAGCTTTCCTCTTGGCCCTTGCATTCTTTTCACTCCCTCTGTCTGGAAAGGACTTGTAAAAATTGCACAAGGGAGAACAAAAATTGTGGCGTTTATAGGTAATTGAGATGTAAATACTGATCTCATTAAAAGCAGAACCAATATAGCCAAGAACAAAGCAATGTACTGGAGGCAGTGGTAACCCAGAGAACTACGTAAGAGAAATAGAACTATCATTCTAGAATTGATCCCAGAATTGAAAAACTGAAGATAAATTTGTCTAAGAAGGGCCACAGTAGTCTGGGATTCAGGGTGGAGACTTCAGCGCCTGTGGGAGAATCATTCAGCAATGATAAAGAGTGGTGCAATCACAGAATAATAGAATAACCTGAGTTGGAAGGGACCCACACGGATCGCAGAGTCCAACTCCTGCCTCCACACAGGACTACCTAAAAACGAAACCATGTGTCTGAGAGTGTTGTCCAAATGCTTCTTGAACTTGAACAGTGTTGGTGATGTGACCACTTCCCTGGGAAGACTGTTCCTGTGCCACCCTCTTGGTTAAGAATCTTTTCCCAATATGCAACCTGAACCTTCCCTGTCACAGCTCCATGCCATTCCCTCAGGTCCTGTCGCTGTTACCAGAGAGCAGAGATCAGCGCCTGCCCCTCCGCTCCCCTCGTGAGGAAGCTGCAGGCCGCCATGAGGCCTCCCCTCAGTCTCCTCTTTTCCAGGCTGAACAAACCAAGTGACCTCAGCCGCTCCTCGTACGTCTTCCCAGTCAGACCTTCCACCATCCTTGCTGCCCTCCTTTGGACACTCTCCAATAGTTTTATGTCCTTCTTAAACTGTGGAGCCCAAAACTGCACACGGTACTTGAGGTGAGGCTGCACAAGCACAGAGTAGAGCAGGACAGTCCCTTCCCTCGACTGGCTAGCAGTCCTGTGCCTGATGCACCCCAGGATGCAGTTGGCCCTTTTGGCTGTCAGGGCATGCTGTTGACTCACGTTCATCTTGCCATTGACCAGAACGTCCCAGGTGGAGAATACAGCTCTTGCTCTTGTTAAGTTTTGTACAGTTGGCGATTGCCTAATTCAGTATCATTTGCAAACTTAGTATGCACTCAAGTCTCATGTCCAGATCATTTATAAAAACATTGAATAAAACTGGCCTCAGAATGGAGCCCTGCGGAACCCCACTAGCGACTGGCCATCAGTCTGATGTAACCCCATTAACCATAACCTTTTGAGCCCAGCCCATCAGCTAACAGTCCACCCTTTGTAGTAAGAACTTGTCAAGCTGTGTGCTGGACATTTTGTCCAGAAGGATACTGTCAGAGACAGTCTACTGGCTTCCACTGGTCAACTAGGTGGGTAACTTTGTCATAAAAGGAAAATGAGTGAAACAGGACTTTCCCTTTATGAACCCATGTTGGCTGTGATCAATGACTGTGTTGTCTTTCAGGTGTTTTTCAATAACTCCCAGAATAATCTCCGTAATTTTATCTTCTTGAAAACCGGGACAACACTTGCCAGCTTCCAGTCAACTGGGACCTCTCCAGATTCCCAAGACTGTTGAAAAATAACTGAGAGAGGTCCCATGATGATGTCAGCCAGCTCTCTGGTTATCCTAGGATGAATCTCATTGGGTCCCATAGAGTTGCAGACATTCAGCTGGAGCAACAAATCCTGTACAAGTTTGGATTGACTGGGAGTTTATAATTCCCACTGTCATGGAATCAAAGAATGTCAGATTCAACGTGCATAATAGATATAGAAGACATAAATTACCTTGTCAATAAATTTTGTGTTCCTCTTTGTATTCATTACCAGGAATGAACAAGCCATGAATTCACTGTGAGTGCACAAGCATAATGACGATACTCAGAATAATGGCAATATAAACTCCTGAAAGGAAATAATGTCAAAGAACAATTTCTGGGAAAAAAGTTAGCAAAGTTTGAGAAGCCAAGTTTGAGACCATTCTGTAAGGAAAATATGATTAGGTAGGAATGAAATTAGAGGCAGAGATTTCAGATCTATTCACTTGACAATTCTGGAAAATTGCAAGTAATAGAAAAAATATGATTGGACAATTTTTTTTTTAAATCTAAGTAGTAAAGCCTTTAATTTAAAAAAAAATAATAATAATAATTCAGAAACCTAAAAACTGATACCGGTATTTTATATTTTCATCTCCTTGTGTTCCGCTATTTCTTCATTGTTATTCTTCTGCAGCTACGTTATCCACAATAAAGAACTGCTCCTGAGTATTGAGTTGGTGACAGTTTTTTTTTTTGAAGACATGTTGTATTTTTCTTCTACCTGTATTATTGGCAAATGTTTATTGAATGGAGATTCGTTCTCTTGAGAAACTGTATAAAATGGAATAAAATTCACATTTAGGATATATTAATTAGTTTTTTTTTGAAACATTGGGCTTGCTTGTATACAGATATTATAAACCAGATTGTTTCAGTACTGATAAAAACGCTACCAAATTTATAGTGCTTTTGTAGCAACTCATGACAATTTATCATAGGAAGAGACCCATAAAGCTTCTGATTTTTTGTAAAGTGGATGGAGGCAGTAATGGGATGAAAGAATGTGATGATTCAGCTGAAAGTACTTCATTAAATATTTCTGTTGGAATTTTCTTCTTCTGAAATAAACATCTTTTCTTAAATACACCATTAGAAGCAGACTGCGTGCTATAGACCTTTGTTGTCTGTGATTTCTATTCAATAATTTTTCAGTCTTCTTTGCCATTTTCCTTTCCACATTCACATCATTTTCTTTAATTCTAATTGCACCTGTGTGCCTTCTCATTGATCAAAGATCACTGCCCACTTGAATGAACAGAACCACAGACCTCATCATTAATCACAGCATGTATATAAGGACGCAATTCAGAAGAAAAAAAAAAGCTTTAAATTTCCTGTTAGGAGTGCTTTCCAGAATGAAAAAACATAATCTGTATATTTTGCAGATGTTAAAGTCTCTAGATTGCCTGTGAAGTTACCTTGAGGTTTCCAACCAGCTTAAATACATGATTAAGCTGAAATTCTGGTGTTGACTGAGTCATTAATAATTATGCTATTGATTTCTTTGGGGCAAGGGATTTACACTTAGTCTCCTTTACCCAGGATTCCTTTTTCTAAATCCTTCTCAACAGCAAATGACTACATTTTTAGATTACGCCTGTTGGGTAAGCTCTTTCTCTTTAAGCGTCAATATGATTCTACTCTCCAGCTTCTTTAGAGGCTTTGAATTTCACAGTCAACTTTATGAACGAGTCCTACAGACATGCTGCTCATAAATAAACTTCTACAACATCCAGAACAGATCACTAATATTATAAAACAATTCCTTCTTGCAGTGGATTACAGCATGCGCTGTTTTATCCACCAGCTATGTCCTAGATCTGATTGTTCCCTGTTATTTACTGATTATAACATTTGTCTATTTTTTCTTCTGGAAAATGAGTGACAGATTACACAAAAAGCAGAGAGGTGCTGTTCATGTGAAAGGGGTGATTTGTCTGGTTCTGCATGGCTAGACGTAAAATGTTTCAGCTGAGAGGAATTTAAGGCAGAGTGCACGGCCAGGTAGTGGGGGGGCTGAGGTTGGAGGAATTAAGAAGAGACAGGGATTTTAATGTTGTGGATAAGAATATGAATACAAATTATAAATAGGAGAGGTACTGAAATACTTTCTTATGCTTTCTGTGGAGCAGTCAGCTTATGACATAGGTGTCAAAGTGTTCTTTTTTTGTGTGCTTGTCCTGATGCATAATTCTTTTAGACTTCTGCATTTGTATTAACTCTCAGATTTCCTTTAGCATTGCTTGATTTCATTGTTAGCGAACATGACAAATTCATTATTGTTTGTCTCTATTGCAGGAAAACAATATGACCAATTGCTTTCACAAAATCACAGACTAGTTTAGCTTGGAAGGGGACCTCTGGAGGTCATCTGGTCTAATCCCTCTGGTCAAGCAGGGACACCTAGAGCAGGTTGCCCAGGACCATGTCCAGATGGCTTTTGAGCCCTTGAAGGAGGGAGATTCCACCACCTCTCTGGGCAACCTGTGCCAGTGCTCTATCACCCTCACAGTAAAGAAATGTTTGCTGATGTTCAGACAGAACTTCATTTGTTCTAGTTTGTGTCCATTGCCTCTTGTCATGATTTTTTCTTTAAGAACTGCCTGAAACTACCTTAATTGAAGAGGAAGTTCAAGAGACAGAGACATGGGCCAGGCCTCTGGTCTCCCTTTGGCAGACAAGAATACCTAATTTCACTGCTGAAAAAGAATACAATGCATCTTGTGCGAAAAAGGAACCCCACTGTGCCATTTGCACACTTCTCATGCCATACTATAAGGTAAGCAAGATCCTTAGAGTTCCATCTCTGAGTGTGAAATACTTGCCCCGTAGTAGATGAAAAATCGGATAAAATTATGCGTTTGGTTTGTATGAGAAGTAAATAAACTTAATATTGTTAAAATTAGAACTGATACTCCATTCACCTTCATTTATCCTTGGTTACAGACAGTATATACATTCTACTTGGGATTTATGTAGGACTGGTGTTAGTGTATGTGTGCTTACACATACAAAAAGTTACACTTTTGAAGGTGATGAATCCACATTGGTTTGTATCTTTTAGCTATTTCCTTATATGTCCATTGTCAAATGCTTTTCATCAGAGCCTTTTCCACGTCTCCTTCCTGCAGTGTTGAAAAAATAACTTTTCACAGTGTTTGAGCCTTCTTAGGACTAGTATTCCCACAGAAACATTCTAATGCAGTGTACTGTTTGATATTGGCTTGTGGAATTTGTGTCAAACATCAGCTAAAAAAAACTGTTACAGTTCTGTATTACTAATTCTGAAGCTTTTAAATAGGAAGACCATCTGCATGGGAACTGAGAAAAAGACTTTTTTTTGCACTGAACACAGTTAAAGGGCTTAAAGGAAGACAGTTGTACAGTATCATTGAATGAATTTGCAATAATGGTAATTTGCAGACTGAGTGGTCTTTTAGATTTCACAGTTATTTGAATAATCAAGGAACTACAGAATGATTGTGATAGATACCCAGACAATTAATTTTCTTATAAAACTGTTACATTGGTAATACAGGAGCTGGGAGGAGAGAAGTCATTTTACCATTATCAAAAGGTGCAGTAAGTAAGACTCTCCTTTTTTTTTTTTTACTTAAATATAGATTTTGTTTATCTTCCAGCCAGAAAATCATGCTGAAGAAGGCTCTACTTACAGGAAAACAAACTCGGAAGAAACGTTGATGGCTGAAGATGAAAAGTCTAGACCTCTTATTCCAGAGATGTGTTTTATTTATAGTGAAGAAAACACTGAAAACTATCCTTCAAATGCCTTTATTGAAGAAGATGGAACAAGTCTTCTGATTTCCTGTGCAAAGTGTTGTGTTCGGGTTCATGCAAGTAAATAAACTAATTGTTCGGTTGGCATCAATGTAATTACAAATTTTGTTTTATTGATAAATAATAGTTAATTAGGTTTCTGTTATGTCTAAGTAAGTACTTGAAAAACATTTCCATAATTAATGCTTGAAATCACTGGCTACATTTTTTTTAACCTATGTTAAGTGTTCTATTATTTGTTAATGCTCACTGTGAAAATAATGTTACTTTTCTGTAAACTTTCATAACTGAGGAGCACAGACTTCTGTTTTTTTTCAACTCTAAGTGGTTAAAATCCTCTTTTACTTCTCATTTTAAACCAATTTGTGATGTTAGTATATCCTTATTAAGTAGTACGGGTGAAATACTGCTATATTTGAAGACTTGTGAATATTGCCATTGACTTTAGGTATGCAGTAATTTCCTCCACCTTGCATTTTTTATTTTGAGTGACTGATGAATGCATGAATTTTCAGCAGTACCTTCTATAGACAGTAGGACTTAAACAGTTAAATCTAAGAAGTCCAAGTGAAATCTTTATGTGTTTTTTTTTCTTTTTTTGTGTTTGGGGAAGTGTGTTTGTGTATACACATACATACATGGAATATGCACGTGTGTGTGTGTACATATATGGAATAGCAGTAAGCCTAGCATCACAGTTCGTGTTTTACTAGTGTTTGTACACAGCTGAATTGTATGACATCAGAGAAAAGCAGAATATATTACTCAAATCAACTGTCTTATTCTAGGTTGCTACGGTGTTCCTTCTCATGAAATCCATAATGAATGGTTGTGTTCTCGATGCAGAAAAGAAGCCTGGACAGCTGTAAGTTTTATGTTTTACTTGGTTATCTAACACATTACAGATCAAAAAAAAAAAAAAANACAAAAAAAAAAAAAAAAAAAAAAAAAGAAAGGAAAAAAACAGAGAAAGAAAAAGAAAGAGAGCACACATATGATTGCATATGGAATGTGGACTTTGTACACTTTTTTTTCTGAACACACTTTTGCTGAGCAAAAATTATTTGCAAAACATTATATTTGAATGTAAAATGTGACTGCACTGGGAGAGACAAACTTGGAGAAGGTTTGCACATAACAAAAAAGCTTGGCTAACAGAATATAGATGTAAAACCTTGTTCAAGGAAATAACTGAAAATTTAAATGCACATGAGAGAGAGAGAAAATGAGATTTCCTAGAAATATTTTAGACATTTGGTTATGTATGTGTGGGCAGCTGGAGGACAGAGAAAGGGAAAGAGAATAATAAATTACAGTCAAGAATGGAATTGTTCTTTTACAGCATTTAGCTTTACTGTGCTGTACAGTCAGAAAAAGGTTTCACTTCTGAAGCCCCTAAATGCCTATTGTTTGATATTAAAAAAAAAAAAAAGTATGCAGTAGTTTTATACAGTCAGGAATAAATAGAAAAGCAGTTAATAAAATCCCTAAACATACATTCGTTTAAAAAACAACCAGTTTAAAATTTTATGTTTTACCAATTTATCAGTTGTCCTGGTAAGTCAACTAATATTTGTTTTCCTTAAAACAGCTTAAGGAAATGTGGTAATCAGTTTTGATGTCAACACAGCTTTTCTTCTTTCAATTATTGAATTAAAAGTAGATATTTCAAGTGCCTTAAAAATGTAAATCCTTAAATGACATGATAAAATTTTGAGATATGTTGAAGAAGAAATGAGGATTAAAACTACTGGAAAATGCAATATGACTTTGTCAGGCATCATTTCTTGCAATTGTGAAATGCATCTGTAAGAAATTCAGCGATAGCATTAGCAAAGTGAAAGTAGCAATAAATGTAAAAGCTTTGATTTTCTTTTTCTACACTCTCAACATTTTAAGGTTCATTTGTGAATGCTGAGAGTTAAGGAAACAAAAGAGGAACTGGTGTTTTTACTGCAGATATTACCTAAGCTGGGAAAAACAAAACAAAAAGAGTGACTTAGGACTGCTCATTACAAAAATATGGTCCATTAATAATGTTTAGTCCTGTGTTCTCTCAGTGAATAGCTATTAAAATATTTATTGAATCAATTTCTATCTCTGTAATGTGTTCTCATCTTAGAAGGCAAGGCATTCTTACTTGGTAAAATCCAATTTTCATCTTGCATAGGTAACTAGAAAACCATGTTATAGCTTCCTCATCAGACAATCGTGAGTTTCAGGATCTCAGGAACTGCTTTTGTGACTATTGTTCTAGAGTCAGGGAAAGGTCGAGGGGAAAAGAAAAAGTCTTTTTTAGCAAATGAAAGGTTGCTGTTAACTTGGTATCTAATTATCAGATAAACAGGGTTAGGCAGCCCCACTGCTCTATCAGAAAGTTGTGTTAATTTCCTTTTGGGATAGAGCTATGATAAATAAGGGAATTGTAAGGAGAACATCCATATTCATGAGATCCTGTGTATGACAGTAATAGGATTGGATCAGATGTTTTTGTTAAAAAATGAAAATCTTAGAACATTAGCTTGGAAACTGATGCTAATTGATACAGAACAGTAATACATTTGCAGGGAAGTTTGGAGGAAGTCTTTGTCTGTTTGTCATAGTGCATGTTTTTATCAAAAGTCACTGAAAAATTGTAAAACAAAATTCAGTCCTATAATTTGTCAATCCTTGTAGTAGATAGGATTCTAAAATTGTTCCAGTACTTTGAGGTTATTTTACAAATCTTCTTGAAGTGAAGAGGGCATTCAGGTAGCACAATGATACGTGAAATATATGAACAAAAATAGTAAGATAATGACTGACTTGATTCTGTAATTTCATAACATCATAGAATCATAGAATGATTTGTCTTGGAAGGGACCGTTAAAGATCATCTAATTCCAACCTCCCTGCCATGGGCAGGGATGGGGTACAAAGCCCCATCCAACCTGACCTTGAACAGTTCTAGGGATGATACATCTGTGATTTCTTTAAGCAACCTGTTCCAGTGCCTCACCACCCTCATACTAAAGAATTTCTTCCTAATATCTAATCTAAATCTACCCTCTTTCAGCTTAAAACCATAACTCTTGTCCTGTCCCTACATGCCCTGATAAAGAGGCCTTCCCTATCTTTCCTGTAGGCCCCCCCCCC
>VXAA01005920.1:53641-72492 GCA_013399115.1 Anseranas semipalmata
CCTTAGGTACTGGAAGGTCTCTGTAAGGTCTCCCTGGAGCCTTCTTTTTTCCAGGCTGAACAACCCCAGCTCTCTCAGCCTCTCTTCATAGAAGAGTTACTGCAGCTCTCTGATCATCTTCATGGCCCTCCCCTGGACTTGCTCCAGCAGGTCAATGTCTTTTTCATGATGGGTGCCCCAGAGCTGAATGCAGTATTCCCGGTGGGGTCTCATGAGAGTGGAGTAGAGGGGGAGAATGTATCAGTTATTTTGTGTTTTCTGTCTGGTATCTATGCTTTCTGCTTTTAATTTTCCTTTGTATTTCTTCCTGGCTTTCTGGCTAATATCAGACCATATTCACTATGGTGTGATAGAGGAGGAATTGTGTAATGTGATAGAAAAAGGAAAAAGCTTGGGAGATTAAAGCTTGACCTGACTGGGATTTTTCTTTGGCCAAATTTTAGGCGAAAAAATTTCGCCCAAGGACAGTGTTCCTTTGTCAAAACTGAAGCATATTCAGTACTATACTGTTCTTCCTCATTGACATCTTACATGCGTAGAATTTGGCATGTTTTACTGAAGAGGTTTCGTTTTCATTATTATGGTGCATATAACTCTGAAAATGGGGAGGTTCCAATTTTTATGTAAAACATTTTTTGGCCAAATTATTTGAGGAGACGAGATGAAGCAGTGGAAGAGTAACTCAAAAACATACAGAAAATAGCCAAATAGAACCTTTTTTGCATGTGGTTTTAATATTGGATTTTTGCAAAAAAAAACAAACAAACGCACTTGAAACTGGAGAGAAGACTCTGAATTTCTGGAATTTGTTGTCTGAGTTAACAAGAAGGTGATAGGAGTGGAAAGGAGCATCATTTTCACTATGTAAAGACTAGATAGTATATGTGCCCACTAGGACAATTCATTTAATGTAAACTTCATCTATTATATTTAACTGAATGCTGTGATTTTGTATGTGTACCAGTAACTGTACAGCTAAACTGTTATTGTTGACATCTTGATTTTTGTTTAGCTCTGATTTGGTGACCTGCGTGAAATGAACTGGTGCCCTGAGAGATCTCGTCATTAAGATATGTTTGTGGAATAAAATTCGCATTCTTAATGTCAAAAGTTATTCAGTTGTAGAGCTTTACTGAAATGTTGAAGATTAAATAGACGTATAATGAAAAAATTACCTTCCCATTCTTAGATCAGATCTTTGAAGTAGCAGAAGAAGCAAGTTAGCTGTGCACTATTTAGAAACTTTAAATTAATATTGCTTGCTTACATATATACTTTATTTTTGTGTATAGTCTTGTTTTGCCTTTTTTCTGGGGCTATAAATCCAGGGCTAGCATCCCTCCCTAATATTAAATTTACTTAAAAGTTCTCCTACTTAATTTATTCTTTTGTATTTCTTATTATTACATATTGTTCACATGTCAATGTGAACTGTTCACTGTCAGCTAAAAGATGTGGAAGTGATAAACAGTAGACATGAAATCTGCTTCCCAAGTTAAATAGCAAAAATCCAATAGTTCAACGATACAAATAACGCTGTTATTTACTCATATGTGAGTGATACGCAATTCAGTTTTTCTTTTTTAATAGTGTCTTTCAAAACTCTTAAGATGCTGAAGCAATCTCAGAACTATTTGTGATTATCTCTGAGAATTTATAGAGCTTCGGCGAGGTGCTGGCAGCCTGGAAAATTTAATATTGTCTTTTATAAAGGCAGGAAGTGGGGAAGTCAAGAATTGTGACAGTCAACCTAACTTGAATTCCAAGAGAAATACTAAACAAATGATCAATCTGTCAATTATTTCTAAGTATCTAGACAATAACAGAATAAAAAAAGCATATGTATTTAACGAAAAAACACCTGATATTTTTTGCCATGACAGCTCCTGTGAATAAGGAACAAACAAAAGATTTGATGCATGCTGACTTTCACAGGCTTTTGATAATGCTTTAAATTCTGATACTCAAGCCACAGAATAAAGATGGTCTAGATCAGTAGCTGCCAAACTAATAGGAATATGGATCTGTTTTCAAACCTCAGTATCTCAAGCCACGAGCCATCAATCTCATCAAACTCTTAACTTAAGTCACTGAGAGGGTGATAAAGTTCTGTGCACCATTTGCTCATTACTCTTCATGGAACATACATGGAAATCTACAGTGGCCTATTTTAAGTAATTTAAGATGATTACATGGGAGATGGGGAAGTTTCATGTGAAACTACCGAGGTGTTAAACTTGTAGAGTATGACAAAGGTTTTTCCATTACTGTCTACTGTTTATCAAGTATTATTCAAAATATTTTTTCTTCATTTATTTCAATATTTCCGTGAAATGAAAGGCTCAGTAAAGAAGCATTTCTGATGAATTTTCTGCAGGTACCAAGGACCCTGGGCATTTCACAGGCCGAGGTTTACTATTTTGGGTTAGGATTACTATTTTGGATTTGATCCTACTCTTTTGTGGGGTAGTAATAATATTACAATATTAAAGAAACAGTGTAAAATAAATTACATTATGGAATTCAGCAGAGAAATATGCCAATACCTGTGGGTGGATGGATACTGGAACAGGCTCCCCAGGGAAGTGTCTATGGCACCAAGCCTGGTGGAGTTGAAGAAGCGTTTGGACATGCTCTCAGACATATGGTTTAATTTTTTGGTGATCCTATGTGGAGCCAGAAGTTGGACTCTATGGTCCTTGTGGGTCCCCTGTGACTCGGGTCACTCTATGATTCTATGATTCTGTACTTAGAGGAGTTATCAGTTGTGCACGTGTAAGATGGGAGTGTCTGCTAGAAAATAGCTCCTGCTGCCATCTGGAGTTGTGACCACTCTGGTCACAAAGTGAATCACAGTTATGTGTTCTATAAATCGTGAAACATCAGACCGGGATGTTTAAGCTTATACTGGGAGTGAAGCCTGAAAAACACATGGAATAATCTTTTTGTTCTCTTCATGTTTGATGAGAACCCAGCTGAAGAACGGTGTCTGACAGTGAACACGCATTTCAAAAAAACTCATTGACTGAATAGGCTGGAAGAAAACAAGAAATGTCATGGAAATCTCAATAAATAAATAAATGAATAAATAAAATCAGAATTCTTTCAATCATTCAGTAAGGGAGGATTGAAAAGAATTAAGCTTCTTCAATGTAGCCAGGAGAAAATAGAAAGGATATAAGTAGTAGTGTCATATACAAAATTATATGTACACATCAAAGATGAACTTAATTGCCATCCCTTTATTTTAGGGACAAGATGAGTTGTAGCAGCTTTAAACTGCACCAACAGAAGCTTATGTTAATATCATGACATCTTGCAAATTTTTGTTTCTAAAAGTGCTGGAATACTGGAATGCGATGTAGAGATTTTGTACAATCTACTCCTTTAAGATTTTTAAAAACGTGTTAGACAAACATTGCAAAGCAATGTGACAGTGACTATAGTTCCCTTTGGAGAAAAAATCATCAATTTGATAGACAACTTAAAAGTATTAGTGTATTTTTGCTTGAAAGGAATTCCTTGCTGACATCAGTGTGATTAAAACTGCTGATACCTTTTTGGGTCCTATTTGTCATTTTAGCATCAAGCTTCTGTTTCTTCAGAGATTGGATAATAACCTTAGATTATCCTAAGAACACTCACTTCAAAATAGGACAATGCTTTAATCTAATCTTAGCTTCATACTTAAGATAAATGTGGTTTTCTTTTAACCAGTCTTTTGTGGATCTTTTAAAAAAGACAAGTTAATTAAATATACTGCTGCCCAGAGTACGACTTTCCTTTCAAAAATATGCAATTTATGTTAGTCATGCCAACCTGCAGCTGAAAATTTTTACACTCCATCTGAATTATATGCTTATGTTTCTTCCACAAATCAGTTTTTTATTTTTATATTTTTTTCTACATCTATTGTTACATATATGATATTTTAATTGTATTTTAAATTGCTGTGTAGTACCACAAGCCTCTCCGGAAAGGGAGATATAGTTAAAGAAAATTACTTATTTGCATGACCTTTTTTTAGTGTAGGGGAGTATAGAGTGAGTATATTTTACATTCCAGCTAAGACATTTGAGACTTCAAGTTTCTGTATGAAACAAATGAAAAAATATGTTCGTTTAAATTCTTGTTCAGTGTAAGCATTCCTAAACAGTACAGCTGTTGTGGAAGACGTGGAACTGAGATCTGACTGACTGTAAGAATTATATACACACATGCCTTCAAAAATTCAATTCTTGCTTCAGAAAAATGCACAAAGTCAGAAGATTTTTTTTTATCAGAAAGTATCTGTTGCCTGAAACTCTAACTTCTGGAATGTCTGAAATTTGGTTTTCTTCCTTGTCACATTGATTCCTAGAAGGAGGAGATTTAGCTGAGGAAGACCTGTCTGAAGAATTCTCTTCTGGGTAAAGCTTTAAATCCTGAAGGGAAGATTGATTGGAAAGCAAGGAGGAAGCGAAGTTTTGTGCAGTGGAGAATATAATGGAAGTTATGAAAGGAAGCAGTGGTACAAATGTTGGTTTAGAGTTCATAATTCATTTCTTAGGGGTGAAGGTTCCTTCTCATTCCTTTGCTTAAACAATAAAGTGTTGTTTTTAGTTTTGTTAAATAATACTGAAACTCCAGCCAGTTAAGTTAGCTTTATAGAAAATTCAGTCTCTACTAGGTGTTCGTATGTCTGTGTGATTTTGCAAAACAATGAAGGATGAAAGCAGTACAGGAGTCAGAGCTGTATTAATAACTAAATGAAACTGTATTTTGTGTTAATCCCAATTAGGAATGTCATTAAAATTTTGAAATAGAAAAATGCTTTAGTGGACTCAGTTTTTCTGAGCTAGACTTTTCTATGATGGAGAATTCAATTTTATATTATCAAGGAAAACTGCATCTGAGATTCAGAAGCATACTGTTTTCTTGCAGTTGCAGCTTCTCTAAGTAGCTGAAATAGTATGCTTTACAACATTTTATCTCAACTTTTTCATCTTCCAGGATGCACTTGGATCCATGATAACATATTGTTATATTCTACTACAGAATAGGTCCTGTTTGATAATGATTATTGACAAAGTGGAAGACTGATGCAGAATTCATCTATGCTAATGGACAAAAAATAGCCTTAAATCAATCTCCCAAGACAACAACAACAAAAAAAATCAAATAATATTAAATAAGTCAGCTGCATGGCTCCTAAAAGTGTAACTGTATTCATACAGAGTGTCTTGATTGAGAACAAATGCCTCATTAATCTTAAATGCTTCAGCTAAAGAAAGCTAGTGAAGTCAGGATGAATAATGACTGGCATTATAGAGAATGCATCGTACTGTACAGTGTGCAAGGATGTAGTCACCTAGTAGTTATAGTACATAAACATAAGTACCTTTATTATTTAGAGGACAAAAGGATTTGGGATGGGAAAGAATTAGAAAGATGAGCAAGTAAGAAAACAGTGTCTTCAGTGTCTTACTTCATAATAACCTAGCCATTAATAGGGCTAATAAGGGAGATGCATAACTTTTCCACAGACTACTTTAACCCTCCATAGTATTACAGAAATAATTCAGCACCTAAACTGATCAGTTTAGGCACTGATTTCAAGAACTACATGTATCTCAAAGATTCTGTGTTGAGTACAAATAGCAAGTGTGAAACAGTTTAGTGGTATTTTATTTTTCTGCACATGAGCTTTCTAATGCTTCACGTTTTGCTACTCATATTCAGTTTTTTGATTTATGTGTGTTTTCTGGTTAGAGTAATGCATTACATCAGCTGAAGGTTTTTTTTTTTTTTTTTTTTTGCAAGGCATCAGAAAAGAGCTTTCTGCATTCAAGTCCAGAAACTACCCTATTTAACCCTACTAAAAATAATGATTTTGAATAGTCTTTTTATAGTCATGCCCTTCTCACTGATACAATGTCAGCATTTCTATTATAAACTACTGTTTTCACAGCCTGATAACTGCCAAAATAACTCACTACATGTGAGTTGGCATATAGTGTTTTAATTTTCGGACTGATTTTGCTACCTAGCTTTAAAACCATTTTGATGTTGCTCATAAAGAGAAATTGCTGGGCTGAGCATAAAAACTGGCTATAGCAAGAAACCTTAAGTTTTTCTCTTCTCTTTTTAGAAAAGTAAGGCTAAATTTTATTTATTTATTTATTTCCCAGTCAGGATTTTCCCCAACCTTCTATGCAAAAAGATGACTTACTGGGAGAATCACTTTTAAAAGCCAATGCTAAGCAATTTAGCTAATGATGCTAATCAGATGTGGGGAGCATTATATTTCTGGTTTGGGTATAAGTCTAGGAACAGGACATGCATTCATTATAAAAAAACAGTCTTTGACACAACATATTTTAACAGGATTGTAAACAGTTTCTCTGATGCTGTCACAGAAAATGAATGTAAGACTATTAAACCTGGACAATAGCTTTTTAACCTAAGTGCCATAACGCTTAGAACCAAATTCCATTTAGACCTTCAGTTCACAGAATCACAGCATCATTAAGGATGGAAGGGACCTCTGGAGGCCATCTAGTCCAATCCCCCTGCCAAGCAGGGACACTTAGAGCAGGTTGCCCAGGACCATTCCCAGATGGCTTTTGAACATCTCCAAGGAGGGAGATTCCACCACCTCTCTGAGCAACCTGTGCCTGTGCTTTACTGTACTCTGTATAGTAAAGAAGTGCTTCCTGAAATTTCCTTCTTTGCAGGCTACCAAGTCAACCTTTGACACTAATATCCATGTGAACAGGTCTGGTAGCCTTGGGCAACTCTGTGTTTTGTAGATTCATCTAATCATGTTGAGACTTAAATCTAATATTTGATGTTGCTTCCAAATATGGTCTTATAATAATGAGAATAATCCTGCATATTCTTTATCAGTAGAAATACTGTCATTCAATTTTTTTTTTTGTTTTTTTTTGTTTGTTTATTTGCTAAATGTTTAGCTTCAGTGTTATCTTCTGGCAGTGATTTATGCTGTCTCATTATACTCAATCCTTTTGACTTTTCTTCAAAGGGGAGGTTGTAATCTTTCTTTTTCAGATGCTTGGGAACAGTCGTTCTTTCTACTATAAACATTTTCTAAAACTGAATGACCAATAAACACTGTTGCAGAAAGTGTTTCATATACAGCCATGTAACATTCTGCATTTCATACCCTATATATGTTTTTGACTTTAGATGTGCACATTGTAGTGAGAAAAGACACAGGTCCCCCTTCTTAGGTTGGTACCCCTACCACGTGTGGGAGTTATTTTTACGTGTTCCCTGTAATGAGAATTTGATTTTATTGTTTCAGTGTCTTAGCTCAGCCAGCTCATTCATTCTCTGATTACAGAAATCTCTCCTCATTCCCACTCCCCATCTCACCTGTCTACCCCGTCCTCTTCAGAGTCTTTATGTCTGAGCCAACTCTCTCCTGCTTTTTGCATTCAGGCAGATCACTGTTCTCAATAATGCTACGTTGCAGAGAGCATGGAAAAGAGACTACTTGCTTTGTATACTGTTGCATCAGCATGGCATGACCTAGGAGCTGGAATTGCAAGGAAATTTTTGGCCATCCCTGAATCAAACTCTTTAAGGGCAGACTGAATGTGCAGATTCGCTAGCTGATGATGTGCCAACTTTTAATTCACAAAAGTGGGTGACTTGAACATATTTGAATGCATCTAAAAAGAGTAATGTGTTCATCCAAAACAGACATGCAGCCACCTTAAAATTTCAAGAACCTCCTTCAAGCTTGCAGCTTCTAAATTTTCCTCAGCCAACAATGTGCCTCCATGTGAAATAAATATTAACATGTGGTAGATTTCTTTAATAGAATTATTTAGCCTCCTCAGTCAGCATGACCTTTAAGCATCTACAAAACGCTAAACAACTTGATAATAGTTTATTTTGGGCAGAGTAAGATTTTTCGGTAACATTTTCAAAATAAATAAATAAATAAAATGGTTGAAATGCTTTTCTGAATGTTCTTTTTAATAAAAATGGTGGCATTGTTGAGGCAGAGGATGGTTAAAGTTTGACAGTTTTGGCAACCAACTGAAGATGGTGAGTTGCAATGGTAGCATCTGGCAGCTCTGTTAATAAATGAGGCTCCCAGACATAAAGTGAATCCTTTCACTAGGCCACCCTTAACTTGTCTGTATTTGTTATTTTAAAGAATATTTTGTCTTAAAAAATTGGAAGTTTGTCTCTGAAAAGCTAATTCTAATGTAGTAGCTTGAAATAGCCACAGTAACTGTTTCTGAATTAAAACTAAGTAATCTCAAAACATTTTTTCTGAGTGAAGATTATTCCCCTGGTGTGGAAAGATTAGATGCTCATTAGTGGACAGTTTCTGAACATAACATTTGCAAATGTGTTAAGAGAAACCCCAACCCTTTTTCCTTTACACAAATATATAGACACAAATCTAAATGAGCTAGGGACATGAGCTATCTGAAAAGGCAGTAATGCCATCTCCAAATGCACATCTGTGTTAATACTATTAAGAGATGTGACCTTGGCCATTACAAGGCAGTTGAGAGAGAAGGTGAAACACTAAAGGTTCGTATTTTCAGTTCAAAGGCTCCTGTCAATTAAGCCTACCAGAATGGCCTGAAGAACACAAAAGATGTTTCTTAGCATTAACCATACAAATTCTATCTATGTGACTTGGCTGTAGCAAAGTTCAAGATTAGATACCTGTTTTAAGTAGTTATGATTTTCTACCAACCAACTTGTAAGTATGACTAATAAATCAGCATTTCTGTGACAGCTTTGCAGCAGTTTACTCTTAAAACTGAAAACAACTGTTCTGACTTCTTACAAGAAATATTTGGAGAAAAACAGCTAACCATTTGGAGTGCTTTTAGGCACTAGTCAGAGTCAACAGAAGTATACGAAAATAGTTGACAAAAAAGAGTGGAAATATATGGTTAACTGGATAAATAGTGTCCTACCTACAGTGAAGAAAACATTAAAAACACTTTCATTACTTCAGGCCACCAGCCAAAATGTATACTTGAAATGATTCATTTTGCTATCACTGGTAAATAAAGCTGTGATAATAAAGTTATCACAACAACTTTATAATAATAACATACTAATAAAGTTTGGTGAATGCATTCTGTTTGTTTTTCAGAGTCAAAAATCTTACAAACACATGAAAAAAAGTGAAATGTGTATTATATTTAGTTTATATTGAAGTATGCGCTTAAGTGCCGAGCAATGGGATTTTCCTAATATCCAATGGGATTTTCCTAATATCTAAATACCTTTCCTAAAACACTTCAAAGAAAAAAGCTTTAAAATGGCAGATTACATAGAATAGTAAGATCTGCTATAATAAGTTAACACAAAATCTATTCTAGCCTGTTGTCCCGTCTCCAACATGGCCAGAAATGAATTCCTTGGGAAGAACATAAGTCTTAGGCAAGCATTCCCTAATGCTCTCCCAATCTCTTAACAATATGCAAATAAGAAACTGCCTCAGGCAAAGGCCATATCTATGTATTTACTAAGTAAAAGGTATCCTTTGATGGATTTTTTTCATGAGATAATGCAGCTTCCTGCATTAGTAAACTTTTAGCATCCACATGTGACAAACGAAATCACATTTTGTGAAGAACATTTCTTTTTGTTTGGTTTGAATCAGCTACATTCTGATGTCCTTTGATAGCAACCACCTGGTGGATGTTATGTTGGAGTACTTAAGTCTTTTCGCAAGCCCCTAATGATTTTATTGACATCTTTCAGACTCCACACTGTCATGTTTTTCCTGGTCTGGACAACTGCAACCTGCATAGTTACCCCTTAGTTATCACTTGTTGCAGCTGGTGTTAAATGAATACAAGCTTTATANAAGATTTTGTTAAATTATTATTATGATATAAATTATTATTATTAAATTAAAATGATAATTAAGTGATTATTATTTAAATGATTATTATTTAAATGATTATTTAAATGATATAAATTATTATTATTAAATTATAAATTATGATATTCTAGAAAACAGGATGCAACTAAATAGGGAAAAGTGCAAGATACTGAAGCTAGAGTACAGACACAGGAATGGGGAGGAATCATACCAGCCACTGCTGTAGAAGAGTTTCTGAGGGTTGCAGTGCATGAAGTTAACAAGTTAGTTCTGTCCAAAGGGTTGAACACTGGGGAGAGAGATGTGGGATGCAAGACATGAACTGATCCTGCTCTGCCTGGTATCATTGAGGATTTGCTCTCTTTGCATTTCAGAGGGGAAAATGTGACCTTAAATGAAGACGGTGATTAAAAAAGTTGTGATAGTTTAACCTACTAAGGAGCCGTAGATGGAAAATGGAAAAAATCACAGAATCACAGAATCTTTTAGGTTGGAAGAGACCTTCAAGATCACCTAGTCCAACCTATGACCTAACACTAACAATCCCTCCACTAGACCATGTCGCTAAGCTCTGCATCCCAACGTCTTTTAAATACAACCAGGGATGGTGACTCGACCACTTCCTTGGGCAGCCTGTTCCAATGTCTAACAACCCTTTCAGTAAAGAAATTTTTCCTAATATCTAACCTAAACCTCCCCTGGTGCAACTTAATCCCATTCCCCCTCGTCCTATCACCAGACACATGGGAGAAGAGACCAATCCCCACCTCGCTACAGCCTCCTTTAAGGTACCTGTAGAGAGCGATAAGGTCGCCCCTGAGCCTCTTCTTCTCCAGGCTAAACAACCCCAGCTCCCTCAGCTGCTCCTCGTAGGACTTGTTCTCCAGACCCCTCACCAGCTTCATTGCCCTTCTTTGGACCCACTCCAGCACCTCGATGTCCTTCCTGTAGTGAGGGGCCCAAAACTGAACAGGGTACTGGAGGTGCAGCCTCACCAGAGCCGAGTACAAATGAGACGAACAAAGTGTTTTTCACGTTTATGATTCATAAAGCAAAAAATAAATAGAAAGGGAAAAAAAGAAAAAGGTTTTAACTACAGCAGGTAAGATTCAGGTTAGCTGTTATGAAAATCTTCCTGATGGCAGGGATGTGAAAGGACTGGAAAAGATTGTTAGGGTGATAATGGAGACTATGTCTCCACATTTTATGGGGAAGTTGTTGGAAACATGAGATAAAATTAATTAGGAATAACTTGTTCTATTTACCCTGTATTTATCCACCCACATAGATGTATATTTCCTTTAACTGGATAAATACTATTCCTTGGAGATGCCATTGTAATTTACAGGTCGTAGAGGAAAAAAGAGACAACAGTATAACAAGAAAGAGGATCAAGTGGGGTATGTTCTAAGAAACCATGGATATGATCTGTATTGTTATGAAAAATGCATTGTTTCCACTAAAAATCTAAAAGATGAAGTGAATGTTAGTGTGATAAAGCTTGTGAATTATATGGAAATGGCTTAGTTTATGCAGCTACTGAAAGAGAGTGTTTTCTTTCATAATTCTAGAATGGAGATTTTTAAGCAGATGAGTGATTTAAAATATTCTAAGGTGCAATTCTGAGAAGTGTAAGATAATGTGCTTAAGAAATTATTATTTAATGCAAATACAAATGCCATAAAATTACTTGTTTAAAGGATTTGCAAAGTAATCGTGAATAAGATATTGGATGTGTTCTAAGGTAAGGCTCAACAATAAAGTCTGTTTTGCTATCCTGAATTTTACACACAGTGAGCACTCTCAGTGTTTCTCTCTGAGGACAAGGGTAATAATTGCTAATGTATGTCTGACCTCAGTGCCATCCATGGCAGGTGTACCTCTACTAGGAATACTGGTCTTTCTAATAATCAGCTCTCCTGTGTTTCCATTGTTCACAATATGTTGAAACTGGAGGTAAAGTAATAGCCATACTGTATGGATGTAGGACAATATTTTGCAAAGCAGGGATGATGTAAGAAAAAGATCTAATAGGCTTTACCTGTGGGCCTTCCCACACAGGTTTGATATATATTGTGTTTTAAAGTTCTGTATCCAGCAGAGAATGATCTGTTTCATTATTGCCCACCACCACTGCCTACTCACTGAAGATTTGTATAGGTAGACTTTGAGAAAGAAACAAATGTGGTTCCTACAGGCCCTGCATAGGAGAAATTTTTTCTAGCTGGCACTGAGAATACTTAGAGCCATTTTATTTTCTCTGGCTTTTTTTTTTTTTTCTTTTTTCTTTTTTTTTTTTTAAACCAGAAATGAAAGCTTTGCAGTTAGTGGATAAGGATTATGACTTCTGTCTCTTGCAGTGTATAATTCACGATTTTTTATTTTCACAATGGTTAAAACTTTAGAAGAAATTTGCTTGTAACATCTTCTATGAATTCTTTCTTTTAGCTTAATTTATTTGTGGAACCACTTTACGGCCTTGAACTCTCTCTAGTTGCTTTAACAAACTACACAGCAAAAGATCAGATTAAGGTTTTCCTTAAAAGTAAAAGATATTTATTAGAAGCAGGAAAAGTTCATTGTCATTCCAAGTAAGCTGGAATAAAAACGTTAAAGCTCATAAATTAGGGGCAAAACCACTATTTTATTTTGCAAAACAGAGAAGCAGTCTGAAAGAAAACAAGAAGCAGTCTCTGTTTTGCAAATGACAAATTGTTCTGATATGGCAAATATCAATAAAGTGCTTCAATTAAAAACAAAAAGCAAAATGACAACAAAAAGCAGGTGGGGAAATCCACAGGTGAGGGATACATTGAACTTTTAATTTGGAAGAGGAAGATGAAGTTTTTCCCCACAAAGATTTCTACTGAATCAGACTCATGCTCTCTTCACCAGTCTGCAGATGTTGTTCTACCTCTTCATTGTAAGCTTCCCACTCCTGCAGAACTGCAGATGTGTTAGGGATCATATTGTCAAGAAGTCCTCACAGCTCCTCTTGTGGGAGGAGCTTGTATGGTATTTGCTTCTTCCTGAATGGCTGTTCCGTTTTGAGTATTATTTTCTATGCTGCTTGGCTCATTTGTTTTGTTACTCTCATGTGGTTATGGAGAAGCTTGTCCATCTACTTTTACTATTTTCATCTCGTATCTATCTCCTACTGTCTTATATAAAACTAACAGGTTGCAATGGAGCATTCTGTTGGTCAGTAGCTCATTACAATGAGATAAATACAATACAATACAATAAAGATAAATGTTAGTAGAGCAGAAAAGATGACCCATTCATTCAGGGTGTCAAAATGAATCAAAGGAAGAGCTGAGAAATAGATCTTGCCCTTGCTGATTTGTGAGAAAGGATGTAAACATAAATCAGTCTGAAGAGGATGCGGTGCTGTAGGATTACTCTGTGGCTGTGCAGTCCTGAGGACTCCTGTGTAGTCCTCAGGAGTCCCATGTAGGTTTGAAGATCTACAGACTGTTTGCTTGCCTTTGAGTACTGAATGCCAGTTAGAATCACATTTCCCATGACTGTAGCGGTACTTCATTGGAAACATTTCAATACGCCCAGTATCAGTTTAGTGGAATTTTTATTGTATTATTTAAGAATCATTTCAGCATGGTGAAAGCATATAAAGCCTTAATAATGTGGTTCCTTAGCATCTAGTTTAGGAAAGTCTTTATGTCAGCCCTTTGTAGTTCAGTAGCTTTTCAGTAACTGAGTGTTGTGTTTGAAACCAAAATATATTCAAGATAAGAAAGATGGTAATACTCCTTCATATAGTTTGAGAGTATACCAATGTGGATGGCAGCACCAGATTATCCTAATAACATACAAAGAAGGGCAACAAATATTGAAAAAGAATTTGAAGATGATTTGAACCAACTTGAAGAGTGGTTGACAGGATTTAGTATATATATAGCTTGGCAAAAAGTATACCAAGTGGTTATGGTACCATAAGTATCTAGAAATATTTGGAAGATAATTATGTATATGAAAGAAGTTATGTGTAGGAAAGACAATTACATATAGCAGTTGCACAGCATCACAAAGTAATGAGTTGAAACTAAAATAGGAGGTGGTACTTTAGACTGTATTTGGTATGTGAAGTGAAAGAGTAAGTATTCTTAGAGTAATTCCAGCTCACCATTGGGCAAAGAGTGTTGGCACTATAAAGAAAAAGAAGAAATAACCAAATAACCTTCCCTCCTCCCTTCCTCCCTCCTTCCATCGTTCTCCCTTCCACTTGTTCCCCCCACTGACCCATACCCCCAGTTGGCTTCTGTCTAGTTTTCTTAGGCTTGATACAAGAGGAGGTTCCATAAGATACAGTGAGAGACTCTCACAAAGATACAGCTGATTGATTAAAAATGGTGGTTCTGGAAGAAACAGTTTTACTTACTCTCCAACAGTCAAATGGAAGAATCCTATGGATTTTGAGTGTAGTCCTATAATAACAGGGGTAATACACTGTCGAAGCTGTTTCCTCTTGAAGAAGCTCCCTAAAGTGACAGACAGGCCACTGAAACACCCTCTTAGTGCTGCAACAGCAGCCCCCTTATGTTCCATTTTTCCTCTATATATGCAGAAACTACCTGTTCCTGCTCAGTCTCCTTTGAATACCTGAAGGAATTGTTATCCTAAGCCCCTGGGTTTTCTGATTTAATAGTCATTGTTTACTATTACAAAGGGAAATGTGATCTGGATACATTGGGTCCCATCCCAGGTCTCTTGCAGTTAAAGTACTGAACCTCACTTCTCTTCTCCACACCTCTATAACATTAATTAGATAAAAATGGCACTGTATAAGAGAATATGTTACCTGTTCTTCATGATATGTAAGGCAAAAAGTTGTCTGCTGAAATTACAAAGAAAATTTATTTGTTGCAAGGAAGTGGTTTGTTGTTAGGAAAGGTCTTTCTCATAGGAAACTGTCCAGCAGAGAATGACCTGCTTCATTTTTGAGTTGAATCAATGGCTTATAAATCAAGGATTTCTTATTAACTTTTATTAAGCTAATTATGTGTAATTTTATTTTGTTTTACCTCAGTAAGCTGCATGGCAATTCCAGCCTTTCTATTGCATTACTGACTGCCATTTCATTTGGTATCGCCTTCAAAGTGATTCTATCACTTTGTTCAACAATAATATTTAAAACATATTTTTCTTTAGCTTTTTTGAGTTCTGACTCTTTTTGTTACTAAATTCTACTGTTTTTCCTGTAAGGATACACAGTGTTTATAAGTGACAGGTTGTTACCCAGTACTTAATTACATTAGCAATTTACGTATCCTTAAGATCAGTTGAATAAGACTGCTTTGTAACCAGTCAGTAAAGCTCACTTGTTTCTACACTATTTTTATTTTTAGGAATGTTGTCTTTGCAATTTGAGAGGCGGTGCATTAAAGCAAACTACTGACAAGAAGTAAGTAATATATTCTTCAAGATTACATATTCTTGTTTTAAATTTTTTTTTCCCAATCCATTCCCATATACACAGCATATGTAAGCTTAATTACTTGACAGTGACCCTTTAAGTTGAATCATTGCAGAACTAAAATTACTCCTGTTGAAATGTGCCACTGCCATTTTGTGAAAGAGTTAGATGCTAAAATGTACATTTGTTTTAGTATTTGCACAGGCTTACATGTTCTATTCTGCTGGTCATTGTGTAAAGAAAGCAAATGAGAGCTCATTTGTCATTGTTTGCATGGGCAAATCTTATCAAACAGCAAAGTGTATTTTCTTCTTTAGTCCTGGAAATTTGTGATTACAGAATTTAATGCAGAACCTTTGAACTTCTGCTAGAAACAATATTTTAAATTAATTAATCTGAATCATATTAAAATAATTATGGATTCTGAGGTGTTTTTCTAAGTACACTTCTTTCATACAGTGTCAAAAATAGTATTGTTTCTGACATCATACTATTAACAGCGTTAGTGTTATTCTCAGCATTTTTATGATAGTACAATATTCAGGTAATCTAAATAAATAAAATGGGAAATGTTGCAACTTAATATTTTTTTTAAGCCCAATATTGAAATAGTCTTTATGCATTTTGGGTCTTCACATAATTAGTTAAATGCTTTTAGTATATTAGCAATATCGTGTAGACCTCTTTCTTTAACCCTTTGGACTACAGTGATAAGTGATCATCTAGCTGCAACATTCTTTTTCACTTACTAAACCAGAATTTATTTATCAGTGATTTGCAATTGGTTGCATAGTGTTTTTCTCTGCATTTTGTAAATTGTTGGGTGAGGAGAAGGCTGCATGTGAAATTTGTGGGCCAGATCTTATCTTCAAAAGCATTAATATTGTTAGCAAATTAACGAAGGTTTTGACCAACACATGAAAATACTCAGCTGCTTTTTAGCTCTACTTTAAACTCCCCTAAATAATTATTTACTACTTGCTTTTTCTAACTAGAAAAAAAAAAAAGAAAATGACAGAAGTGTCATCTAAACAGAATTTATGATGTTGTTTTGATATCTGGAGCTGACAGATTGCATGTTGCGTCTTTGAAAATACGTAAATCTTTTTTTTTTTGTAGATCAATTAAAATATTTTAGAAATTTTTCACAAGATTTATTCATAGGAAAAAAAAAAAAAAGCAACGCAGGGATCTGCAGAAAGTGACTTCCTCTGCATAATTATACCTGAAGTCTTTGGTTTTGCATTACATCCCTCCGTAGGTTTCTATTACAGATTTCTGAAATAAGAGCTCTGTAAATGTAGTTCAACTCTTGTTTTCCTGTTTCCATAACACATTACAGTTGCTATACAATGTTGAGTCCTCACCTGTACTTTCCCCAGTGTTCCATCTATCTTTGAGCATTATCTGCCATTTTGAACTTTTGGAAGTTTTCGGAAGAGTGTGTTCCAATTACACTTTTTTCTCCAACAAGTGTAAAATCCAAGATATGCATTCCCTTCTACTCTGTCCCTCCTTCCTTCCTTGTCTCTCACATGATTATTAGAAATGCAGAATGGACATCACTTAGATTTAAAAGGTTATAATCAGACATGGTGGGGGAGTTACGATTTGCCATACAGGAGAGCTGAGATTCCTTCTCCTCAGGCGAACACAGCAATTGTTTCAAGTCCTGTTAGGTTGAGAGATATCAGAGTATAAGGGCTTGAGTTAAGATTTATTGAACAGACATTTTATTTACAGCATCTTTATCCCCATAAAGCTTAGATGGTAAGACACCTGCTATTAAGACAATGCAGTTTTGCAGGCGGGCAGCAATGAAAAAAAAAGTTATTAAAAGTAAAAAAAAAAAAGTCTCAAAGCAAGATGTTTTCTGTAAGTTGGAACATAAACAGAATAGTCACTGTAATAAAATGATAGATCTACATGCTTTATCTGCTTTCATTTGGGCTGACCTGCATAACTTACTGATGGATATGTCATCTTTACATACAGCTCTTATTTCATACTTTGGCAGATATGACTTCAACATTACATGACAGCAGTTTACTTAGTCCGTGTATGTCATATTATCCTTTTCTAGGTATTTTTGTCAAAGATTAATTATTGAAATAGCACTACTCTGGAGCAGGAAAGGGAAATGATTTCTATTCTGCTGCATCACCCTATCCCTTTGAGCTCCATCCCTGTTAATGTGCTAAGATGCTCATGTCATCTGTGTCTCTGGAGATCATCTACAGAAAGTGGAGTGAGGCAAACATGCATGAGCTTAGAAAACAGAACAAGTCGGGTAATGAGGCAAGATATGCCATGAATAACAGAGCAAAAGTCAAATATTAAAAAAGGAATGGAAATGTTCTCCTTTCTTCAAAAATAAGGAGTTAACTTCTTGCCTACCCCAAAAGAGATTTTAGAATTAGCCTCAGAAGGCCACCCTTTGTTAATATAAAAATCTTTTGTCTTCTCTTTTAGTTAATATAATAAGTATTTTCAACGCTAATTTCAGACTTTTTTTACTTTCATTTATGCTTTTTTACTTTGAGATTCCTGTATTGAACCAACTCTTGGAGGATATAGCAGTGCTTCCTATAAGTGTAGGAAGCAAATAGCATCACCTTGATACATTTGACAAGTTCCTAGAAGTTGCAATGAAATCTTATGTGTGTCCCTAGAAATATGACTTTCACTGCTGAGGAGGATCCAGTTCATGTTGGGCACTACAGTGATAGTCTGATCAGTTTGCTGCTTCTATGCCTTTGTGTCTGTAAACAGGAGGTCTTGATAGTGTACTTTGTTTTATGCATTGATAGATGTATGACTGATTTGGATCCTGTGTGTTGCCTAAAAATGGTTACTCAGGTAATGTTAATCTAAAATTAGTTAGTAAGGTGCCCTGGGAAACTGCTTTTGAAGGTATTGGGGTCCATCAATGCTGGTTCCCACTTTTCAAGATGGCACTTTTTTTAGGAGCCTTCTTTTAAGAAGGTAGGAGCAGGTGATTCCAAAGTGTCAGAAGACAAGCAAGTGGGACAGAAGGTCAGCTTTGCTGAGCAGAGATCTTCTTCCAGATCTTAGGTGGAAAAGGAAAATGTACGGATGTTGGAAGCAAGGTCAGGCAGCATGGGAAGACAACAGAAATGCTGTTTGCCATTGCAGGGAGAAAATTTCTGTGGCTGAAGCTCAATTGGAGTTGAAGCTGCCAAGTACGGTGGTGGAAAACAAAAAGGGCTTTTTAAAGTATGTCAACAGCAAAAGGAGGACCAGAGGTAACATTTGTCCGTTACTTGTTGAGGTTGGTCACCTCACAAATAAGGACGTAGTTAAAGCAGAGGCGTTTAATGCCTTCTTTGCCTCTGCCTTTAACATCAGTGATGGTCCCTGGGACCCCCAGAGCCCTGAGGTGGAGGACTATGACTGTAGGAACAAAAAACTCCCAGCCAACTCCAAACTTGTTTGGTGCTTGCTGCTCCAACTGAATGTCTGCAAGTCTATGAGGCCCAATGAGATTCGTCCTAGGACAATCAAAGAGCTGGCTGACATCATCAT
>VXAA01005921.1:10662-21223 GCA_013399115.1 Anseranas semipalmata
GGGGGGAGGCATGGACTGCATGGGGGGCTGTGGGGCACATGTTGGACTGTGTGTGTGTGGGGGGGCTGCAGCCCCACATGGGGGAGCCACTGCTCTGGCCCAGCCCCACTGCTCTGCCTGCCAAGGAATTTCCTTGGCCTCCACCTACAGCCTGAGTGCAGGTGCCTGCCAGAGACACTTGGGGGTCATGGAGTGACCCCTGTCCTATAGTGCCCAGGACTACACCACAGTTCTCTCCTCCATGCCCCAGGACCCCCCCATCCCACGCATTCCTCCCCAGTGCCCCCCAGAGCGGCAGTGCGGAGCAGAGCCCAGCGCCCCATGGCAAGGACAGGACACACTGCCCCTCTGTGACAGAAGTGTGTGGGTGGGGAGACCCCCCCCGCCCCACCAGGCTGGGAGGCTCTGTCTGCTACCCCACACCACTGTAGGGCTCTGGACGTGCTGCCCCCCAAACCCACACGCTAGGACAGGGACCCAGTATGGCTCCAAGCACCCCCAGGGCTGTGGATCCTTGCTCCACGCTCAGGTAACTGCTGGTCACTGCAGTCCCCTCAAATGATGGTTGATCTTCAGAGCCCCCTCTCAAGTGACTACTGGTCTCCACAGTCTCCTCAGGTGACCACTGGGTCTCAAACACCCAATTCAGGTGGCTGCTGATCCTTGCAGTCCCCTCAGGTGACCGTTGGTCCTCACATTTCACCCTTCAGGTGACCAGCGGTCCCCACAGAACCTCCCCAGGTGACCATTTCTCTTCACAGTCCCCTCAGGCGACCGTTGGTTTTCGCAGTCCCCTCAGGTGGCCGCTGTCCCCCCTCTTCCTCTGCGCGCCCCTTCCCGCCTTTTCCCACCCCGCCCCCCCTGTTCTGCCCGGAGACCCGTGACGACACGAGCTCCTCGCCCCCCACTGCCGATTGGCCGCGCCTTGAGGGCGGGAAGGAGGGCCCCCGGGAGCCGCCCCCGGGCCGTGTGAGGGGAGCGGCAGCGGGGCCGCCCCTGCCGCCATGCCGGCTGGGTGGGAGCGGAGCGGAGGGGGCGGTGTGGGGGCACGGCGCCTTTCTCGGGTGCCACGCTCGGTGGCCTCACCCCGGCTGCAGTGCGCCCGGGCGCTGAGACGCTCGCGGAGACCTCCGGTGGTGGTGTCTGTGGGTTATTGTAGGGTCTCTGTTGGGGGCCATGCACAGACACTTGCAGAAACGCAGAGCCCCCCATGTTTCCCCAATGCAGCTCAGCATCAAGTCAGTCTCACTCCTGACAGAATCCAGAGGTTTGTCACAGCTGGACCTCATCCATAACAACAAGGAAGGCTCACTGGGGATGTGAAGGTCAAAGGTGGCCTGGGCTGCAGTGACCACGAGGTGGTAGAGGTCAAGTTTGTGAGGGGAAGTAAAAAGCCAGGTCACAGCCCTGGACATCAGCAGAGAAGACTCTAGCCTCTTCTAAAGTCTGTTTGGAAGAGTCCCATGGGCTAAGGTCGTGGAGGGAAGAGGGGCCCAGGAAAGCTATTTAAGTATCACCTCCTCCAAGCTCAAAAGCTAAGCATCCCAACAAAGAGGAAGCCAGGCAAAAATGCCAAGAGGCCTGCATGGATGGACAAGGGGATCCTGGCCAAACTCAAACCCCAAAACAAAGCACACAGAAGGCGGAAGCAAGGAGAGGAGGAACACAGTGACATTGTCCAAGTATGCAGTAATAAGGTCAGCAAAGCCAAAACCCAAATGAAATTGAATCTGGCCAGGGATATCAAAGGCACCAAGAACAGCTTTTGTAGGGACATCGTGACAAAAGGAAGAGTAGAGAAAATGTGGGCCCTCTGCTGAATGGGATAGGGGACTTATGGTGAGACTGGACATGGAAAAGGCTGAGGTACTGGATGCCTTCTTTGCCTCAGTCTTTACCAGCAAGACTGGCCGTCAGGAATCCCACATCCCGCAGACCAGGGTGAAAGACTGGGGCAAGGAAGATGTACCTTTGGTGGAAAAGGATTAGGTCAGGGAATACTTAAGCAAAGTGGGCATAAAGAAGTCTGTGAGCCCTGATGGGAGGCACCCACGAGTGCTGAAGGATCAGGCGGATATCATTGCAAGGCCACTCCTGATGCTCTTTGATCGGTCATGGCGAGTGGGAGAAGTGCTTGAGTACTGAAGGAAACCAAATATCCCTCCTATCTTCAAGAAGGGCAAACCTCACCTCGATCAAGAAAGTCATCATGAGTGGACAGCATAAATTCACCAATGGCAAGTCATGTTTGACCAACCTGATCACCTTCTATGATGAAATGACTGGCCTAGTAGATGAGAGGAGAGCAGTAGACATTTTCTTCCTGGACTTCAGGAAGGCCTCTGACACTGTTTCCTGTAAGGTCCCCACAGAGAAGGCATTGATGTATGGGCTGGATGAGCAGACAGTGAGGTGAACTGTAAACTGGCTAAATGTCTGGGCCCAGAGGGTGCTGATCTGTCACTCAGACTCCAATTGGAGGCCAGTAACTAGCAGTGTACCCCAGGGGTCAATATTCACCCCAGGCCTGTTTTAACATCTTCATTAATGATCTAGATGATGGCACATAATTCACCCTCAGAAGTGAGGCTGCTCCTACTTGCCTGTAGAGGGCATCATCTGCTTGTTCTGCCTGGTCAGGTGGCCTGTAGCAGACCCCACTGTAATGTCACCTATAGTGTCCTCTCTTCATTCCTAACCCATGAACTCTCAGTCATCTCCTCATCCATCCCCAGGTGAGCTCTGTGCACTCCAGCTGCTGTCTCACATAAAGGGCAACACTCCCTCCTTGTGTCCCCAGCCTCTTTTTCCTAAAGAACCTGTATCCCTCCACAACAACAATCTGGGAGTCATCCTACCACATCTCCATGATCCCAACAAGATCGTAGCCCTGCAATTGTGCACAGATGTCTAATTCACCTTGTTTATTCCCCATAGTGCGTGTGCTAGTGTACATGCACTTTATAGAGGTTCCGTAACATGCTGAATTCTTAGAAGGGGGTTGGGGGATTTCTCCATGATAGTGCTGTGTAGGCACTTCTTTTCATTGGCAAGTGCTGGAGGTAACCCTGCATAAGTCCCATTTTGTTGATTTTTGTGATCCTTTCCTGTCACATCAACCCATGCTCTTTGTCCAATGACAAAAAAAAAAAAAAAAAAAAAACACCACCACCAACAACAAAAAACACTTCTTTACTGTAAGGGTGACAGAGCACTGGAAGAGGTTGCCCAGGGAGGCTGTGACGTCTCCTTCTCTGGAGATATTCAAAACCTGCCTGGATGCAATCCTGTGCAACGTGCTCTAGGTGACTGTTGTTGGCAGGGGAGTTGAACTAGAAGATCTCCAGAGGTCCCTTCCAACCTCAACCATTCTGCGATTCTGTGATTCTGTGATTTTGTGATTCTGTGACCCTGTCCATCAATCCCTCGCAGGGCTGCTGGTTACCCTCTCCCTCCCTGCTCCTTCCTAGTTTAAAGCAGTCCTTATGAGGTCAGCCATCTTATTGGCAAAAATAGCTTTACCCCATTAGTGAGGTGGATCCCATGTCTTCCTGAGAAGATGCTGATCTGCAGACAGGGTCCAATGGTCATAGAACTCAAAACCCTGTCGACAACACCAGTTCCACGGCCAATTATTGATGCTTCCTATCAGTACCCTTCTCCTCACATCCGTTTGCCTCACCAGCAGGATCGAGGAGAACTCCTTGACCCCCTCTCCCCAAGCTGTCCTGCTGGATCCCCCTACCCTGGGCACACTCATTCCTGTTTCCCCCCCTATACTGCACCCTACCCCTTACCACCACCCCTGTCCTTGCAAGGCCCCACTCCCTGTGCTACACCTACATTGGGGTGACAGAGCCCAGTCTGGGGGTGCTCCAGTTTGTGGCCATGGAGTAAGTGTATGGACACCTCATCAATGTGAGGAAGGATCGCCTCCCTTGACCTGCTGGCAAGCCTTTGCCTAACACAGTCCAGGATGCCGTTAGCCTTCTCTGTGGCAAGGGCACACGGCTGGCTCCTGTTCCACTGGGTGTCCACCAGGACCCCCAGGGCCTTTTCTGCAGAGCTGCTTTCCAGCTGGGTGCCCCCAGCACGTCCTGGGGTTGTTCCTCCAGGGGCAGGACTTTGCCTTTCTCCTGCTGGAACTTCAGGAGATTCCTGTCAGCCCATTCCTCCAGCCTGTCTGGGTCCCTCTGGATGGCAGCATGGCCACCTGGTGAGTCAGCCACTCCCCTCGGTTTTATATCATTTGGGATTTTACTGAGTGTACACTTATTCCTGTTGTCCAGATATTAAGGAGGACTGGACCCACTACTGACCCCTGGGGTACTCTGCTCATTACTGGCCTCCATCTAGACTTTGCGCCACTACTCCTACCCTCTGGGCCCAGACATTGGTTTTTTGATCCTCCTCACTGTCTGCTCATCCAACCTGTAGTTCAACAGCTTCTCTTTGAGAATCTTGTGAGGAACAGTGTCAAAGGCCTTCCTGAAGTCCAGGGAAGCAATAGCCACTGCTCTCCCCTCATCCATCAGGATGGTCATTTCATTATAGAAGCTTATCAGGTTGGTCGGGCATGACTTCCCCTTGGTGAATCCATGCTGACTACTCCTGATGATTGTTTTGTCCTTCATGTACCTCGAAATGGTTTCCAGGATTCCAGCACCTTCCCAGGGATCGAGGTGAAGCTGACTGGCCTGTAGTTCCCTGGGTCCTCCTTCTTGCCCTTCTTGAACACAGGAGTGACATTTGCTTCCCTCCAGTCTTCAGACAGTTCTCCCAGTTGCCATGATCAAGGAAATATTATTGAGAGTGGCCTTGCAATGATATCCGCCTGATCCTTCAGCACTCGTGGGTGCCTCCCATCAGGGCTCACAGACTTCTTTATGCCCACTTTGCTTAAGTATTCCCTGACCTAATCCTTTTCCACCAAAGGTACATCTTCCTTGCCCCAGTCTTTCACCCTGGTCTGCGGGATGTGGGATTCCTGACGGCCAGTCTTGCTGGTAAAGACTGAGGCAAAGAAGGCATCCAGTACCTCAGCCTTTTCCATGTCCAGTCTCACCATAAGTCCCCTATCCCATTCAGCAGAGGGCCCACATTTTCTCTACTCTTCCTTTTGTCACGATGTCCCTACAGAAGCTGTTCTTGGTGCCTTTGATATCCCTGGCCAGATTCAATTTCATTCGGGCTTTAGCTTTCCTAACTCCATCCCTGGATGCTCTGACAATATCTTTTTATTCCTCCCAGGTTCCCCTTCCTTGCTTCCGCCTTCTGTGTGCTTTGTTTTGGGGTTTGAGTTTGGCCAGGATCCCCTTGTCCATCCATGCAGGCCTCTTGGCATTTTTGCCTGGCTTCCTCTTTGTTGGGATGCTTAGCTTTTGAGCTTGGAGGAGGTGATACTTAAATATTAAATAGCTTTCCTGGGCCCCTCTTCCCTCCACAGCCTTATCCCATGGGAACCTACCAAGTAGATCCTTGAAAAGGCCAAAGTCTGCTTTGCTGAAGTCCAGGTTTATGAACTTGCTGTGTGCCTTCCGTGCTGCCCTAAGGATCTTGAACTCCACCATTTATGGTCACTGCAGCCGAGGCTGCCTTTGACCTTCACATTCCCAACAATCCCCTTCTGGTTGGTGAGAACAAGGTCCAGCATAGCACCTCTCCTTGTTGGCTCCTCTATCATTTGGAGGAGGAATTTATCATGAAAACATTCCAGGAACCTCCTGAATTGTTGATGCCCTGCAGTGTTGTCCCTCAAACAGATATCAGGGTGGTTGATGTCCCCCATGAGGACCAGACATATGAATGTGAGGCTGCTCCTACCTGACTGTAGAGGACTTCATCTGCTTGCTCTACCTGGTCAGGTGGCCTGTAGCAGTGGATATTGTCTACCTGGGCTTAAGGAAGGCTTTCAGCATTGTCTCCCACAGGATCTCAAAGACAAGTTATTGATGGATGGGCTGCATGGGGAGATTGTGAGGTGTACTAGCCAATCTCCAGAAGTCTTTTCCATCGCCACCATCTGTGTTCCTGTGACTCAGAGCCCCCATTTTTTTCCCAATGCCACCAGCACCCTCATGTCCAGCACAGATTACCATGAAGGCCACATGGCCCTGTCTTGCCAGGTCTCTGGGTGGAGGACAGGAGGTGGTGATGGTGTTGGGCTCCAGCGAGGTCCTGCCCAACACCATTTTGCTTCCATCTGTGGGGACACATCCTGGGTGTCCCATCTCTATGCAGGTGGCCCTGATGCTCCTGGGGTGCTGCTGCAGCCCATGGCAGGGCTGAGATACCTGGGTGGGGTGCAAGGTCTGGGGGGCTCCCAGGGTTCCTCTGTTCCCTCTGGTGAAGCCAGGAATGTAGTGTGGACAGGAAAGGCTTGTGGCTTTTGTGTGTCCCCCTTGAAATGGTGTTTCCTCTGCACCTCCTGGCAGGGAGCACTGGGGGCTGCAACCACCCTTTGAGGGGGCACAGCACCCAGGGGCAGTGTCCCTCTGAGCCTCCATGCACATTTGGGGGTGACTGTCCCCCAAATCCATCTATCTGTCTGTGATGTATGGCATGCACTATCTCCAACTGGTCCAGACCAGACCGTGAGGAGCAGTACCACAATGGAGATGCCGATGCTGGGAGCCACGCTGGGGTTTTCTGAGATGGGGACGGAGTGGAGGGCGGCCATGAACACACGGCAATGCCAGGGTGGGAGCCACCCCCACACCCTGTCCCTAACCCCTACCCCAGGGGATGAGGAAGCTGCGGGTGCCCAAGCTGTGGTGGCGCATGCAGCAGGCATAGCTGTGCCCATCACGGGGGGCTACGGCCAGGACACTGCGGAGCTGGTAGGTGAGGTCGGCGTTGGGCAGGACAGCGCTGGTGTTCAGGGCTGGGCCTGGCAGCACCTCCTGGCCATCCCGCAGCCAGGCCACGCTGACGGGCCNTTGGCTGCGGGAAGAAATCGGTGACACGGCAAACCAGCAGGAGCTGGGCTGGGCCAGCCGTGTGGGCGAAGACCGTAGCAATGGGTGGCTCTGGGGGTAAGAGCAAGGGGTGAGGGGAGCCTGGCAAAGGCACCACTTGGCCCCCTGCATGGGGGGCTGCGTTGGGGTGGTCATGCTGGGACCACGGGGTTCTCACCTTGCCTCTCCAGATCTGCCTTCCCAAGCCTGCACAGGGTGCGAAGGTGGCTCTGGCAGGAGATGTGGAGGAGCTGCTCCAGGAGTGCAGTGACAGCCCTATACCTGTTGAGGGAATGGCCCACAAGCTTGGCCAGTGGGGTCAGCTGCCGGGGAACCCAGCGCTCTCTCCCCACCTCATACGTCACCAGGTCTCTGCTGCCCTCCCCAATGTCAACGAAGCTGAGGCTTGTCCCATTGGGGTGAAGCTCACAGCCTGCATGGAGCTGGAACACCAGCGGGTCTGCAAGGGGCAGAGGTGGCAGAGGGGGCCTGTGAGCATGGGGATGTGGGCAGCCCAAGGCAGGGGCAGCTGGGCAGGTGCGGGCAGGGGCACCATGGGCGGTGGGGTTGTGCTTCCAGGACCCCGCTCACCCCAAGAGCTGCCAGGGTAGATCAGGCATAAGGGCTGGGCTAGACAGTGCAGGCTGGGTTCTTGAGCACCACTTTGCCCCCCAGAATGCCCCCCTCCCCCAAGGTTCTCCTTCCATGCTGCCTCCAAAATGTTCCCTCCATGTTTCTCCTTCCCTGATCTGTGTCATGCAGGTCCTGCAGCCCCAGTAAGTTTGGCAGCAGTTCCCAGTGTGCAGAAGGCTCTCCCTGTTCAGGGTGGGGGGCAGGAGCCCCACAGGATGTTTCAGCATGCTGTCCTCACACCCACTGAGCCGTGAGCCCCAGCAGCTGGAGTGTTTCCCATTGCCCTTTCGAGGCTGTCGGCCCCCCACAATAACCTGCAAATGCTGCCCTGGTGAGGAGGGGTGCTATGTCAGCAGCTGTCCCCGTACTCACAGTCCACCTGTGCCAGATTGACCATGTCATGCATGAATCGGATCCCACTGCACATGGCAAGCTTGAAGGAGGACACAAGCATCTCCATATTGTCCTCAGCCATGGCCTGGTGGGCCCAGGACCAGCAGAAGCAGAGGCTCCAGGTGTCCGGGTCCAGCACATAGATGGGCATGTCTCCCAGCAGAGCCATCCCAGCCACCTCAGTGGAGCTGGCATTGGGGAAGAGGTAGGTCTGGAGGAGCTGGTAAAGGTGTGATTCTGCTGGGAGAGGGGATGGGGCTGCAGGAGAGAGGGGGTGAGGGGAGATGGGGGATGTACTTTGCCCCACACCACAGTGACCCCCATGCCCAGCTGACCCCCCTGGTCCCACCTGGGTCCCCGCTGTCATGGAAGGACACTCGTGGTGTCCTGGTGCTGTGGCAAAAAGCTCCAGGTGACAGCAGCACCCAAACCAACCTCTCACCAGTGCAGCTCCCCAGCAAACAGGCAGCTGCTGGAAGGGGCCCGCAGTGCCATGAGGGGCCCAGACTCCCCCTGGTGTCTGCAGGACAGCACCTGCAGGGCCACCCCATCACCCCAAGCCTGGCTGGGGGCCCCCCAGCTCCATGGCTGCTCAGGCACCCAAGCCCCCATGCCAGAGCTGGGCAGGACAGTGCAGGACAGTGAGCCACAAGCTGGAGGCAAGTGGGCAGGGACGGGGCACCTTTGGGTGCTGTGGGCAGCCCCTTGGTGCCGGGGACAGTCCTCCTCATGCAGGGGAAGGTGTCTTAGCCATGCCCCCCTCCCTGGGCATACCTGTGGGGTCCTGTGGTGGAGTGGGGGTGACCCAGGGCTCCCCCCAACTGCTGGCAGAGGGTCCCTGCTCGGGTCAGGGCAACCGTGCCAAAACTGGGGCATTGCAGCATCGGGTGGGTGCTGGGCACAAGGACAACAGGGTGACAATGGAGAGCCTCACCCCCTGCCCGTCTCCCCCACTGCACCTATCTGCCATCCCCAAGCACATCCCCCCAAACTTGCAGTTTCTCTTCCCCTTTCCTAATGGCCCTGTGTTGGGGCCAAAGGCAGAACTGAAACACAAGCAAGGGGAAGTTTGTCCCCTTCCGGCTGAGGGCAGGGGAAGGGCAGGTGGTGCCAGTGCTGTCACCCCACAAGACCACAGTCCCCTTGGTGTCCTGGGGCAACCACATGTGTCCCTGAGGGGCTGCTGGGCTCCTGTGAATGGCTTTACTGTTGCACCAGTGCCCCTGGGAGGCTCAGCCTGCAGGCAGGGCACCCCATCACCCTCCAAGCACAACTGTGGCTGGTGGTTCCTGCTCAGATGTCCCCTGCTGTGGTGGTGACACAGGGACAGCCCATCGGGGCTGTTGTGGGCTGAGCCCTGGCACGCTGTGACACTGAGTCAGACCCAGGATGTGGGGATGCTGCAGTGGCTGGGTGGGCCCAGACATGGCACTAAAGGCACCTCTGGGCCCTCCCGGAAACCTCAGTGCCAGCTCCGTTGGCTGGTGGGGCACCCATTGCCACCACCACTGTCAGAGCCACCCTGGGGAGAAGTGAGCAGCCTTTGCAGTCCCTCCTTCCTTCTGCTGTGTTCGCTCATAGCCTCGCAGTGGATACCATGCAGCCCCATCGCCTCCTCCTCCTCTTCTTCCTCCTCCTCCTTCCTGGAATGTGGGCAGAACCGGAGGGTAAGTGGGAGCCCTGGCTCACCCCAACCTGCTCCCTTTCCTCTACTCGCACCCCAGCTCCACATGTCCTTTCTTACAGGGCCGTGATCAAGTTGGGGGCCAGAGCTGGGGCTGCTGAGGTGGTGGGGGGCTGCGGGGGGCCCCAAGAAGCCGTCAGGGGATGACAAAAGTGGGGGCACTTTCCCCAGCTCTTTCCTCCCTCTCCAGCAGGCTCCCACATGCTCCAGCTACTCTATTTCGCCACCTTCGAAAACACCACTTCTGTGTGCACGGGGGGCCTGGGCCTCCTGGGAGACATCAAAATTGGGTCACTGGACCACCACACCAGGGACATCCTTTACCACCAGCCCTGGGTGCGTCCAGCCCTCCCCAAAGGTGACTGGGATGTCATCGAGAGCTACATCAGGGCATACCTGCAGTATTTCAACAGCCTGGTACAGACGCACACCAGGCACACCAGGGTACCCTGTACGTGCTCAGAGTCCCCCCCATTTCCAAATGACCTCTCCGGGGGTGTGAGCCAAGGCCGGTGGGCAGCTCCATGGGCCAGAAGGCTTCTCCAGAGCCTTTTGGCACAAGGATGCAACTGAGGCGGATCCTGAGGGCTCCCAAGGGGACACAATGCTGACCACCCCACACATCCCCTCTACCCCCCTATCCTGTCCCCCCCCAGACCCTTTTGTCTTCCAGTCCTCCAAAGGCTGCGAGCTCCAGCCCAACAGGACCACCAGGACCTTCTTCAACATTGGCTACAAGGGCCAGGACTTCCTCCAGTTCGACCTGGACAAGGGCACTTGGGATCGGGTGGTAGATAATGAGGCGTCAGCAATTGCTGAGCATCTGATGGCCAATGCCACCACCCTCAATGAACTGATACAAGTGTTCCTCAGTGTCACCTGTGTTGACGTTTTG
>VXAA01005924.1:5098-16338 GCA_013399115.1 Anseranas semipalmata
AAAAGAAAAGAAAAGAAAAGAAAAGAAAAGAAAAGAAAAGAAAAGAAAAGAAAAGAAAAGAAACAAAAAAACCCTACTCTTAACAATGAAGGTAATAAAGCATTGCAAGTTGCTCAGTGAGGTTGGGAAATCTCCATCCTTGGAGCTAATCTGAAGCAGACAGGCCCTGAGCAATTTGACCTAACACTGAAATTGATCTTGCTTCAAGTGGGAATTTTTACCAAATGATCTTCCAACAACTCTACAGGAGGTAATCCAAGGGTTGATAATTTTTTTTTTTTTTCATTTATTAGGTCTTCCTTTAATACTTTGACTTTTCTGCCCCATGTGAAATGAATAAAAGAGGAAGGTTTATGTTTTTTTCTAATATCAGAAATGTTTCTTGTGGATCATTCATTCTGTAATGATGCAATTGTCATGGTCCAAGACCAAATGAATGTTTGGAGAAAAAATGGATTTGGACATCTAGGCACTTTAATCGTAGATATATGAGATTTTAGAAATTACATGATTTCCCTATTCAATGAGAGAGACAGCACAGTCTGGGAGATGTTAGGTGGGTCAGCGTAGTTCCTTACACAACTTCCCTGTGCCATGGAAGAAATCAGGCAGTCCAGTAGGAGAGCTGGGGGGTTAGCTTTTTGGGTCCAGCTGTGCCTGGTGCAGGGGTCCCCCAGAGCCTCTCTATTTCCTGGGTTCACTCTGAATTTTTTTCTTTTCCTAGTTACAGGATAGAGTATACCACCTTGGTGTCAGGTCTGTTTGATCTGTATTGTTGCTTTCTGTTTTGTTGTTGCTGCTGCTGACAGTTAAAAGAGGATACTTCTAGACATGCTGCACTTCTTGATGGTTGGCAGGTTGTTTGTATAGTTTGGCTATTCATTTCCTTGAGCTCACAAAAACCATTCAAGGCTCATTCTGTTGTTTGTAACAAGAGGTTGGTCATATATTGTGTATTTAAACAACAGGTAGATTAAAGTCCATGGTCTTATGCTAGCAACTATGTCAAACAGGCCTAACTCATCCTAACTGCTACAGAAATTAATAAGCATTACTAAAAATGTCAGCTGTCCATGAGTCTTCTGTGATTGTGTTTTAAATCCTCTGTCTCCATGTAACATGGAGATGTTTACCATTTTTTTAGGGATTAATTCTTTCAATTGTCAGAGGACTGTAATACTTAGCTGAATGCATTGCAAGCTACTTTAATTATATTCATAAATGGAGAATCCTATCTGTACTTGTGTGAACTATCAGATATATCATTTTCCTTTGGTAAATGAAATTTCTTTGTTTCACTTAAATCTCTGTGGAGAAAATGGAGAGAGACCCAAAGAACAGTCTGCTTACTCTTCTGTGTTTTAACAAATTGTGAAGTAAAGCTACTGTCTATAGACTGTTAAATGCCCAGAAAATGATACTGGACATGAGGGGAGTGCTCCTGACATGTAGTTATTGTCCACTTGTGCTCTACCTCCTCTTTGTGTGCCCTCCACCTGACTACTGTAGACAGCTTCTGAGCAGTCTGTCTTGGTGGGACTGGATGGTGGGTTAATGATCTGCCTGACACACTGAAGCACTTGTGATCTTGATGATTTGTGTAGCTTATTTTCCAGCATTTGCTGAATTTGTAGTTTCAGAATCATAGTTTGCCCTGTTCTTAAATAAAAAATTCTTGAGGAATTCTTAAGGGGAAAAGTTTAGACAAATCCTTAATGTGCAAGAGAATTCACCTTAAAAAAAAAAAATACAGAAAATATGTAACAGCTATGTCTCTGTTAGAAAATCGCACAGAAATGGGATAAGTTCCCAGGAATTGGAATTCAATCAACTATCCTGTTATCATTGCTGTAATGATCCCTGGCACAGTTTTGCCTGCCCTAGCTAGTTTTCTCCCAGAAAATTCCCAAGGATCATTTGAGCATTAGCACTGACCAGAGACAATTCATGCTAGATGACTGACTTTTCCACGCTTTGGAAAGTAAGAGAGTTCTACCATAGAAAGAATTCTTCCTATTGGTTTGAGGATTGTGTGAGTTTTGACATTTTGTGTCTGTTTACCTCATGATCCAAACACAATTAATTAGTAATGATCTAATCCATGAGGGCCTGGCACATCATAAAAAGTAGCAGGATGTTGCTTCAGTATATACTGTACAGTTAAAGGTTGTACCTTCGAGGTAAGTGTGCCCTGCAGTGCATCTTTCAATTCTGGCACTACGCGTATTCCACTGCTGTCTCAGCTCCACATTGTGAGGATCTGTGTTAGCTCAACACTCCACTGCACATGCGGATTTCCTTCCAGAGGGAGAAAACAAAAATATGTTCTAGCAGGCCTCTTCATGAACATAATTAAAGCTTATCTTCTTTGCAAATGAAATGAGGCCAGTAAATCCAATCTGCCTATAGCAGGATGTACTGAAACATAGTTCCAGCCGCAGGGTGTGCTTGAGATTTTTAGAGGTTACAGTGTGAAAAATCATTGAAGAATATTCACAAAGTGTAGAAAAGCCTTAAAGCACCAATATTTCAACATTAAGATTTAAATGATGAAAAATAAAATAAAAATATTCAAATTAACAGAAAGGAAGATGTGGAAAATATAGGAATGTATTTGTATACATCATCCAGACGCAAGGAAAAGATAATGAATGGCATTTAATTTGTTCTCTTTGCTGATAAGGGGTGGGGTGGAGGGCACACCTAGAACCCTATGTAATTTCCTCAGAATTCCTGGGTAAAGTCTTTTACTAAATTTAAATGTTTGCTAATATTTGCTTAATCCCTGGAAGATATATTTAATCTGTTCACAAACATGACACTGTTACCATTTACTAATTGTCTGAGGTACAAGTGCTCAATAGCAGGGGTCTAGTAGATCAGAAATGAAGTGCAGAGGCAAAGCTATAAATGGAAAATGCACCAATATATCCCACATAATGGTTAACTCATGCCAACGTTATTAATCTCATTCTTCCAGAAACATTAACATTTGTTTTCAGTTAATATGTTTTTTTAATTACATTCTAGTATAATGGGTTTTTGAGAGAAACCACAAAAGGTTGCATAATTAATAGAGTAGATAGTAAATACACTGAGAACTTCATTATCCTTACTAGAAGTTAAAAGCTTGTTCAGGTTAGCTATTTTAAGAGTGTATTTTATTTTTCTTTGAGATATTTCTTTCTAAAACCTCCTTATAATTACTATATTAAACATTCCCTGTATTTGAAAGTTAGTGATAATTTATTTACAGTTTATCTACATTAACTACTTTAACACTGAAGTAATCTGACTAATATATATAAATGTATTTGGATTCTTTCCTGTATTAGGAGAACACTTATGTGAGTGTATCAGCATTTATATGCATTATATGACATTAAATGGTGAAAAGTGGTGATATTTTAATGTAACGTTTATTTGACCTCTTCAGTAAAGTATAGTTTATTAAATAGTCACCCACATGCGTGTCTGCATTTCCCTGGGCTTGGAGACTAAGCAGAACAGAATTAATCCAGTTTTATAATGCAAAAAAACAGAATTTCATTGGCTTATTTATGAGAAATAATTTTTCTCATCTTTGTAGTGTATGTTGTAGGAAATCTTTTCTACTCAGAAGAGAATAAAACAAAAATATTTATAGGTTTCTCCTTTTATCAGTTAATCTCTGTGTTTGTGTGGAGGTTCACTGAAAACAATGAATGAAGTTATAAAATTTAACCATGTAATGTCTTTAAAAGAAAAGATTGTCTTTCTGTCCTTCAGTGTTCTCACAGCACCATTTTTCACATGCATCAGTGGGAAAGAAGGAACTATAAATGTTATGTAAGTTTGTTTTTACTGTAATGTTGCTTAAACTTATCACTGACCACAGCAGTAAAAACCTGCCAGCAAAAATTCTTCACTGTAAACTGTGGTTATCAAATCAGAAATCATCCATGTTCCAGAATTCATTCAAAATTTTTGCATATGAATAAAGTCAAATGAAACGGCGACTGAGCAATGTTCATTATTGTGTGACTGAGTGGATCAGAAATTAGAATTGTGTTCACTGCAAATTCCAGTAAAAAAAAAAAAATACACCTTGTATTTGAATAAAATACAAAATATTTAAAAATTTACAATGAAATGAAAGTTCCAAACTCATTTCAGATATTTCTTGGAAAAAAAAAAAAAAAAGTGTTCTGGAAATATCAAATAATTCTCTTTGATTTTATTTTTAAAATGCATAAAAGACAATTATGCATAATTTGCAATTCATGCATAAATTATAAGTATAATGGAGACTATACAGGGAGTTATGTTACTGAAATTCAACATATATTAGTATATGGTTTATATGATCATAATTTGATATCTTATCATGTTAAGTCAAGTTAGTAACAGCAGAACACAGATAATATATTTTTAATGAGACTGGCTTTTTTTCCATTCAGCTCTCTCTAATTGAAAAAAAAAATGTTCTGCTGAGAAATTTTGTTCAATTGTGTTTCATTATTTTCATAACATAGTTCTGAATGTTTTAAATGTCTGTTTGCAATTTAACTGTCCAAAATAAAACATGAACATTTTGAAAGGTTACTAAGAACATCTGAAATGTAGCAACATTATCTTTATATATGTTTTTCCAATTACTGATGTTATCATACTGTGTTTAAGTCAACTTTCTAGCCAGTAATTCCTGTGACATCACACTAATTTAAAAAAAAAAAAAAAGCAGAAAAGTCATTATGCTAAGCAAGTAATCAGACAGTAACAGAGAAAACTATCAAGGGTAGTTAATGCTGCAGGGCAAGTGTGTTGCAAAAATTATGCTGGGAAAGAAAAGCATAGACAGAAGCCAAATACATGATATGCATTAATCTACATACTAAAATGGGAGACATGAGAAGTGGATAAATTTTCACTGAAGAAAATTTTCTTCTAGCCTTTTTGTTGATAGAGATTCTCTTCCTGTCTCATGTATGCAATGAAGTGTCTCTTTCTGACTCAAATCTAACAAAATGACGCTGCAAACTCTGATCATAAACTTGTCATGCCATTAATACATCTGCACATCCATGTAGTCTTCTTGTGATTTCACAGTCTTCCTACTGTTTAGCTTATCAGATAACCTGCAGAAAGCTCCTTTTCTAGTCTTCCATCACTACTGAGAGACTGTACTGGGTCTGGCTGGGATAGAGTTAACCTTCTCTGCAGCAGCCCATATAGCATTGTACTCTGCACTTGTAGCTAGAACAGCGCTGGTATCACACCAGTGTTTTGGCCACTGCCGAGCAGTGCTGGCACAGCACCAGGACTCTCTCCAGACCCCCCCAAAGCCAGTAGGTGGGGGTAGGCAAGAAGTGGGGAGGGGACATGGCCAGGGCAGCTGACCTAAAGCAACCAAAGGGATATTCCATACCATATGGTGTCACACTCAGCAATAAAAGCTGAAAAAAGGAAGGAGAAGGGGGGGGCTCTCGTTGTGAAGACGTCTGTCCTCCCAAACAACCGCTACGCGTATTAAGGCCCTGCTTCCCAAGACGTGGCCGAACACCGCTCGTTGATGGGGAAGTAGAGAATAATTTTTTTTTCCCTTTCCCCTCTGTGCTTCCGCGCGGCCTTCGCTTGTTCTTTCCTTTTTTTCTTTTAATTAAATTACCCTTATCTCAACCTGCGAGAGACCCTGTTTTCTTTACATCATACTTTCTTCTCCTCCTCTTCTTTGAGGAGGGGGAGTGAGAGAGCGGCTGTGGTGGAGTTCAGCTGCCCGGCAGGGTAAATCCACTACAGAGACTTGAGATACAGGGCCAGTGTACTATGCACAAATTCACTAAAAGTTTCATTTTCTAAAAAGTTTCATTTTCTAAAAAGAAATTAAAGTAAATAGGATAATGTAATTCATACCTTGTCAGGTTATACAGACATGGTCCAAGTAGGATGTGCATGTGATGTGATTAGGAACTGCACAAAAGAAAGCACCTGCCCCATAGCAAGCATAGTCCATTCCTTTCTCTAGCTTTACTCAGAATGACTATGACGAGATTAGCCTAGTTTGCAACAGCAAGAATATTTTAATCTGACTAGAAACTGCAATTCCAAATGAAAATTACAAGATTTCTATAATATAAAATGCCATTTATGAAACTAGCTGGTGATCATTTGTTTTAAAATGTATCCATACTCTTTTAATTTCTACCTTTGACTTTTTCTAGTATAAGGAATTCAGCTTAAAGTTTTAAGAACATTTTAGAAATAACCTATCTATACGTAGAATTTGAATACATTTACTTGTAATAAGCATGATGTTATAGGTATTTCTGCCTTACCATCTCCTTACCCCCAAATTTTCATTAATTTATGTTAGAAAATAAAACTATCTTCCATGGATGAGCATGAGACAAGTATAGAATCTCCTATGAACATGTGAATTTCCATGACTGTACTTGACAAATTATACTCAGTTTATTGGAATGGAAATTAATTGAATCATTTAATAATACATTAGAACAACAAACCAATAGGTTTCCTAATAAAACATTACCTCAAACAGTGTATATTCAGCTTATTAACATTGTACTAAAAAAAAAAATTAGTACTGATACTAGCTGGGTAGCATAATTTTTTATTAAAACTTTTAGTGGAAATCAGTGTACAAACATGGTAGTGAGTGAAATTCTTTTTCTTCTGTAAGGTTTCACATCTCCTGTAGAATTTTACAGCAGTTCTATTCTCAATTAAATTTTACAGGAAGCTTAAAGTAGTCCTCTAGAACAAGTACTAAGTTATAAAAATCTCCCATAAAGTTTAGTGAATCTCTGAGTCCTTCTTATAGACACTGAAGAGAAGGCATAATGCTCGTGTGATGAAAATCACAAATATTATGCAGAGAACTTCTGATTCAAGTATCAGCGTGCACCCAGTTCCTGAGGTATTGTTCATTATATTAGTCAGTGTTTATCTCAAAAAAGGAATTTGCCCAATGTTGGTACAACATCTGTTTTTTTGTGTGTTTGATGACTGAATGCTGTCCTAGACCAGCTAAAGTCAAGATTTCTGGAGATCTGTCTTTAAGATCAGATGAATTGAATCAATGTGTATGCATCAACAGAAACTTTATATCCTTAAATCTAGGGTATTAGCTTTCCTGATCTCATGTATGTTGTATATTTGTATGGAATAAAACTTGAAAATCAAACAGATGTAAATGACACTGTTCAGAGTCAAACCCATTACAATATATTTCAACTACTGTTTATTTACTATTATTTGATAAATATCAGTTCAGAATTTTTAGAAATTCTGCTCTTGACTGTGAAGAATGTCTTTATAGTCAATTAGAAAGAGCCCAGAAGACAGAAGATTTAACATATGATAACCAATCAAAAAGAACCACAGGAGTCCATTGGGTATTTCTACATTCTACTAAAAACATGAAAGCCAAAGACCATCAGTGGCCCCAAGGTGAACAGATCAAGTTGCTCATATTTCCAAAACTTTCAGACAGCTCCTTCTAAAGCATATTTCTCTAGGAGAGAACTAATCGAATTGGACACAACTAATGTACTTGCTTCTGAACATGATATAAACAAATATTTATTTCCTGTTAGGATTTGGAAGAGTGTTAGCTGGGAGGAGGTAGTTCAAAAAATTCCCTTTCTGATGTAATACACTCGAGAGAAGTTAAAATTGTAATGTCTTTCATAATCTTTATTAATATTATTGAAACAATATTTCCTTGGGCATCAATTAAAGACTTTCTCGTGTCAATTCTGCTTAAGTCCATAGAAACTCTGTTTTATTATTTTCCTATATGTTGTGGTATAGCTTCTGTTAGCACTATTCTTAGTTGCTCTGAAATTTATGAAAGTATAGTTGATGTTTAAGTGCTAGGAGACAGTATTTTAATGCAAAAGTTAATTTTCCTTTTATTCCTCATATTATTTTAAATCCTATAAGGAAAGTCTGGGGCTGAGCAGGACTCCTTGTCCAGTCTTTTTAGATAAGTTGTTCTGAGTGCAACAGTCATTTCCTTTAATATCTTTCCTTCAGGGAAGTACAGTGCAGCAATTGTCACTTATTTGTAGTTGAAGTGAAGCTTTTAAATAGGTTCCTTTATCCTCTTTGTCCTAAGAGGCAAGAACGGGGTACCAAGACCACAGAAAGATACTTCAAACATTGGTTAAAGGAACATTCACACAGATGGTCTGCTCTGGATATTGTATCCATTAAAATTATCTCATTAACTGTGGTTTTGCAAGTTTTTTAAAACTAATACATCGATAAAGCCAGGACATCCTGCAACCAATCTTAGATTCAGTACAAGAGACTGTGCATAGTGGGTTAAATGATCTAGATAAACACACACAAAAATGTGTGTGTTCTTATATACCTATACCTGCATATACATGAAATAAAATTCTGTGTAAAGGAAGGAGATTTAATTTGACAGCTAGGCACAAATGCAGCTGAAATCACATTCACGTATTTGATATATAATATTCAGACTGGATGTTCATGATTCCAGTGACTGGGAAATAGTCTTAAAAATACTTCATATCTTTTAGTATGTTTCATTGGTTTGTCATGGCTTGTTACAGTAATAGTGTTTAGGACACTTTGTGACCTGACACAATGTGACACATTCTGACCAAAAAGCAACATGACTTCATATAGAATGTCAGAAATTTACATTAAACACATGATTTGTTTTGAGCTATCAATATGAATCTCAAGTAGTAAGAATGATTTCAGCTTGCATAAAAACCATAAATTACTCCATATTGCATTACTATGGACATTAGAATATCTTAATCAAAAAATTTCAGAAAAATTTAGCAATGAATAGATTAAGCTGCATTTAAACAAATCCAACTACAATTTTACTGCAAAAATTACAGCATTAAAATAAAAATACTGGAATCATTTCACTGAATGGTAAATCAAGACTTTCAGCTTTCTTTGTAACATCATAAAATATGAAAAAAAAAAAAGAGTATATATTGGTCACGTGTCCTTTTAGTTACTCTTCTCAGATTTTTAGCTGGCAGTGCTGTCTGCAGAGAGCATCAGCTTAAATTACATTCACTTCTCATTTCACTGAAGACTTTTTGGGAGTGGTTTATTAACTATCAAACAATTTTGTTATCAGTTGTAATTAAAAAAGAGAAAAAATATATAATGAACAAGTAATTTTGCTGGCTGATACACCACTCCTGTAGTGTGTATTTTTACAGCATTGCTGTTGCATAGCTGCCTTATTAAAATTACATTTATAAGAAAAACTTTAAAGATGAAAGTAAAGTTTCAGTATAGTTAAAAAATCAATGTGGAGAAACAAAGAAACACAAAAGTCTCAAATCAAATATCTCATTTTAAATATTAAAAAAAATTATATTTTACTTCAGATAAAAGCAATTTCATAAAACACAGCAGCAAGGAACACTCAGTATAAGATGAAGATGTTTGCCTTTCTCAGATCATGTTTGTCCCGTTAAGTAAAACTAAATTGTAAAAAAAGACATGAGAGTTGTCTATAACACAAAGGGACTAGAAGTAAACATATGAAACTGTTCAAAGGTCATTTTAGCTAACCTTGATATATATCTCCAGTAAAGTAGGTTTAGACCAGACATGATATATAGTTTTGTGACAGAGAGAGGAATGGTAAAAATACTTGATCAGAGTAGCTCTTTTGACTCAGCTGGGACACACTGAGATTTAGACCATTAAGCTCAGGAACGATTTATATTTTTAGACATGTGATGTATAATGTTAATTTTCTTCACAGCAGTCCGTAGAAGGATGTGTTTGGATTTGTGACAAAAACAGTGTTGAAAACACATCCATGCTTTAACTGCTCCTGAGCTATGCTTGCACAGATTCATTGTCTTCTGTTCCTCACCCCACCCCACCAGGGAAATAGGGAAGATGTGAGGACATTCACGATTATAGCATTTGTCTTCCCAAGCAACAGTTAGGCATGCCAAGGCCCTGCTTTCCTGGAAGTGGCCAAACATCTGTGACACAAAGCTTGTGGTCTGTTACAAACAATGGTGACTCCATATTCACTAGGATACTGTCCTGTGCTCCCTAACACAACACTTCAGAACCATGTATCAGGTGCTAAACCAGAAGTTATACAAGCAGTAATAATAAAGAGGATCTCAACCCATTCCAGTGACAAGGAGAACTTGATGTATTGCCAAGTTAAATGAAACACTGACAAAACCGTATATCTTATATATGAGATGAAATCCTTCATGTTCACAGTTTTACGTTGAAAGTTTTCCATTTGGAAGATCAAGGGAGCTCCTGAAGCTTGCATCATTCTTATTTGGCCTTCATTTTCTGCTCTGTGTGTGTGTGTGTGCGTGCGTGCGTGTGTGTGTTAATCCTGTGCATAAAATGCTGATGGCTATGGGCTGTATTGGTCATTAGTTGCCAAGGTCAAGGTGGCAGGACTTGAGAGATCTTTGAAGAGCTTTCATCCCTATTTTTCCTCAGTTATTATTGGTGTTTTATGTTCCTCTTCTCTGTGCCCAAAATAAAGGTTGGTGATCTCATACCCTCCTGAACATATTTCATGTCTTTATAATGGGATCAGGACTTGTTCTGGTTTCACCAGGCATCTTTCTTGCCAGTTCTGCTTGAACAGCCACCTCTCCTGACTGTTCGACATCCTTCATTCTTATCTCTCAGATTTTACTACTTGCACATATTCCTGTATCTCTTTTGTACAACTATTTTACAAGTTTCCATTTATCCTTTTGTGGTTACATATTGTATATATAGCTATGCTTAATTCTCTCATATAAAATTAATATATTTTTGCTCATTATGTTATTAAATGCTGTTGTAGTATTGCAGCAGTGTTACAAAATGTTTATTTACTGTTTCTGTTACATTATTTCAGTATTCCAATGTCTGGGTTCAAGGCAAAGATTTAAATATCTTATTTAACTGTTGCAACTAGTCTACCATTGCAACAGACCTCTGCTTTGGCTACAACTCTAGCAAGTTTTATACATGAATAAATAATAACTTCCAGAAAGTAACTATATCCAGAAAAAGAAAAGAATAAAGATGATGTCATCTAAAATTTGGCCTAACAAGACAGGGAAAGGATTTGAGTGACCACAAAACAGTAATCACTAAGTGGTGAATATAGCAAAAGGGTAAATTAGAGAGGAACTAAATTTCACTAAGAAGATAGATGTTTGTCATCAACAAGATACAAAGTTTTTTTTTTTTTT
>VXAA01005925.1:2818-17750 GCA_013399115.1 Anseranas semipalmata
CATTGGTGTTCTGGAATTGAAGACACGTCTAATGTAGACAAAAACTTGATTCATTGTTGGGCACACCCATGCTCATAACCTTGCATCTGAATGGGAAAAGGCACAGATGAGGTCTTGGATCAATTCATAATGGTCTGCTGGGTGGAGGGTATGGGCATCCATGTGGTTAGGTAATTGATGCCTTGTATTCCTCTACATTTATTTGTAAAATAATAATTCTATGAAAATTTTGAAACATTAGGAGAAAAATAAGGCCTTGGAAAACAAACAGCATCTGACACAAGGGGAAATGTCCATTTGAGGTTAGTAGTAGTGACTACTAATATGACTCTTTCCAATCCAGGTAACTTTTTGCATCTGGAGATGTGTTGAGTACAAGTGTTTATTTCATAGATGCATTGAGCTATGTGAGACACAACTTGATAAATAACAGTGTAAGCTTCAAGATGTATTAGTTATTTGATTGCATTTGAATTTCCATTTGGTTTTCATAGGAAACAATGATCATAATTTTCAGAATCAAACTATGCATTTATTTACTGTAACATTAAGCTCATCTTCAGTTATTTAACTGAGTTTTAGTTTTCCCACCCTTCTGTTTTCCATTTGAAAGCAAATTTTCTCTTTCTTATCCTTCTTCTGATCTATTCCTCAATGCCATCTTTTTTCTGTATATATGTAAAGGAGTCTCATGCTTTAAGAATGCTTGATCACATTTCCCTTCTTCAATTCCTTCCATTCTTGCAATTAATTCTCCTCTTTCTTTCACTTTTTTCCTTATCCCTTTTTCCTTTGTCTTTCATGATGTTTCCCTTTTATCCAGTTCTCACTAAACCTGTTTTCTTTCTCCTCACTTTCCTACTTCTCTTCCCATGCCTTTAGTTTCATTCTTACTCCTGTTCGCTTTCTCCCTCATTCCCAATTCCCTCCCACATGTACGTGTAATCTGTTCTCTTCCTTCATTCTGATTTTATTTTCTGGAATTGCTTCGTCTCTGAATATTTGTGTAAAACACTGTAGAAGTCAGGGAAGGGTTTTTATTTCTACTCAGAGATTTAAATAAGGCTTTATGTTTCTCAACAAATTCTTGTCTATGAAGGACTCAAATTGTTCACAGTGGAGAGCAGAGAGCATTCAGCATTAATTTAAGCAGTCAAGCATATCATGATGTGACCTGTGCTTTTCAATCCCGTTCTGCCTGTTTTTCCTTGTGTTCCACATTCTCTGACAGCTGTTTGCTGGTTCCCAGTCTTAGGACAGAGCTGTCTTGTAGGACAGAACTTTTTAGAAGTATAGATTCAAGCCTCCTACTAAGAAATTTACCTATTATTTCAGTCTTGATAGGTCTATTGTTCCAGTCAAGTCTTGAAAACAGCACCTGAAGCATGACAAGTCTGATATTAAAATAATTTGCTATGGATCTAAACTAAACATCTCATTTTCAGTTTTCCTTTGTGACTTACTTGCACAGCTTGTTTCGAAACTAAGACTTGGATTAGATCTTTTCACATTTTTCTCTGTATGGCTGTTCTGACCTAGGCAAAATGCACAAAAACTATATGTCATGTAGCCGAGAAATCATCTTGAAAGGAATTATGGAACAAAAGTTATGAGAGAAACTCATCTAGTCCCAAACTCTGGTGATGAATCTATTACACGGCAATTTAGAATCATAGAATCATAGAATGGCTTGGGTTGGAAGGGACCTTAAAGATCATCTGGTTCCAACCCCCCTGCCATAGGCAAGGATACCACCCTATAGATCAGGTTGGCCAGTGCCCCATCCAACCTGGCTTTGAACACCTCCAATTAGAAGGTTGGTGTGGATTTTCAAAGTGATGAAGCCATCACAAGAAAAGCTGGATTACCCACCTGGATATCATATTTTCAGTGTATCCAGAAGCAGTGCACAAATGTGCACACATCCAGGTGGTTTTTGAAGATCCCCAATGAAGGAGACTCCACAACCTCTCTGGACAACCTCTTCCAGTGTTCAGTCACCATCACAGTAAAAAAAAAAAAAAAAAGTGCTTCCTGATGTTCAGATGGAACCTCCCACGTTCCAGTTTGTGCCCATTGTCTCTTGTCCTGTCTCTGGACACCACTGAAAAGAGCCTGGGTCTGGCATCTTTGCACTCTTCCTTCAAGTATTTATAGACATTTATGAGATCTCCCTTGAACCTTTTCTTCTTTAGGCTGAACATTCCCAGCTCATAGAATAGGTGTTCCAGTCCTTTAATAATCTTTGTGGTCCTTCTTTTTACTCTTTCCAGTATGCCCAAGTCTCCCTTGTATCTGGGGGTTCAGAACTGGACACAATACGACCGATGTGACCTCACCAGTGCTGAGCAGGGGAGAAGGAACACCTCCTTTGACCTGCTGGTAATACCTAGCATAATAAAGTCCAGGATTCCATTAGCTTTTTTTGTGGCAAGGACACACTGTTGGCTTATGACCCCAGCATGTACTGGTGCCTAGGGTTGTTCCTCTCCAGGTGCAACACTCTGCACTTCTCCTTGTTGAACATCATGATGTTCCTGCAGCCCATTTCTCCAGCTTGTCAAGGTCCCTCTGGACCACAGATTAGACCTCTGGTGCATCTCACTGGAACAGGCTGCCCACAGAAGTAGATGAGTCACCATCCGTGGAGATATTCATTCAAAAGATGTGTAGATACGGTGCTTAGGGACATGGTTTAGTGGTAGACTTGGCAGTGCTAGGTTAACAGTTGGACTTGATGATCTTTCCTTTTTGACAGCAAAAAGGCAAACTTTCAGGCATTTAGGGCATTAATGCATGCAATCCCTTGGGAAACTGCCATCAGAGATAAAGGAGCAAATAAGAGCTGGGAGACATTTAAAGACATTGTTCTTAGGGCAAGAAGTCAGGCAGGGGAAGCAGGAGATCAGCTTGCCTAGGACCTTTTAACCAAACTACAGCCCCCCCCAAAAAAATGCATAGGCAGTGAAGACAGGGATATTCCTCCTGGGAAGATTATAGAGATATAACGTGGGAGTGCAGGGAGGAGGTCAGGAAAGCCAAGGCACAGCTGGAGCTGAGGTTGGCTAGAGACATAAATAATAATAATAAGGGTTTCTTCAAGTACATAGGACAACAAATAAGATAAAATAAAAACTGTACCCCTTATGAACAAACAGGAGACTTGGCTATAACTGACATGGAAAAGGCTGAGGTGCTCATCAACATTTTTGTCTCACTCTTAACAAGCAAGATCTCTAGCCATACCACCCAAGTCACAGAATCCAAAGACTGGGACTGAGAAAATGAAGTACCATCCACTGCAGGAGAAGATCACGTTCAAGATCATCTAAGGAACCTGAATGTGCACAGGACCATGGGACCAGATGAGGTGCTTCTGTGGGTCTTGAGGGAACTGGTAGATGAAGTTGCTATGCCACTACCCATTATATTTCAGAAATTGTGAAAGTCTGGTGAAGTTCCCACTGACCGGAAGAAGGGAAACATAACCTGCATTTTTAAAAAGGGAAAAAAGGAATGCCCAGGGAACTACAGGCCAGTGAGTCTCACAGCTGTGCTGGGCAAGATGCTCCTGGAAACTATGCTAAGGCACATGGAAAACAGAGAGGTGTCTGGTGACAGTCAACATGGCTTCACTAAGGGCAAATTGTGCTTGACAAATCTGTTGGCCTTCTACAATGGGATTACAGCATTGGTGGAAAATGGAAGAGCAATGGATGTCATCTACCTGGACTTGTGCAAAGCATATGACACTGTGCAGCACGACTTCCCTGTCTCCAAATTGGAGAGACGTAGATTTGATGAATGGACCACTCAATGGCTAAGGAATTGGCTGGATGGTCGCACTCAGGTGGTTGCAGTCAATGGCTTGATGTCCTGGTCAGGAATGGTGATGAATGGTGTTCCTCAGGGGTCTGTTTTGGGACCAGTATTATTTAACATCGTTGTGAGCGACGTGGACAGTGGAACTGAGTGCACCCTTGAGAAGTCTGCAGATGACACCAAGTTGAGTGGTGTGGTCAACATACTGAAGGGAAGAATGCTATCCAGGCTTGAGACATGGGCTTGTGTGAACCTTATGCAGTTCAACAAGGCCAAGTGCAAGGTCATGCACCTATCTCAAACACGAACACAGACTGGGCGTCTGTGTAGATTGAGAGCAGCCCTGTGGCGGACCTGGGGTTGTTGGTGGATAAAAAACTGAATATGAGCTGTCAATGTCTGCTTGCAGCCCAGAATACAAACCATATCCTGGGCTGCATCAAAAGAAGTGCAGCTAGTAGGTCGAAGGAGGTGATTCTCCTCCTCTACTCTGCTCTTGTGAAACCCCACCTGGAGTGTGTTCAGTTCTGGAACCCCCAGCATAAGAATGTTATGGACCTGATAGAGCATATCCAGAGGTGGGTCACAAAGATGATCAGAGGGCTGGAGCACCTCTCTTATGGAGACAGGCTGAGAAAACTGGGGTTATTTGTCTTAGAGAAGAGAAGACTCCAGGGAGACCTTCTAGCAGCCTTCCAGTACTTAAAGGGGACCTACAGAAAAGCTGGAGAGGGACTCTTTATCAGGGAGTGTAGTGATAGGACAAGGGATAACAGTTTTAAACTAAAAGATGGTAGATTTAGATTAGACTAGATTTTTGGAAGAAACTCTTCACTCTGAGAGTGATGAGGCACTGGAACAGGTTACCCAGAGAAGTTGTGGATGCCCCATCCCTAGAAGTGTTCAAGGCCAGGTTGGATGGGCGTTTGGGCAACCTGATCTAGTGGAAGATATCCCTGACCATGGCATAGGGGTTGCAACTAGATGATTTTTTAAGATCCCTTCCAACCCAAACCACTATATGAATCAAAGATTCTGTGTTAAACAGGACTGGACCCAGTATTGACCCCTGGGGTACTCCACTCATTACTGGCCTCCAGATAGACTTGCTCCACTGACAACTACCATCTGGGCCTGGCCATTCAACTAGTTTTCAGTCCACCTCGCTGTAAGCCCATCTTCAACAGCTTCTCTGTGAAGACCTTATAGGGGACAGTGTCAAAGGGCTTACTGAATGCCTTGCTTGGTTTCATTGTTTCCCTTTGGCTTGTGTGAGCTGTTTGTGTTTTTTGTTTGGTTGGTTGGTTTGTTGGTTTGGTTTGGTTTTGATTTTGGTTTGGTTTCACTTTTGTTGGTTTGTTAGTTTTTATTATGATGAGATCTCTGTGAATTTTGTCTCCATCTGTTATGGGAAATATACCATTCCATATATTCTATGATTTATTTGATGATATGTACACATGTTTTGATGTTATATGTATACAGTGGATATGCATATGTCTGAAATGTGTACATGATTCCTGTCAGAACTGTATGAGTTATGTCCCTGAAGAATGATGAAAAGACCCATATGTGTACTATCACAGTATTTTCTGAGAAGAATACAGAAAACTTCTCCACTGTTCTCTTCATGTTATCTCTTTGCTATCATTTTAAAAATTATCACATTTCCTTCACCACTACTCTCAAAGGGGAAAGAAAAAAAAGGAGGGAGAAGATTCATATTTTGTCTTTTGAAGATGGAAGAAGATGGAAGTCAAAGCTGGAACACCACATTGTGTGTTGATGTATCTTCTTTCCCCTAAGATCTGCCACACAAACATGATGACTCCAGCCTGTTTCCATACTTTGGGTAGAAGATTTGAAAGAATTGAGCAATTTCTGTGAATCTTCATCATCAATACAAAAGCCCTACATAGTTATTTAACAAGCAATCGTGAAGAATAGAAGTTGAAGTGTTTAAGATTTACCTGATAATGACATGTGATTTGTCTCCTTATTCATAGGATGACATTTATGATCTTGTCATCTCAAAGTATATTGATACTTTGGTATATTATTTGATTCTGCACTATCAAATTAATCGATATATCTTATCTGATGACTGACTTGAAGTGACATCCCAAGACTACCAGACCATCCTGTCTAGAAATTCTGGTTTAACTTTTACAGGAAACCATGGTATCCTTCAGCTTTCAAAATTAGCCTAATATCTGTGGCAGTATATGTTGATTTTGACTACCTGGATGAACCCTCATAGACCTTCTCATAGTCCGGAGACTGAATGACTGTGTAGGCTATACTACCTGTTGACATCCCATCACCCTAGCTTTGCCAATAAGCAAATGAGACAGGGATATAGGTGTCTGATTACTGACTCTCTCTTCCCATTTTTTTTCATTAAATAATAGTGCTGACTTTGATCAACACATTCTAAAACTATATCAAAATTATTTACAAATAGTAATGTGTGTCTACAATAGTAAATACTATTTTTTTCATACAAATATTAAAATTATTCATAATATGAGATTATTTCGGGTGTTTCATCATCCTCCTGTATCTGTTGGGATCTCTGGTACTGTCCTTCAGCAGACTTCTGAATTCGTTGTAACATTGTTATTCAGAGCTCTTATTTTACAACCAAGCCAACCAGTCACTGCAGTACACTTAATTTAACTATTATTTTACATATCACAAAGGCATAATATATGGCACACAGATAAAGACAGAGGAACACAGCAGGAGTGTTATATTTAAGTTTGCTCATTTCCTCATGGCAAGCTACAACAATATTGAGTTTAAACTAGCACTTTTCCTTACTCCTTAGCAGCCCAATGTAGCTACTAAGTAGTTTGTAGCTACTCAAATGTAGCCAAGTAGCTACATGCAAACCCAGAAGGGCTGTGTTATCCTTCCCAACCCTTTTTGTCTTGGGAAACATTATTTCTGAGAATAAGGGAAATAGGTAGGTTGTTACCATTGAACACCATATATTGGAAAATAAAATAGCAATCATATGTCCCCAGACTTCAGAGGATACAAGAATTTCAAGACGTTACCTGGAGCAGTCCAGTTTACTGGAACTATGTGGCATTATAAAATAAATATTTCCATTTGGACATGTGTAACTATGTAAGTCTTCATAAGAATTAAACACATCCCCCTAGCAATGCAAAAATGCATTTGGATTCTCCAGGCTTGCTAGCTGCACACACCATTTATGATCTCTGCTATGGCATCAGTTGTTTCTGAGAAAGCAAGTGAGAAAAATTAGATCTGTCTTCTCTAGCATAAGGCTACTTTTCAAGCCCAATAGCAACTCTGCCAGGTGTCTTTGGTTTTGATAAATAGCTACATGTAAACTGGAAACATTGGCAAGGATGTACCCAGGTTTCACTTCCTATGCCTAAAAAAGGCCAGCACCTCTTCTTCACTCCAGGCACCAGACAGCAGTTATTAGACAACACCAGAGTAGGCCACCTGGCTCATTTCAGAGGTGTCACTTTGGAGGACCAAGCTGTGCTGAATGTGAACATCCTTCCCAGTGCATCTCTGTAAAAACCAGCTTCCTCTGCCACTCCCTGGAGGCACTGCCTCCTGGGAGCCGTTGTAATCTATACATATAGTTACTCACTGTTAATTATATATGCACTTACTAATGGGTTTCTGCTAAAACATCTTAAATATTTCCATTCTGGGTTTTGAAAACACAAGCATCTTATAATTTGTAAAAATATGAAAGAGGCATGCATGGGGTGCTTTGTGTTTCCCATTAAAAATAAGGACATTTTTGATGGATGCAATATGGCAGAATATATTAAGATAATTAATTTATGTTCATTCCAGTTTTTTCATTTCTCAGCATGACCTCCGTTTCATGCATAACAGAACAATCAAAAATGGATTAATTTACAGACTGAGTACACTCAGTGTATTATCTTTCCACAGCAAACTTATCTAGTCAAAGTTGGCTTGCACGTTGATTGATAGAAACCATAGTAATTTCTTTTTCAAAACTCTTACTCAAATATTTCATCACAGTCACGAGGATTTTGTTGTTGTTGTTTTCACAGCTTTTTGAACAACTACTTTTTTTTTTTTTTTCCATCACATAAATAAAAATGTTTCCAAGACCCAACAGCTGGCACTTACTGGCTGAAGGAATGAACAGGAAGACATTGTGTTCATAGGATTACAGAACAAGCTGAGAGGGAGAATTTATGCAGAGTTTTGTAAGCTTAGTGAGGCAGAAAATAGATTGGGGTGCAGAGAAGAAATAATGTGTCAATCAAAACTAAGCATACAGACATAAGCTTCCACAACACAAGAGCAGTCATGTGCTTTCTTAGCTTTTGTAACTTCAACAGTTACTTCTAAATTTGGGCAGAACAGCAGACAGATGTTTTCTAGAGATCATACTCAAGTGATTCTTTACAAGTCTCTCTTAACGCCTGGCAAAAGCAAGAACAAAGTTGCCTTCGAAGGGGTAAGAAATAGCAGAATGGCTTCAAATAAGGGTCCTGAGGAAGGGAAAAACTTTGCAGATAAATAGTATAACCTGGCCATTCAATTCTCTTTTGTAAACTCATTTTCTTTAAATTTATAGTTTCGTCTCAATACAATCAATTTTTCTGTTGCATATTGGAGGTCAATGCTTTTTACTCGATACTGACAAATAAAGTCAAGAATTATATGCTGGTAGTCTACTGTAGCAGTCTTTATCAAGTCGGGATACTTCAATTGTTCTTCCAGCCCTCCTGAGTGGATATTTCTGTGTAATGTTTGCTTCTCCTCTCCTTTTTCTATTTAATTTATAAACAAGGAACAGCTCCCTGAAATGGCTAAGACTGACTATATTTTAAAAGTAAGATTATACTAGGAAACATTATTGGCAAATACTACGCAAATTGCCAGAAAGGCATTAGGCTGCAATTTGACTAGCAGCTAAGTATACCTGTTACATATGTGACACACAGCAATTAAAGAACCTGTTTATTTGTATTCAAGATGTCTATTTCATTATTTTACTTGAAGCATATCCTTAGTTGCTTTTGAGATAATGGTACTCAAATTTCATAATATTAAAGAAGAAAGAACAGTTTGAAAGAATCTATTTCAAAGGTAAAGGGGCAAAGATCATCTATCTTTTCTAGTCTGAACTACATGCAGGGCTATCAGCTGACTTCAGTTATATCCCTCAGTAATGATTTGATAGATTTTATTGAATGCCTGATTTAGATTTATGTTCTCTAGAACACAATGTTCATTTAATAGTGCTATCGTTATTAAGTCAGGTACTTTATTGATATTTTTATGGGTTAGAGCTTGTATGCACAGTAAGCAAAGTCACTTCACCGTTGTGTGGTGGATAAGAAATAATAGATCATCCAATTTTCCAAGACATGTTTCTCCTATCTCGTAACAGCACACTTCTATCAACATATTTAGATATTTGTGGCAGGTTAATACAGGCCATTTTCACCTGGCAACAGCATCAGTCCTTAGCAACAGTATGCGTGTATTCACACCACTGATGTCATTTTCAGTGTCTAGTCACATTGAGCCAAAACGGAAGATCAGACTATACAAACCTTTCCACAATATATGTCAGGAATTTTCAGCTATTATTTCACCTTAGCAACAGTCTCATTTCATTCCTTAGCAACTCTGAATACAAGCTCAGCTTTATTTTTCAGTTTAAAATTACCTCTTGGGAACAACTAAGAGGATTCCCTTGTTAACTTTAATGAAATTCAGTGTTTTGTTTATTCCTAGTTTAAGATAAATGGCAGAATTCCATATTGCACAGTGTTGCTTTAGATCTATGCAGTATGTTATGGCTTTATTGTTATGAAAATTAAGATGGTAAAGCTGTATTTTAGTGTTATTCTTCTACTTGTTTACACATACTTGTAAACAGCTACTATTTCACATATTTTTATTAGTACTCTACATGTACAGAAATCACTGCTTTCATCCATCAAGCTTTTTGCATCCTGCCTGCGCAACCTTTTATATCATTTGATAACAAAAGCCTAAATATTTATCTGCTGAAAACTTTGAGGAGGAAATCCCATGTCCCTGAAGGGAGTAGGAAGACTGCTGCTGTTTTATTGATATTCATATGTACCCCCTCTACGTACCCATTGCTACGGAAGTATCAGAGAAAATAGTATGTAAGTCTCTTACGATGAACATTACCGTTGATTGTGGTTAGATTTCAGCAATATTTCAGTAGTGTGACAGATACTCATCTTGTAATAGATACTTATCTAGCAGTGATTCCCCAGTGTATTAGCATATGACATAGTTTTCATTTTCATTTTCTACTAGTATCTGATTATATTGAAATTATTCATTTTCTCTTTTTCTATTTAAAGAGCCTTCTGCACTCTTTATTTGAAATATTTAAAGAAATATGATACCATGTTGCATTTTTCAAGAGTAATTCATGTTGTGTTAAAATATATGTGTACATACCCTAAATTTCAAATGTGAAAAGGAAAGAAGTGAGTGAAGAGCAATGTGAAAGATCACAAGGCCTGTTAGTTCCATTTGAGTATTCTGATTCGTTCTTGTTTCTGTATTCCACTGTAATAACAAACCATATGCATGTGTTAGACATGAACTATAGGTTTTTTTCACTTTTCACTACTGAATTCTGCTTATGTATGCAACCTTAATAGTCTTCATGTATATAATTTTTTTAACAAGAAAATAATTTTATACACTCAGAATATCCCTACATGTAAGAAAGCAAAATACCGTATCACAGCTAAATGACTTCAGAGAAACAATTAATCTGACCCATAAACACACGGTACTTTTTCAGGGCATTCATAATCCAACCCTTAGTTTTCTGACCTTGGACTCTTTTTCGGTACACAGACACGAGGTAATATTGTTCATTTTACCTCACCATGCAGCAGTGAGCTGTTTCCAGATCTTATCTGCAAATGATCTTCTTTTATACACTATTCACACTGAAAAGGTATACAATACTTTTCTGTATCTGCAGTTATTTCTATATATCTTTTCCGTATCATCAACAAGACACAGAGGACATTGTTTATTGCTATCACAGGCATGCTTTGAAATATCTCCATTTCCCACAGTCATCTCCACTCAAATAGACTCAGTTTCAGCTTATTAAAAACAAGGTCCTCCTGATCATAAAACAGCCTCATAGCAACAATAAGCTACAACACAGAAAAAAAAAAAAAAANTCTCTTAATTAAAAGTAGCACATTTGCTTGGTTAGGAAAATATATGAAATAAATTACTTATTATAAATATTATTATACTTCAGTCACTCATATTGTCTTCATTTGCTATTCCTTTTGAGTTATGGGAATTCTACTAGTTTATCAAAGCAGAATGTGATGTCTTTTATGACAGTTTTGTATATGTGCTTATACTTCTGTATGTATACAGTGTTAATATATCTGGTTACGTCCTATGTTCATCTTATCATATGAAGTCACATTTTTTTAGATGAAAAAACAAGTATACCTTACATATCAACCCACACAAGTATGCACAGGTGTAAATACATTCTCAGATATACATAATCCTTAGATAAGCAGGAGAATCAACCAATATGTTGTGAAATCTGACCTCAGGAATTCCTCAAGAATAAATAGAAATAAGAGTTGAACACGATGATCCTGCAATTCTATGAGTTTAATGACATTTTATTACCATATAATCTGCTGCCTCTTCTGTTCTTTAAGTAATCACTTCACATTTTGTTTAGATTCAGAATACTAAAACTACATTTTTTTGCATATCCATTTTTTAATGAGAGTGAAGCAGAAAGCATCATGTAATCCTTTCTCTGGATAAAAAGGCAAGCTTATCTGCTATTAAATAGAAGTTTATCAAAAGAAACAGATAAAGTTACAAATGCTACAAAATGATAGAGGTATTCTAGCATCACTTACAGAAATGAGACTCCACATTAAAAATTTATTCTGATCGATTTATCATCGAAGAAAGCATTAGATAATATTAGATGAATGATTGGTTTATCACTTTGGGGAAAATAAGTGCAATGGTTTTAGGCTTTGATAATGAAACAATTGAGAAACTTATTTGGACAAAGATTTCTGGCACGGCTGTGAAATAGGAAATTGTTTTTTAATTAATTTCCGGTGTTTGTTGAAGGCCTTAATCAAACCCTTTCTTGATGCCCAGGGAAATGTTTCCTTTGCATTCAGTAAACTTTGGAATTGGTTTTATGGCATCTTTGCCACAACAGAAAAAAATGCTGAACATTGTAATTCAGATTTTAAAAAGCAGTTAATGAGTTTCCAAATGAAAGATAAAATATTAAAATGTTCGTATCAAGGATATAGTGATGTCAAGACAGAATATTAAATCAGATATTTTTATATATGTATTTGCAGTTACGACTAATTTTCCAAATTAGGGGAGGATAGTCAGAAATAGTTCTGAGACTTCTTTTGATTATAGACAGATTTGGGGAGGATCATAACACTGGAAACAAGTCAGACAAATAGCACAGTAAGAAGATATAGAATCATATAAATATTTTAGATGACTGAAAACATATTTTTAGATGGGAAATGTGGCAATATATTTTTGAGCAAATGAACAAAACCAGTAATCTTACATTAAGTGGAAAAGTTCTACCATGTTCTACATGTCAAGAAAACAACTGTTTGCTGTAAAATACTTACTGAGTTCTATAATACAATATACCCCAGGAGATTTAAGGATTTGTATGTCACTGATCAAACTTCAGCTACAATATGACTTTAACTTATTTTCCTGGAGCAGATACACTTTCTTGCTGTGTGTCTTTTTTTTCTGTTGATAATTTTACTTAATGAACATCATTCCTGTCCAGAAGACATGTCCAATACCCATGGAGAGAAATTAAAACTTGTTCCTGCAAACACTTAAGCATTTGTTTCTTTCTGCATGAGTAAAGAGCTCTTTTCAACTTTAGCAGGTTTGTTGACATGCGTGGACTTAAACATTTATAAATGTTTTATAACAGTTCTGGACATAAATGTAGAGAAAAGCTATCTTCTAAATTTGTGGTGCCTTTATATTATACTGGTCCTCAGCGTAATGGTGAATTTGCATGAAGTAAAATTTGTTCAGCAGAACTAAAATAAAGTCAGTTGCTTGACTCCTTAATTAATATTTTAATATGAAATCCAAAAATATGAGCCTACAGTCCTGACTTTTGTCTCAGAGATAATATTTTACTGACAATAAATGGGCCAATACGTAAAGGTGTCTGGAAATTAATGGAGTTGTAACTAGTAGAAGTCTGCAACAGCTGAATTTGGTGCAGTGCTTTCAAGTAAATTACTGCTTGAATAGTAACTGTACCCAGTAATGGGACTTTTCCAATAATAGATATTGGAAAAATTTATTGTCATGGATTTGACTGAGAGAGTGTGTGAATGGCTGTGTGGTACTGAGCTGCCTGCTGGGGCTAAACCATAGCATTTATTTATATTATAATAAGGAAAACAATAAAGATGACTGAAAATTTTGGAGTGTCAGCCTTTATGTGCAAGATTGGCACTGAGCACCTGAAAGAGAAAAGTGAATTAGAAGGTCTACAAAAATCAACAGGTACCTTGATGCTGGAGGCAGNGAAAGGAAAGGAAAGGAAAGGAAAGGAAAGGAAAGGAAAGGAAAGGAAAGGAAAGGAAAGGAAAGGAAAGGAAAGGAAAGGAAAGGAAAGGAAAGGAAAGGAAAGGAAAGGAAAGGAAAGGAAAGGAAAGGAAAGGAAAGGAAAGGAAAGGAAAGGAAAGGAAAGGAAAGGAAAGGAAAGGAAAGGAAAGGAAAGGAAAGGAAAGGAAAGGAAAGGAAAGGAAAGGAAAGGAAAGGAAAGGAAAGGAAAGGAAAGGAAAGGAAAGGAAAGGAAAGGAAAGGAAAGGAAAGGAAAGGAAAGGAAAGGAAAGGAAAGGAAAGGAAAGGAAAGGAAAGGAAAGGAAAGGAAAGGAAAGGAAAGGAAAGGAAAGGGTATTTTACTGAGAGTAGGAGAAAAGGAATAAAATCACTGAACTCCTCCAAAGCCAATATTTTTTAAATGTTATTTTAAATGGTAATGGCCATGAGCGAGGAACAGAACTATTGAAATATGAGATGGAGAGAGAGAGTAAAGACTGATGAATGTTAAAGAGAATACATTACATCATTTTTACTGGAAGAACTTCATATGAAGTAAACATCTAAAGGGCAAATTCTGACCGAACCTCTTCAGCAGCAGAGGTCTTGAAGAAGAGTTGAACAAGTGCTTTGAGATTATTCTGACAAGTGAAACAGAAAATTCTTACAGAATTAAGAGAGAATTCTTCATTTATATTTACATTTTAGCTCCCAAGTACAATAAATTCTGTACCCACTGTTTTTACATTAGATATTTTATTTATGCAATGGCAGAATATTTAATTTACTTTTCTAAAAATACATCTTTCAGTGGAACTATTTTTTAAATACACATATTATTTATTTTTATGTTTTTGGAAATGCACATCCTAAGCTGGAGCTCATTGACATTCTTTTGCCCAATGTATGTGACACTAAGTTGGTCACCTGTTGGTTACTGAATGGTTACTGAAGGAGCTAAATCATATGTAATTTATGTCTTTTTTATCTGTCACGAGAGCTTCACTTTGACTATCCAAATGTGCAAACTTATTCAATCATCTAAGTATTTCCAAAATCTGGCCATCAGATTAGGGCTCAGAAGGCATTTGGGGGTCACATATTTTTTCTCTCTCTCTTACTGATGAAAGAAAAAGCTAGAGTAGTAAAAAGTGCTCTCTTTTTTTTTTTTTTTCTTTAAATTGGAACTACTATTCATTGCACATTTCACTAGAGCATCTGGAAGCATGTGGTGAGAAGATAGTAACTGCAATGAAATCAGCAGCCATATTACCATATCTTGAATATGTTTTGTATAATATTTAAATATATATGTATTCAGATGTGATGTTTACTTTTTGACTTTTCCTTTTTATATGAATTGTCCATTTTACCATTCCAGAGAGAGTTTTTTTCCCTGGTGAGCAACTTGATGCAATATTTCTGTGATGAGAAACAGTTATTGTTCTTTTTA
>VXAA01005926.1:14549-43529 GCA_013399115.1 Anseranas semipalmata
CGGCGGCGGTGACGGGGCGTTTCGTGTGTGCGCCGGGGGCGGGGAGGGACCTCTGGGCACGGTCACTGCTGCTGCTGCCTTGTTCTCAGCTCTGCCTTCCCGTAAGCCCGGTGCCGCCGCAGCCGTGCGCCCGGCGCTGCCGCCCGGGACAGGTGCGCTCCGCACCCGCTCCCCGCACCGCTCCTCAGCCCGAGCGAGCGGCGAGGAATTGGGCGTCTCGCAATTGTTCAGCCAGGCCGCCAGCCCTGTGGATGGCCGTAGCGTTCTCTTCCCATCGTTGCTTTTTTTTTTTAAATGGAATACATATTAAAAATAAAGCGGTCTTAATAAAGAAAGAGGAACTGGGGATGGAAAGGGCTTCTTTGTTCTGTCTTCTCCAGAACGTTACAAGTCTAAGAGCTCAGGACAAGAGCAGCAGAAATACATGCAACATGGTGACTGGTGAGTCCAGATTGTCCACATGCTGCGAGTTGTGTGTGTGTTTGCAGTAACCTCAGTCTGAGTTTTATGAACTAACCGTATGTGCTCGTGATCTTCAAAGAGTTTCTTGAACTTATTTCCCGGAAAATGCAGTTATGCCGAACAGGGAGGGATTACATCCCTTTAGAGAAGAAAGCTTACTGCTCGGATGCTCTGTTTTTTTTTTAATTTTTAAAATGCAGTCATAAAATCATGCTGCCAAGGCCTAGTAAGGATGGGTATTTGCTATTTCTAATGTGTGTCTGATGGATTAAGGGAATGCATACACTAGTCTGTTTTAATAACATTAAAAGTGGCAAGTGCAGCAGTAAGCTGTGTGTTGCAGTACAAAAGCCCGTTGAATGCACTAGTGAGTCTTAAAGGGCTTTTCTGTCAGAAACGTAGGTGGGCTTAGTTTTAAAAAATATGACTTCTTTGGGTGCAGCGTTACTTACCCGAATCTCCACCTAGCCCTGGTACCCCTGCTGCCGCACGCGGTTCTGTGAATTCCAGCTTTGAGCAGCTCAGTGCTCTTCGGTAAATATCCCCAAGCAGCCCTCAATCCAACCAGAATGATTCGGAGGAATTTCGCCCAGGCTGCTCTGTTACCTGTGGTATCTTCAGCTCTTCCGATTTCCAGAGTTAGGGAGCTGCAAAGGAAACTGAAGGAAGATCCTGTTGCTGTTTTGGAGCGGGAGCAATAGTTTAAATAACACATGGTGCAGGGGGGTTCCGGTCCGTGACTGGGACTCCAGGCGCTGCAGTGGTTCAGGTGAGCGTGTCACTGTTTTAGGCAGTAGTGACTCCCAGTGTAGTAACTTCATGCAAATAACAACGAAGATTTTTCATGCTAGGAGGGAGGACAAGAGAGCTTCCTTCAGACAGCTTGTGACAGGGAAAGATTCACAAGGCTGGACTAGTAGGCTTTTGATTTTGGTGCTTGCTAAGAGCTAATTATGATGGAGCAGCTGAGCCGGGTCAAAGATTTGTGTTTGAGGAATTCCTGCTGTGTTTTGTTCCACTTCCTGGTGGTCAGAAGAGGTAGGCGATGACTTGGTGGTGGACCTCCTCCTGATCTTTGGGCCTGTTGATTACGCATCTGGTTTCTGGTGGCTTCTGATCTCCTCTGTATGGGAGCGCGATGTACGTATGAGCAGCTCTTGGTAGAAGGGTTGGAGTTCTAAAAGTGATGTATGAGCCTTACGAGGCTGTAGTTCAATGACGTAACTTTAGCTGGTTTGGTTAATGGATAACTGCCGTTGAAAAGAGTGGCCCTACTCACCTCCCTACTCCTTCCCTTGACAAGATTAACAGAAAGCGAATAACCTCCTAAGACTTAATTCCATGAACTGTTTCAACATAATAAGCACCAACGCAGCATCAAGGCAGAAGGCGGGACCTTTGCCGAGAGGTGAGCCCACCCGGTTCAGCAGCAGCTTGCTGTCACGCTGCCTTCGCTGTAGTCTCGGAGCACCCGTGGTGTTTGCTCCTGGGCTCCCAGCGTGGCACCCTTGAGGCTCGTTCCTCAGAAGTCTCCCCTCTGCAAGCTGTGTCTACTAGCGCACCTCCGCGTGGATGTGCGCAATGATTACGCTCCTCTGAAAGCTTCACTGCGCTACTGAGGTCAAATATTTGAAAGTTCTAGTAGAAAATTGGGACGAGTTAATGACTCAAAATGTGTTTTCCAGCTTGAGAGTATCTAATGGAGCTTCTTACAATTAGGTGCAAGATTAATTTGAGTGTGCCTGGTGTGAGTCCTGTCTGAGTCCCTGAAGATACATTAGCAAGGTTGTTCTCCCATTGGTGTCACCTCGGACATGCAGTCAGCAATCACCTGGAAAAAGGTTAATTAATTAAACAGAGGTATAGGGTATTGACTGAGCCTCTTCAGTGGGGAAGGCTGAGCGTTGAGATTAGAGATGCTCAGCGTTTTCTTGGATGGCTTTTGGAGGAAAGCTCACCAAGTCAGAAACTAAGTGAATAGTCTTATTAGCTCTATCGCCCAGAGCTGGCTTGATAGCCTGTCAAAGCAGGATCACTGAAAGGCAGGAGAATTGTCTTTCTGTCCAGCTCTGGGCTCTATGAGATCTTCCATATGCTGATTTTTACAGAATTGTTGCATTTAGTAAATAAGTGGTGTTATCTTTTGCTTTTTTTATTGCTAAACACTGATGCATGTTTTAAGTATATTTTCTGTAATGATCTCGTACAGCAACAATTGTTGTTTAACAATTCCAGAAATTGTATATTCAGCACAAGTTGCCTCGTGTATTCCCCTTACCTTTGATATTCATTCTTCTTCCTGTGGGCCTGGTCCAGTGCACTAGCCATGAACCTCCTCCATGTAAACAAAAAATTCTGTGTGTTTAGGCTGCTGGCACATAACGGTAACGAGTGGTTAGAATTTGCTGTAGTGCTTGCTGGTATCGGTGGGAGTCGGAGTTGGTCTTGTGGATGCGGTTGCGCTCACGTGTAGCACCCCCGACAGCCTAGAACTCGCTCCCATTTTCACACGGCTGTTGCAGGCTTTCGTTCAATCGAATATGTGTCCTGGTTCCGCTTGATTAAATCACTGTGAAATTATTTAAATGGTTCTGCTTTTCAGACTTTCTCTCTTTAGATCTACAGCCAAAATGTACGTACGGTGATGTTGTCCCTTTCTCCACCTCTCTACAGCTAGATCTAGTGATACCAAATCTCCTCTTCTAGTCCTAATCTTGTGCCGTTTCACATCTTTTCACAACCATCTCGGTAGCTGGTGGTGTTATAGCTCAAATCTGTTTATGCTTTATCAGGACTAACGAGTGCCTTAGAAACAACCGGTATACTTGCTGCAGAAAGTTTGTGGGTTTAAACAAGATAAGTCAGTAAGAGAAGAATGCTGTCAGTGCGTACCTTAGAGCTTTCTAATGTTTTCAGGTGTAGTCATCTTCTTTTCCCCTTGCTCTCGCTTCCCCCCATCATCTGGTTTCTTCTTCTGTCTCTCTTCCATATTCATACATGGCATGTTTCACGTTAACCTCTTCCAATATTAGAAGGACACCAAGAACTGATGCTGCTGTTGCCTGTTTTATTTCCAGAGCTCTGCTTCTCCATGTGCATAGTTCCCATTCCGAGGAATCTCTTGATTCTAGCACTCTCCTTTTGCTTGCTATGTTCAAATTGATAGGGCTGTACTAGTCCTAATAGCAGAGGGATGAATGCTGCATCTGATGCTCTTCCGCTGTGCTTCCCATTAGCCGCTTAGAATAGAACTGCATGGCCTGGTAGAACATGCTGCTTGGTTCTCCCTCCTCTGTGGCTGCAAAGCAGGGCCCCGGGTATTGATTTCTGAGCTTCTCTCACTAATACTGCATGCTGCAAATGAATGAAATACGTGGTTTGACTTAGTCTGTGATGGGACTCTCCTGGTCTGGGTGAGGTACAGTGCTAGAAGACTTTACGTGGCAGTGAGCTCTTTGAAATAGATGTCGCGGTTGCACCTGGTTATCGTTCAGACTTCCCTGAGCTGCTAAGGGTTAACTTGAGAAGAGCGTAGCAGTGCGAGATGCCTCATAAAACTAAAGCATCTGTCTCAGGGCATCTGGCTGTGCATGTCTGCTAGTTTTCATATGGTACTCAGTATGAAAAAATAATTACTGGAGTTGGGGATATCCTTGCACGAGAGGAGTGCTGTAGTTAAGAGTTTCAACTTTCTCTTTCCTTCAGGAACCCTCAGGACCTTGCAATATGAATAATTCTCTGGAGAACACCATTTCCTTTGAAGAATACATCCGCGTGAAGGCGCGAACGATCCCCCAGCACAGGATGAAGGAGTTTCTGGACTCCCTGGCTTCCAAGGGGCCGGAAGCTCTGCAGGAGTTTCAGCAGACCGCCACCACCACAATGGTGTATCAGCAGGGTGGCAACTGCATTTACACGGACAGCACAGAGGTGGCCGGGTCTTTGCTTGAACTTGCTTGCCCTGTGACAACCAGTGTCCAGCAGCAAACTCAGCAAGAGCAGCAGATACAGGTTCAGCAACCCCAGCAAGTCCAGGTAAGCATCTTAAATCATCTTTAAATGTGTATATGACTTGCTAACCTCCGGAGCAGTGTTCAGAGCCAGCTACTGTCTAACCTGAAACCACAGGCAAGCACTTAAGAAGCTGGACCAATTAACTTTATATGGAACAGCACTATTTCCCTTTCATTTAAGGAATTTGGTAGTAAATTTCTCTCTTGACTGTGCCTCCATTGAGCCCGGCTGTAGGAGGAGTAACATACATAGCAATGTAGTGGTGTAACCTATTTGAGAAATGGTTGACAGTTCTGCCATGTACACAGCTCCCTGAAGCCTCGCACTCTGTGAAGCAGCTATAAATACCCTTCCCCCTCTGCTGGTCTCTCTCTGTCTGGTTGTTTAGAGTAGCCGTGGGATCGATCTAACTCTCCTTCAATTATTATTATTTTTAAATAATCTTTAAATGATTTTGCTTGAACATTCTGAAAGTTGTAGTTCTTGAACTGGCTTTTAAGCTGGGGGAAAATGCAGGAAAGTTATGAACCATGGTAAGATACCTTTCAGGAAGGATACCCTAAAAGATGCATATGTGTCAAGGCAGATTACTCCTTTGCATAGTGGAAGAAGTCTTCTGCAGTTTCTTTTTTTAAACAGCTCTTGAAGTAATTAGTATTAGGTATTAAATGAGCAAAATCTAGCACCAGGGGAAAAAACAAACAAGCATAAAACTTAGAATAACTAGAATAACTGCCTTGGTCCTCAAACACATTTCTTAAAGAGTTCGTAGGTGGCAGGGCATTTACTAAGGTTCTCTTACAATATGTCTCCAAACAGCTGAACTCTGACTACAGCTGTGATTCCGATGCACTTCAGATATGAATCTTTCTGCCTTCTGTAGCATAAAGTTGTGAGCTTTCTTCTTTTGCAACGTATGAGGGTACAGAGAAATTACTGGAGATAAGGTTGTGTGAAGTTGCTGCAGCGCAGCAGACTTGTGCTAACAGCTCACTCGTGTGCTCTTACCCTACAATAAAGACAAACTTTCCTCTTTCACTGGGTAACTTCTCTCCAATTACTCTTTCTATTGAGTAAATGAATGCTCAACTAGGACTTCTGTAACCTGTTGCCCTACAGTAACTTGTGTTGCAAGGCTTTTGAAGAATAAAAGCCTCTAGTCTCACAGACGGATGCCTTAGATCTCTGTGTGAGTCTATTAAAAACTGGTCAAGGGAGCTTCTGGTTCTGCCAGCTAGCAGATTTTTGGGGAGAAGTTTCATTTTTCAGTTCAGTAGAAGAACTAGCAGGAGAGTTGTTTTTTTTTTTTTTTTTCAGTGCCTCAGCCTTGAAGAAGTTGAAGGCCCCATACGAATTTTACTGGTTGGAAGGAATACTTTTTTCCAGCTGCTGCCTCCTCTTGGAACTTCTGAAAGTTCAGGCTTGACCCTTGCAAGCCTTGTAGTAGTGGAGATAGGGAGGGAGGTCGTATATCATACCCTCCAGAGAAAAATAAACTCCTGACCTTCTTGAAAATAACTATAGAGTTGCTGCCAAAGACCTGTTCCTATTTTTTAAACTAAATGGCCTGCACCTTGAGGAGAATGAAAAGTATCCGATGAAAGTCAAACTTTCAAAAACCTTTCCTAAAAAGTGATGTGTACTCTCTCTCCTTTGTTTTTGATGCGACTCTGCTTTAAAACACCTGCTTTCACATCTGTCAGTACAGTCTGTAATTAGTGTTTGTACTGCCTACTGTGTGGCTCCTGTTCGCCTGTTGCCAATCCCCCAAACACTTAGGTGGCACATCTGGTACTAGATACGGCTGCAGCTTTTGTGCTTCAGCAGTGCAACTGGATTCACACGTATTTGAGCAACTGGATCAGAATGATCTCGAAGTGAATGAATTAGCCTTATTTTTTTCCCTCCCCGAGAATTGGGTGGAGGAATGCCTTTACCCCATTGCAAGAGTGCTTTAGTGTTCTTCTGTCTTTCATTGAGGTGCGATTAACGTTAAACCCAGGATTTAGTGTTCACCTGTTTGACGACTGTCGCTGTGGCGGCAGTAACAGAGCGTGGTGTCTGAGCAAAGCTGGGTTCTGTTGTGACTCGGGGGGCGCAGCGCGCCCGATTCAGCTGGCTCGCTTTGCTGAACTACCGCTGCTGTTGTATTATGAGAATTTTTGGTCAGCCTCTGAAGGCTCTGAGAGTTTGATCAAATTTATGTCATCCCAGTACTTGATTCGATAATCCGTTTAGTTCTTGCTAATCCAATTGCAAATCAGTGGAAGACCCTTTGAATGACTACGCTTATGCCTGGCGGTGTGACAGTGGTGCTGAAGGTGACTAATAATATCACAGATCAGATGACCTCATGGTTCCAAGTGCTGATGACAACCTTATGATCATAAAGATAGACGGTGCTCAGGTTTCATCCTCGATTTTACTTGCTGTGACAAACAAAGACAGTACGTGACTGCTGCTGATTTTATTTATCCTGGCAAAATAAACTTCTTGTTCGAAGGAGAACTTGCCACCTCAGGGTTTTCTTTCCTAAAAGGTTCAGAAAACTGGTCCTTAACATTTATTTCAAAGACAAGTTGGTGTAACTGTTCAGTTAGGTTATATACTAGTCAGTGCTACAGTGCAAGTGTCTTGGAGCCCTTTCTATGCCCAGTATCACAGCGATGCCATTAACAATCTTAAGAAATAGTTTAGTATGTCGCAGCCTGTGCTGCATCAGGGGCTGGCTGGGAGGGGCTGTGTTTTGCTCCAGTCAAGTAAGAGTTTTATCGGCTCTGCCACTGGTGAGATTGCTGCTAGCTGGTGTTGAGCACTGCGGCCATAGAATTGATGATACCAGCAGGAAGAGGTGTTAGCACTGACTTGCTTACAGAACGTGGAGTTTCTGCAGAAGATAGCGAACCTCTTCCTCCTTTCACTTTTCATCTTCACCTGAAAGAAGATTTGTCTGAAAGAATATCAGAGCAGAGTAAGTATCTTTGCATAGGATATATACAATGCACATAGGGAAGATCCTCAGTTCTAGCCTTATTTTTTTTTCTTTAAAGATAGTCTGATGGCAGGGGTGCAAGAGCTTCTTGGACTGGGGTTGAGGGGAAGATGCTACAGGTGAGCGAGATTGTTGAACTACAAAGGGAGCGATTAAATGACTGCATAAACCATGAAGGCTTAGGCCTTTCTAATTCCTCAGTTCCTTATGTGTTGACTGTTCATCTTTTACTTCTTCAGCCTTCCCCTGGTCTGTTCTATGACTTCAGGCCTCTAGAGGAAGCTGGGTGTTACTAATGATATAAGGCAGGAAAAGACGTACTTAAGTAGCCCAGAAGAAAGTCTTATCCCTGGCTCTGCACGAAAGACATATTTCCTTCACTTGTGATGGATGTGGCTTCCCCCTGCCCCAGTCTTGGTTATGCTTTTCTAACAGGAGGTAGGGCTCCTGTTTGCTTATCTTTGAATATAAGAAATATTAGTGTAGCAGCTAGTGTTAATTAGCATTTGCTAAGGCTAAGCATGCCACTTCAAAGTATGGCTGTAATCAAGAGTGATGTTTTAAAGACGGTCCATTTTTGTATATGGAAATAGGTTTCTCTTCAGGAGGGGGGAGTTGTTTAGTTTTCCCTGGTTCACATGTTCTAACTGTCTTAGGTCTAAATCCTGCCCCAAAGTACAGTGTGGCAATGTAATCTTGGTATGGTAACTGTTCAAACGTGCAACAGACCTAAACTGGCCTGTGGAATTGTCTCACTGGTGTTGGTGAATGAGCAGAGGACAAAACCTGGAGTGAGAATCTGTCTGGTGGTTGTTCTGAAGAGTTGACTTGTACACTCCCCGTAGGCCTTGTTTACGTTGACAGATAGCTAAGGACTTCCTGTAAAGCAGTTGACTAACAAGTTCAGCATTTCCTGCTACTTCAGTGATCAGGCTTTTCACCTCCTCCGTGCTCGTATGTATGCTCTGGGTACCTTCTGACATGGCATTAGAGGGAACCCTTTACTACAGCGTTAGCTTTTAATGCTGGAATTGCTTTAGCTTAGGACTTACTGAGGGCAGTGTATTTTCAGCCTAGTTTCCTTAAACAGGACTAAGAATAGTTATGCGATTGCTGTTCTACTCTAACTTCTTGACTAAGTGGTTCACTTCCGTTGGTTTGCTCAGGTGTGGAAGTTTGAGGTGCACCTACATTACTTTGGTGGGTTTTGGAGCATACCGCCCACAGCAAGTTTGCCTCACAAGTTTGTTTTTGCTGAAAGTGACAGAAGATGTCCTTTAAGGGACTTAATTTTAGTTCTGCCCTCCTGTTACAGTACAGGGCTGACAACCAATGCTTTTGATTCTCTAGTCTACTAGTATTTGGCCTGACTTCTAGCTGTTTTATGGTAAAAATGCATTTCTTTTTGTGATTGCAACCTGCTGGGAAGTGATTCTTTTCGTGGTGTTGCATCCAAACTTCTGACAATAAGCAGTCTTTCAGTACTGGTAACTTGGCATGTTATTCTATTGTACCAGTATAATCCAGGAATTCCCAGCATAGCACGTTCTTGCTTTAAATCTTCACTTTAATGCTGAAGATTGTCCTCTCTGTTGGTCTTGGCCTGCAATTTTAAAACATTCCTCTCTGTACAGAGTCTTTTAAAAAGTCAGCCACTGATGCTTTTTAGTGTAATTCTTTGTCCTTTTGTCTCAGATACCAAGTTAGATCAATGAGGTCAATGGAAGAAGCTCTGGTCTCAGCCCAGGTTGAAGTCTGCAAATGTGAAATGAATGCTTGTAGCACTCCTGGGTGCAACCTACTTGAAGATGGGGAGGGAGCTACTGCAAAATACGGTTGTTAAAAGTGGCTGTGCAATTCACAAGGGATGTATAATGTAGGTAGAGCTTCAGTATTCAGTAGGAGCAGTCTCTAGTCAGAAACATGATGTCAGCAGTTTGCAGTATGGAGAAATTCCGGTGGTTCTGGAGTCTGACTTCTTCATCTTGTCTGGGTTCATTCTTTGGGTGTTTTAAGGAAAAAAAAAAAAAGTCATAACAACTGTGCGAACTCTAAAGCAGCAGCAGCAGCAAGACATTCTAGTTGTAGGGGTTAGGATTTAGGCCTCAGGGAGTGTTGTATGACTTGAGGTCATGATTAATCACCTGCTGAAAGTGATGGAAGTTGCTCATGGCTTTTAGAGACAGTAGGCTTAGGTTCTAAAAGCAGAAAGAACAAAATGCTGTCTTGACTGGTCTTTTCTTAGGCTACGCCTCTTGCTCATGATACCTCTTGCTTAAACCCATTTCACTACCTTTGTAACTGCACTTACATGATAAAATTTTTCTTTGCAGGAGTAGGCTTTCAAGTCTTACTGCTAGCAACAGAAATACCCTCTTTACTTTGTATTATATGAAATCAGTAGCAGAAACTCTAATGAAAAATTGTGTGTGTAATGAAGGTGGGGGTACTTTTAAGGTTTTCTTAGTCAGCACGTGCAGATTTTCAAAACACACTGCAGAAGTGCAGGATAAATGACATGTTTACCTCTTTCTGTGACGGGATTTTGAATTCCAGAAGACAAAGCAAGTGTTTCTCATGTGAAACTGAAAACCTTCGGCGCAATAATGCGTTTTAGTTTGACCCATCTTGTGCCTTTGCCTCGCAGGTAGTCTTTTTGAACAAGGACTTATCACTAACATAGTCCTTAGTACTAATATTATTAAAATAGTGTTATTTTGGGGAATACTTGCCTTAAAGGTATAATTGCAATTGGTCATCTTAAACTGAACTCATAACAGGACCTGTGCTTGGGGCTGTTTGCCCAGGGCAGTACTCGTAGCGTACGGCAGCACGATCTGAGAATCAAATGGAATTGAAAAAGCATCCTGTAGGTGACTTCATCTTTTTCAATTAACTGCCTGAGCAAATCACTTGCTGATGCAGATTTTTAAGCTGTCATGCTGGCACAAGGTCATATGTGTCTTGTTACCTTGCAGGAAGTTATATAAAGTCCACATCATCTGGATTACAGTATACAGCGTATAGCTGTCAGCAGGAGCCTTTAAAATTCACTACTCTTCCTGAGAACAGAATTAGTTGTTAACAGGAGGTGCCTTATAAAATTGGTCTGCAAGTGGTGCATTTTGCCACCCCACTTATTGCTTAGCAATTCTTAATTGGCTGCAAATGAATCCTTAACATTTTTTTTTAAGACTTTTTAGAGGTGACTTTGGGAAGTGGGGTTGAGATTTGGTGTATCTATGAGTGAGTGTGGAGTCTGTTTAAATGTTACGTTAGCTTGACTTGCTCTGATAAGTGAGATGGAAAAGGGAGAGGCAATGTGAGCAGAAAGACATGCTTTTGTGAATAAATAAATTGGTGTTGGCTTCAAACATCATATGGCCCTTGTAGGTGCCACTAATAAAGCTCTGCATCTCTCAGTTGGATTTGAAAGGAGAGGTTGAGTAATTCCCTCCCTTAAGATATAGCTTTAAGGAAGCCTGGAGAAGCAGGTGATCATGGAAGCCTGGGATATCGCCTCTAGAACAAGGCAAATGCAACAAAGTGGTTCTGGAGGTGAAGCGAGGAAGCCTCTGGAGAGGAGAGCGGGCCTCAGCTGGTGTCCTGGCAGTGAAGACATCAGCTGGGTTGGGCTTCAGGATATTTATTTTCCCTGAACTAAAATAAGCTATGTTTGGATTCCAAGTCCTAACATATTTTGTCCATATTATTCAGCATTGTGTAAGTGCGTGAGCTAGAAAATACAGCTGAATAACTTGGACAATAAATGGAATTAAATGGAATAAGTAAATAATAAAAGTTAACTGGTTTTAATTATCACTGTCAAAGAAATACTTCTGAAGTTTAAAAACGCAAATGCTGAAGTGGTGTCCTTTAGCTTGTAACAAAGATTCACGTTAAACTTGCAATATTTCCTATGTTAACACCTGCTTGTGTAGTGCTACTATTAGCAGTTGGTTTCAAAATAATATTTCTCTGCTTTGTGTGGAAAGAGCCAAGTGCTGCTTTCAACTTGCCCTTACTTCTTACTGCCTGTCACTGCCAAGTGATCCTGCAGCCACGTGGGGGGCTGGGAGCGGTAAAATCAGTCTTTAGAGCACTGTGAGAATGAGACAAAATCCTGCGTTTTGTAGCAAAAAAACTTAACATCACAATTGTAACGTGTGACCTTAAAGTCCTGCTATAGCAAGGCCTGTGCTGAAATGATGTTTTTTGCAATGCAAATAGCTCTGAAGACTCTTTGGGCTTCCAAGGACGCAGTCTGTTGGCCTGAGCCCACAGCACTTTGAGGGTGGGGATGCAGCTCATGTGCGGGACTGAGCAAACAGCATTTGCCCTGCCTCTGTCAGCCAGGCATTTCTGGAGCATCTCAACCAGTTTCGTTTTCCTGAGATCTTTAGTAGGAGATTAATGTATGGAATTATAAAACTGAGCATGGAAGACCTGGGGCATCTCTGTCGATGGCCCCGCTGTTGAATCCCTGGGGCTTGCTGACCTCTAACTGCTGAATTGGTCTCGTTGCAGGTTCAGGTCCAGGTCCAGCAGTCACCGCAGCAGGTCTCCGCCCAGCAGCTCTCTCCACAGCTCACTGTCCATCAGGCTTCGGAGCAACCAATACAGGTCCAAGTGCAGATCCAAGGCCAGGGGCAGCAGCAGGCATCCCAGACAATACAGAGTCAATCTCTTCAGAGCCCCAGCCCCTCTCAGCTGCAGGCAGCTCAAATCCAAGTGCAGCACATGCAGACTGCCCAGCAGATCCAGGCTGCTGAGATACAGGAGGAACACATACAGCACCAGCAGATCCAGGCCCAGCTCGTGGCAGGACAGGCCATCACTGGTGGCCAGCAGATACAGATCCAAACAGTTGGGGCGCTGTCACCTCCACCTTCTCAACAAGGCTCTCCACGAGAGGGAGAGCGGCGGATCAGCACTGCTAGTGTCCTTCAGCCGGTGAAGAAACGTAAAGTGGATATGCCTATTACTGTATCGTATGCTATTTCAGGGCAGCCAGTTGCCACAGTGCTGGCCATTCCTCAGGGCCAGCAACAAAGTTATGTCTCTTTAAGGCCAGACTTGTTAACAGTGGACAGTGCCCACCTGTACAGTGCCACTGGGACCATTACTAGCCCCACTGGAGAGACTTGGACCATCCCCGTTTACTCTGCTCAGCCGCGTGGTGACCTTCAGCAGCAAAACATAACCCACATCGCCATCCCGCAGGAGGCCTACAATGCTGTCCACGTCAGTGGCTCACCAACGACACTGGCTACCGTGAAGCTGGAAGACGACAAGGATAAGATGGTGGGAAGTACTTCAGTAGTGAAGAACTCTCACGAGGAAGTGGTGCAGACTCTTGCTAATTCACTCTTTCCAGCGCAATTTATGAATGGCAACATCCACATTCCAGTGGCAGTGCAGGCTGTGGCAGGGACGTACCAGAACACAGCACAGACGGTGCACATATGGGACCCCCAGCAGCAACAGCAGCAGCCCACACCCCAGGAGCAGGGGCAGCAGCAGCAGCAGCTACAAGTCACTTGCTCGGTAGGTTTTAACTTCTGGGTCTCGGTCCATGATTAACAACTTGCAGATGTTGTGGGGAGAGGGGGTGTGAGCAGGCAGCCGGTATGTAGGAAGCAGAGATGTCTGTCCCTGTAGTCTGGGCATGACATAAGGCATTTGGCTCCTGAGAGATGTAGGACTGCAACGCGTTAATGTTGGTACGTAATTACAGGGTGCAAAACTTCCCAAAAGAAAGTTCAGTGTTGATCTTTGTAGTGTAGATTAATAGATAAACACGGAATGCTAGCTTCTTCATAGCAGGTATTGCAAGGTCTGTAGTCTTCTCCTGAACTGTTCTAGGGGTTGCAGCGGAAAGGCAGGGACCACTGCAGCAGTTGCACAAATATTCTAGTCACCTAGTCATCAGTTACTTTGTGTTACGCAGCACATGGAGTCCACAGCAGATCCAGTGCCCAGGTAAAATGCCAAAATCTGACTAGTTGTCAGGGCAGGCTTCACGGGTCAGGCGTATTTATCTGTGACACCGTGTCCTGCTTCCAGTAAATGCCTGGTGTGCAAGAACGTGGTAATGACCAGCAGCAAGCAAGCATCTCTTCGTCACACTTGGCAAACACAGCAGCCAAATTTGTTGATGTCTTTTTAAAGGTTTTATTACTAACTTTAAGCCATAGATAATTTTGAATTGGCTTTTAAAACTTGAATAATTAGGGCAATTAATGGCCTGTCTTATATGTGCAGTTGGACGTAGTTTCTCTTTTATTATCAGAAAGTGTAGAGATTAATCTGTGCCACAGCCTGTTCTTGCTGAATGGAATGAGAGCAAAAATACCCAAATCCACTAGCATAAATTTTGTTATAAATTCTTTCCAATTTATAAACAAAGCTGTTGGCTTTATAAAGATGTATATGCCTTTTACTTCATCAGTAAGCACTGAGACAAAGAGGATTGCTTTTGGTAGTCAAATCTGATTGTTTCTGAACTGAGTCATAACCTCGGTGGGCTGTAGCACGTCTTCACTGAAAAGGGTTCCCTGCATCTCTAGATTAACTTTCGGTTGCTGGGTGCCCATTTTGTAAAGCTGTACTTTAAGCTACAGCTTTATAGGTCTTGTAATACGTGTGGTGTTCTGTTTTTTATTTGGTTGGGCTTTTTTTTGTTTTGTTGATTTCAAAGAGCCTTCCATATCTTATTTTTTTTCCCCTGTATCGGTATATTAGGGATCACTTTATTGCTTTTGGCTACTTAAACCAAGTTGATAAAACTTCTTGCGTTTCCACTAAAGAGGATTATCTGGGCTTATTTCTAGGGTATTTTAAGAGCATGAGGCCTGTTCATAGGATCCTTTCCAAAGTACGAACTCCATTATTTCTTTGATGGTTACTTGTAAAGCTTCTACTAACGCTGTGTATTCCTGTGCATAGTGGTCTGCAATTCTTGGGTATCGGGCAGTTTTTTGATTACAAGTCGGTGGAGCTTTGGGTATTGTGTAACCCCCTAACCAGGGAGGCAAGTCCAGGAGGCACGTGCTCTTCCTCGGAGGGCAATAAAGCTACTATAGGTGAGCATCCAACTTCTGGGTGTTGTCTCTCACAACCGTGAGGCTGAGAAGAAATTTGCTTCTTTGCCCCCCCACTGTCCTCTGGCATCGTGCTGCTCTGGGGGTATCATCAAAACTTTGGTTCTTCAGGTAGCTCTCCCATGCATCGCCCTGCCGTGTAAAGATCCCCGTCACAGTGTCAGCTTAACTGCTGCTGACTGGGGCAAGTTGCAGCTATTTTGCTTTATTTGAAAAATACAAGAAGCCACTTAAGAAGCAGCTTCCAGTGCAGTGAATTGACTCCAGCCTGTGTGCCTGCTTGACGGCAGACAAGGCAGCTGTGAGGTCAGGGCAGAAGGTTGCCGTTGAGCTGGGGCTGACAGAGGTGGCTGGCTCTCCAAGCTTTCTGTTCCACGGGGCAGCACTCTGGAGGAGAGCGGAGGCACGATCCTGGCTCCCACAAAGACAAGGTGTCAGTTCACCCTTGGACTCTTTAAGACAGTGGCTTGCTTGAAAGCTTCAACTTTATTGCCATCTGCCTCGTTAAAAGCTGAGGCCGTTCAGTCACAGTCTCCCTCTGCAGCTATGGTGGTGCAGGGGCTGATATGTGAACAGCTATCACGAGCTGATGTGAGAACAAACTGGCAACAAAAGCACAAGAAATCAGAGGTAGGCAGTCTGTCTGAAAGCTCCAGCTTGAGGTTCTTACGGGCTTTGCCTCTTCAGTTTGGTTGGTTGGTTGTTTGTTTTTGTTACACTAAGTAAGGTACGGGTATTACTCAAGTGTCCACACCGCTTTCATCACGGACTCCAGTACTGCCAGAGCAACTTTGGCTAAAGATCGGCTATTGGCAGTATCAATGGAAAAGTTACTTCATTATGACAAAGCCTTTCTTTTTGGGGTGACTCTTAAGAAATAGAAAGCAAAACTGTTCTGATATGGGAACTGATATCTCTGTAACATTCAGGGGTGCCAATGACAACTTGACTAAGGGCTGCAAAACTTCAGGTTAATCTTGTTTATCAAGGTAACAGTGAGACTTTCTGTGCCATGGGATTGAGAAGCTGGAGTGAAAGAATGTTGAGTGCAGCAGTAGAGTTCACTGTTCCTTCTGGATAGGTGCCATTGATTGCCTGTAAAATAAGTTTCAGTTTGAGGTAGTAATCCTTGATGACTTAAGATCCTGTTGCAAAGTAAACTTCTGGAGGGTCTGAAGATGTCTTTAGGTCTATAGCAGGACATATAGTAGCTACTCACAGAACAGTAGCTAGTGTGCACTAGCAGTATTTGGTAGTTTGAGAGCACTTCAGTGCAACTGGATGAATGTTTTGACACTGGTCTTCTAGTCTGTTATTGCTTTATATCTCTTACAAATTGCTTAATCTTACCAGTTGGTGACAATAAGAGCAGAGCATATGTGTTCTACCTGTTATATACAGAATAATGAAGAGAGCCCGCCCTTAATGGGCAAGGGTGGGGTGCGATGCTAGCGGTGTACAACACACGAGCGTACCCAGAGCCTGGCTCAGGGCAGTCCATGCGTGGAGCAGCAACAGCCAGTAAAGCTGGTGGCACCTCTCCGCTCTTCCCTGCAAGGAGCAGGCAGCCTCTCTAGCTGCTGTGTCTGCAAGGGGCCTTGGGCCACACTTGCTGCTGTGAGATGGTGGCTTTTTGTGATGCTTCAGAGAGGCAAGTTAACTAAAGCCAAGGAAAATGCGTCTGAGCAAAAACAGAGCTTCCAAATCAGTAGTTGTTCATTTTACTGTTTGAGAGGAGACCAGAAGTCTGTTTTCGAGAGGTCTTTAGCCCTGTGAAAATCCTTGCCTTTGAACGGTATTGCAGCAAGAATCACTCATGGCTGCTAGGTCTCCTATGATGTTCTGCAGGACTTCTGAATGCATCAGACATCAAGTTGTGTGGATTTGCTGAAGGGATTTTAGATATGTCCATTCAAACAGAAAACGTACTTGGAGAGACAAATGCTCTTTCGTGAGCAGCAATTCAGGTTAGGCAGCAAAGGTTGCGTTCCTGGGATTAATCTGTTGTTAGAGGAGTGTTGCAAAAGGCTGATATCCTGGGGCTAGAGGTAGCAGTACATTACTTTGGTTTTTGTGTAACTGTTGCATATCAAAGTGTGTACAACTGAAATATTTTCTTTCGTAGGCTCAAACTGTTCAGGTTGCTGAAGTTGAACCACAGCCACAGCCACAGACTTCACCTGAACTTCTACTTCCAAACTCTCTGAAGCCAGAAGAAGGGCTTGAAGTGTGGAAAAGCTGGGCACAGACCAAGAATGCAGAGTTGGAAAAAGAAGCCCAAAATAGGCTAGCACCTATTGGAAGTATGTGTCGTGACACAGTTTCTTTCCTTTCAAGTAGGGATTATGCAGTGACTGAAATGTTAACTGTTTACCATTCGTCTTGGAAAACACCTTTTGTTTCATCAGTGATTGTTGTTAAGTTTAAACTTTGATTTACTTTGCAGTACTAATTATTGCATGATCCAACTGCCACAGGACATGTTCCAAGGGAAATATTATAGGTCTGTGCTGAGCCAACTTGAGCAACTAGTCTGGTAGCTGTAGAGAAGAATATTATAAAGCTGTAATGCGTGGACAAACAAAATGGCTGTGCATGCCAGCCAGGCTGGTAGAGCAGTCACGGCGTTGCTGTTTTCCTGTTGCTGCAGGGCAGCATTTCATTGTGGACATGGTAAAAGAAGGCAATCGTCACACGGTTGGCAGGGCAGAGTCTTCCTCTTGGATTCTTGCCCACTTATCTCTTAGCAGATCTGACAGCCTAAGATCTTGATTTATTTCAGTTTTCCTTATTATACAGAGAGAATGTGGTAGTACTGGGCCTGCCGGATAGAGTGGCAGAGCTGGAGACATGGGAAATCATTCCTGAAAGGTCAGAAATAATATGGCTTTATGGCTTAAATAATATAGCTTTGTTTTGTTTTCCAGGGCGTCAGCTGCTGAGGTTCCAGGAAGATCTCATCTCTTCAGCTGTGGCTGAGCTGAATTATGGTCTATGCTTAATGACACGAGAAGCTCGAAATGGTGATGGTGAACCATATGATCCAGATGTGCTCTATTACATCTTCCTGTGTATTCAGAAGGTAGGGGGAGGACAGTTATATGTGCAGCAGAGCTGTGTGTGTTGTCAGAATGTATAGGGAGATTCTGTTACAAAAAGGGAGACTGTGGCTTCTATCGAGCTTCCCAACAATTTCATAAGAAAAGAGTCTCTTTGGTTCTTATACTTAAAAAAAAAAAANATGTAATATGCAGCAATGTTTTCTCCTCCTGAATTAAGCTTGTGAAGAATTGTTAACTGAGTTCAGTATCATGGTGAGAACAATAAATCCTTTTAGGTTTGGCTTTTTGGGGAGAGGGGAGCAAGGGAGTGATGTTTGAGAAACCTGTCTATGTCAGGTCTTGATCTAGCTGAAGCCTTTACAGGCAAGAACTTAGCTTTGTGTGGTGTGGGAAGTCTGAGCTGGTAATATCAGTGTGCTTTCTGGAAGAGCTGTAGGAACAGAACTAACCTGCGATAGGAGAATTGAGCATCTCCTTATCTGAAAGTCTAGAGTACACAGGACAGTCATGTGAAATAACTTCCAATGAACACATCTAAAATAAGAGGTGAAATCCAACCAGCTTTGCTGTCTAAGATGTTTTTTCTTCCTGTCTTAGCATTCCCATGATAGTGACTGAGGTTACTTATCCTGTACTGTCCTCAGTGCAAGGGTCCTCACTTTTCTAGGTGTATTAGTCTTCAGTGCTATGCTGTGAAGTGTTTGAGTAACTGGGTACATGAGCTGTTAGGATAAGGTCTTGTATGAGAGGAACATACTACCTCTGTAATGGACCATGTTGTGAATCTCTTACAGTATCTCTTTGAAAATGGTCGAGTAGATGACATCTTCTCAGATCTCTACTATATTCGGTTCACTGAATGGCTGCATGAAGTTCTCAAGGACGTACAACCTCGTGTTTCCCCTCTTGGTAAGAACTTGCTTTTAAGAACATTAAAAGTTTCTGGAGTTTGGAATGTTTAAATGGGACTACAGCTTGAGTGTAGTCTGAATAGAAACCCTTTCAAAGTAATTAATGTCCCTATCATGGATCACATTGATCAGGGAGAAAAATGTTGCATCTACAGTGAATGCTGAGGTTGTTGCATGTGTCAGGCTCTAACCCTGGTTGTTGCTGAGGATTATTTGTCTATCGCTTGTTGCCCACAAGAAGGCAGATGAGATTTTGTACTGTCATGAGGTTGGCTTACTTGGAAGCCAGCTGATCCTTGATCCAAATCGAGCTTCCTCATCTGGAATACTAGTACATCTTGCCCCTAATGTGTATTGGTGCTCTGGGAGATGATGCACCACTGTCATGTTGCCATGTAGCCAGATGGATATGGGCTGCAGGACCAGCTAAGTGTCAAAGTAAAAAACAATGCGTGATTAGAGTCTCAACTATTGCAGCTCATCTCAACCTTGTGTTCACAAGTTGATGGCTACAGGGGTGGGGGGAGCAGTTTGAGAAGAGATGGATTTTGTGTGCAAGAACTAGAGTAAGAATCGGATTTTTAAAGCACAGAAACCTGGTTTCTTAGGACTTCATTCCCTTTGATCTGTTTAGATGTCAGTGAAGAAGCTATTGCTTGTGTTCAGAAAAGTAGCTCATGTTACTGGCTAGATAGCTAAGTAGCACCCTGAGTTTTGGAATCCTTTTGTTTTCACTCCGTCTGTTTGATCTGTGCTTTGTCATTCCACAAGCCCTGGAGTTCATACTGCTGTCTGTTTTTCTATTTATCTGTGTATTTGGAGTATAGTATTTCTCTTCTACACAAAGAAAAAAAATCTGAGAATCAAAGGATTAGTCATGTGTCCAAATACATCACTTGGCACTGTGTGCTGACTGAAGCTGTGCACAGGGCCAAGAGCTGATTTGTTACACTGGCCTGCCTCTCTCACATATTATTGGATTAGGAGCATCTGCATTGGAGTTGGGCCATTAATTAAAAGCTGTTTAAGTGCGTATTTATTTCTTTCTGGGCTGGGATGTATAGATGTATTGCAGGAGTATATTCTCTGCAACTCAAGGTTGACGTATATATACAATTGTTTCCTAGCTGTACTTGCTATTTAAAAAAAAAAAAAAAATTTGTGCCGCAATGAATCTTGACATCATTAAGGATTTCTTCCTTCCCTTAAGATTCATAGGTTCTCTAATACTTACAGACTATAAAATGCTGCCTGTGTTCCTGCTGTAACTGTCTCCTGGCATGATGCTGACTTCTGATTATTGCAGGTTACGTCCTCTCCAGTCATGTAACAGAAGAGATGCTGTGGGAGTGTAAGCAGCTAGGAGCTCACTCCCCTTCCACCTTGCTCACTACACTGATGTTTTTTAATACAAAGTAAGTACTTAGGTCTTTGGGACTTTTGTGGCATAAAAACTTCAAACACTTTGACAGGGCTGGTAGGAAACTGCTGCACTGGATTAGAGCAACATCATGAATTTTGAGTGGTTGCAGGCAGAGCCCTCTTGCAACTCCAGGAGGCAAAGAAGGTGCAGTACAACAAGGAAATGAGCTAGCAGAGGGGAAACTGAACTTCTGGCTGTTGCATACTTTGCTGCTGGAACAGTCTTTAACTCAGTGTTGGTTGGAGCTTCAGCTGGCTCATGATGAGTAAAGATCTACAGAAACTTCTAAAGAAACTACATCGCTGTAGAGACTGTATCCTCTAAGTGTTCTGTGTTCTTTTCTTGCTGCTCAGATATTTCCTGTTGAAAACAGTAGACCAGCACATGAAGCTGGCCTTCTCCAAGGTGTTGAGGCAGACCAAGAAGAACCCTTCTAATCCCAAGGATAAAAGCACGAGTATCCGCTATCTGAAGGCTTTCGGCGTACACCAGACGGGCCAGAAAGGTAGTGTCTAGAAGTGTTCTTTGGGAATATTTATTTACTGGGCTTGAAGAGACCTGGAGATGTCTGCAGGTAGGGTCATGAGAATCCAGGGCTCTGCTAATTATTATTATTATTATTATTATTATCATCAGCCTAACAGAATGAGTTTTCTGTGTGTTCTGAGAGAGCACAGTACCTTCTAATAATTACCTTCTGGGGACACACCTTACCTGAGGAATATAGGACTTGTCAAGAGTTGAGGATAACTTTTCTTTTCTGTTTTTTATGGGCAAAGGGGCAACTGGATGCAAGTGCTTATGAACAGGGGGAGAAAGTTCTTTGGGAGGACTTCTCTTATTTAAAGTACTTGATGTGCATGAACCCATGTAGAATTCCTACATAAATGTGGTCTGCCCTCCTAAAAGCATAGACCCAGGGTTTGGCTCAGACGTTGCGCTCTCTGTAGTGAAATTTCTCTCATTTTGGGCACAGGTAGAAATGGAAAGAGGGGTATGGATGGGTTGTATTGTTCGGTAGGCCTTGGAACAGAACAAGCTCTCCATATAATGCTTTGAGTACTTAAAACCAGCTGGTTTTGCCCTGGAACAGCCATATGTCTCTTACCAGTTATAGCATGGTGATGAGATGCTTCAGAGTGCTGAGGCTCTATGGCACTGCTCAGTTTGTTGTGCTTCTCATACAGAGTGTCTGACAGACTTCTGGGGGGTCGGTTTGTAGTTACAGATGACATGTATGCGGAGCAGACTGAGAATCCAGAGAACCCCCTGAGGTGTCCGATAAAGCTGTATGACTTCTACCTCTTCAAATGGTGAGAGCTCCTGTTCCATGTGTATCATTGCTTGTCTTCTGTGACTGTTGAACTGCATCTTGTAGCTGGCCTAGTTTTCGGGCAGCATTTTATTGCTGGCACAGTTTCTGCATTTGCATAAACTTACATAGATGGGATGGGGCATTGATGTGAGAGGGTGGGATTTTGCTATGATGGAAGGTTAGTTAGGTTAGTTTTCACCTAACTTAACATGGAACTTCTGTGGTATTTAAAGAGACAAATCCTGACCTGTGAACTGGCTGATTTTAATCTCATACTCGCCCTGAAGGTTTGCTGTGTTGGCATGAGCTCACTGTTCTGCCTGTGACTTGCAAACAAGTGATCTGGAGGCATCCACTACTTGAGGTTAGGGTCCTATTCAAACTGGCTTCTGAATAAAAATGAGGACTGGAAATTGGAGGGAGCCTCAGAGGACTCGCCTCTAAGTTATGATGATTCTGATAAGGATGCGTTGCCTTTCATGGATTGCTCTGTAGCTAGTCTGGATGTCAAAAATATCCTATTCTTGCTTCACTCTGAAAGACCTTTAAGGCCAAGTGTTTGTTATACTTACCAGTATGAAATAAAAATTACTGTCTTGTAGTTGTCACCATGACTTTTTAACCTTGGTATGGCCTAAAAACTTTGGGACCACTGTTGTCTCTAGGAGTAACTCCATACCTGCAGAACAAGTACCTTCATGTCTCATCAGCCAGATGTCCACTGTCAGGATTTGTGAAGCCTGGGATGAGGACAGTGGTGGTCTCTCCCTCCCAGGACATTCCATTAGTCCGGTTATTTCTGATCTTCCTCACGCAGCCCCCAGAGTGTGAAAGGCCGGAATGACACGTTTTACTTGACTCCGGAGCCAGTGGTGGCCCCCAACAGCCCTATCTGGTATTCCATCCAGCCGATCAGCAGAGAGCAGATGGAGCAGATGCTCACCCGGATCCTGGTGATACGAGAGATTCAGGAAGCTATTGCCGTGGCTAATGCCAGCACCATGCACTAAGGCATCCTTCTTGGCTCAGAAGGGGTGGGGTGGGGTGACGGGGGAGGGACAAGCAAAGATAAATTGTACAGACTTTTACACTAAAGGAGATGCCTAAGTTTTTGGTTTTTTATTGGTGTAGTTATGAAGCCCTTTTAGGCTTCTTCTCTTTAAAAGAATCTAAAGGAAAACCTACCCATTGTGTATCCTACCCAACACATCAAACTGTTGGAACCATTGGAGGCTGCATATCCCCTGCAAGCTGGGAGCTGTGGAAAGCTGCTGGTTGACTCTGGTCTTTTTTTATGATGTAGAAAATATGAACTACAGAATTGGCCTGGATGACTGGGGCCTCTGTCTCCTTGGAGCACGTGCAGCCTAGAGGGCACAGAATGATGGATGGACCTGCTCAGCCAGTGGAAGAGAGGCAGGCATCTTCTTTTCTTGTGCTTGGACATTAATTTGCTGTTATCTTGGAAGGAAGAGGAGAGAGTGAACTACAATTGTCATTTATACAAAGAAAAAAAAAAAAAACAACGATTTCTATTCAGACCTTTAAGTGACATTTTTAGATGTTAAAAGTACAAACTTTACCACACTCTTCTTTTTTGGCCTAACATTGAGGCCTTAAACCTTGAGGCTCCTGTGCCTGATGGAATTCTTGTAACATACACTTGTGTATCATATAAAGATACCACCCTGTTTCTCTTATGTATTCTTACTCTAGTTGTTTATTAAGAATGACGAGCACGTCTTTTCAACATGCCATTGAACAATGTGTCTTTATTTGGGGAAGAGTGAGCTGTGAGGGTGGGGGGGGTCATTATACAAAGATCAGTATGCAAACTGGTTGTTTTCATCCCTGTTTGTGCTTTCCAGCTTGAGTATGCTGGACTTCTTTCACCTCAACAAATTAGGAAGGTAGAAGGGGATTAACTTCTATGGAAGGACCTGACTGTCTGCTTGCTGATGGAAGCTCAGTGTCAGGCTAGGAACATGGGATCTGTGAGACCAGATCAGACTGTCACTCTGTCCTAATGTTCTGTGGCGAGCCTGTGAGGCTTCACTCTAGGCAAATCCCCCTCTCCCTGCCTTTACAAACACACCATACCAACTGCATGGTGGAGGGGTGTTGGAGAGAAACGGGCCTTCCAGGAGCAGCATGTGTGCTGCCATGTAACAGCTTTTTCGGAGTTTAATACAGCTGTGTAGCTTCTGGCATCATTCATGATCATAAACCCCAACCCTGTAGCCTTGCCTTCCTGCATCTTAAATGGTTGCTCTATTCTATATTATTAACAAATAGTCTGCTCTTTTGAAGCCAGCAGGTAGCCAACCGTGCTTGAAATGGGAGATCACTCTAGCCAGGCTTGTTATTTGTGCCACCAGCTTCTTGGATGTGGAGAGGTGACTCTGCTTCTAGAACTTGTCTTCCCTGCTTTTCCATCTCATGTCCCTTCCCTGTTCCAAAATATATAGATATATACTTATATATATTTTACAGTAAGAGAACTTGTGTACAAGCAAGCAAATTTTTGAAGCTCCTGTTGGCCAACACCTGTCTGTATTGAGAAGGAAGGTTTGCCCTCTCTGTTGGTTGTGCGCAGTGTAAGTCTGCACATAGGATGAGAGTAGGCCTAATGCTGTCTGCTGCTGTGCTCTTGATCCTTGTAGAGGTGTGTGGGCCTAGAGAGGCTTCAAGCCTCTGATGCTTCACGTTGACATTAGTATTTGTGAGAAAGCAGATGTGCTCGAGTTGGTTGCGAGTATGATTAGTTTGTTCCCTGTGTAGGATTCTGTGCTTAAATAGGTGCGGAAAGGTGAGGTAGCAACTCACTGTTACCTGCTGATACCTATGCTCTAATGTAGACTTATAGCTTAGTTTCCCACCTCAGAGTTTTGCAAGGGGAAAACAGCATTGGGTTGGTGCCCAGATCCCAATGGGTAAGTTGGGAATATGGTGCCTGGGTGGTGTGTCATGCTGGCAACACGTACCTTCAGCTAAATTCAGCCATTGGGAGTCAGCTGCTGCCTCCTGGTAGGGTGATTGTCAGGACCGCTCGTGCCACTTCAGCTGTCAGAATCCCATAATCCCTTCACCATACCTTAGTGACTGAAATGTTTCTCTCTGGCCCCAACTTAAATATTTAAGGACATGGTGAGGGGCCAGCTCTCATTGTTTCAAGCAGCTGGGTGTGGTTGTTGCTTGGGATGCCTAACAGGCCTGCACAGAGCAGATTTCCCATTCTTTTGGGCAGTTTGTCCTGTCTTCTGAAGAGAGATGCAATGATGTGAGAGAAACTGCAGACTGACCACCTGTGCTCAAGTCCCAGTGTGTGCTCTGCAATACTGCATGTGAAACTAGCTCCAGCATGCCTGCACTTTTGTGTGAGCCTGCTGCTTTGTCTCCACCAGAAATGCAGTGGGCATTCAAGTCATCTGCCAGGTACCAAGCGTACAAGTCGCTTCATTAAGTGGCTTTGGGAGTCGCTTCTTACTCTAAAAATTGCCAGAAGCTGGAATAACTTGACAGAATATTAGGGCAGTTTCAGGTTAGGGTTGAACAGATATTTCAGGTGAACTTTCATGAGAAACAGAATTCCATGTTACCTAAAAAATTCTAGTTGGTGCACTCTCCTTACTACCCTTAATAGCAGGATGATCTAAAATCTTAGTAGGAGAAAAGTTCTCCGTGGTCTTGGACTATACTGCGTAAGAGTAGGGGAACTTAGCACATAGCTGTGGAGATCTGATGATTGGTTTTGTTCTGACAGACTGGATTGTTTCCATTACTTTCTCATTGTTCAGACATATATAGGAGATGAACTTGCTGACTTGGAAGTGGACTGCTGTACTGTTCTGTACTGTCTCATCAGAAAGTCCACTGTGTTAATTTCATTCCCTATTTTTAGAGACAATCGATATACTGTGACTTAAGGATTATTTTTCTGGGCCTGGCTTCTAGTCTGGCTCTCTGGAGCTAGTTTAAAAGGTACAGTATTTCTAGAATATGAATACTATGTTCTTTGATAGTGAAGAACAGGATCTGCTCCCTTTTAGGGGATCATAGGAAGATGTGCACAGAGTAGCACAGAAGAGTGCTGTGGCTTGGGGTTGCTATCCAAGTTCTGGGAAGTGTTCCCAGCCAAACATGTAAAATAGCTTTTTAACACTTTCCTATAACCAGCTTGTTTGAATGCTGCTTAAAGGGCATTCCACCTAGGCTCCGAGAGTGCCAAACCGCTAGCTCTTATATGCGTGTATATATTAAATGAGAACCCTCCATGCCCTATGCCTTGTATGAGACAGGCTGAAAATGCATCAATCTTTAAATAACTAAAGCTGAAAAAGTCAAGCTAGAAGACCCTGCATTGTTGTTTTTGAACTATGCCCATCTTGTCTCTGTGGTATGAAAGGAACTGTAGAAAGCAGAGTATGACTGACTATTGTAAAGCACCTCACACTCTGACATTACTCGTGTATTGTCCTATCTCTTGACACTAATAGCATTGCTTTCTTACAGAAACTCGTAGCCTCTTACACACTTGTCTATGGCACCATTAGATTTTCATTAACTTTCAAGAGTTCAAGCATTTCCTTTAAGTGGTAATGGCTGAAGCAGCAGAGAGCAGACTAGAGAGTGGTTCTTCACTCCTGCCTACAGAGGGGTGAGTGAAGGGAACAGTCTAAGCGTAGCGTAATAGGATGCTCGTCTGTTGGCTGCTTCACCCCTAGAGATCCCCTGGGTTTCAGATAGGAGACAAGGTCTGAAGTAGATCCTGCCTTGGGGCAATGAAAAAGACTTAATGTGATCCCCAAATAAGAATCCTCTTCTGCACTGTTGCTCCTAGGGCAGAAATTAAGAGTCTTGTTCTCAACTGCATCAGGGCTACCAACTGCTTTGGTGTACTTTGAATGAATTAGGCCATCTTCAGGCCTCCTACACAGTGATAAGAACAGCTCCAGAAGTGGTAGAAAGGAGCCCTCTGAGCACATGTGGGATGGAGGCCTTCCTGATCCTGTAGTTGCTCATCTTCTTGCTGGTCTGAGTGCTGCTAGACACTAATTGACTCTGCACAGTCTAACCAAACTGCATTCTTACCCAATTTTAATAGTGACTTACTTGTGATTAGTGTTTGGGCTCTTAAATCACTGTTAAAGTGGGATATAAACTGTCTTCCACCCTATATGGGACTTTTCTCCCCATCTTCTTGCTGGAGCTGCTCCTCTCAAATACTACAGGGAACGTACCGTATCCTCTTGTTTCAGCCTGTTCCGTCTCACTGGTGCCAATGCATAGGAAAAAGCCCTTCTCAACTGCTGGCAGTGCTAACTGGAGCATCTTCCTCCCTTAAGAAGCATCTCAAATCTTCTTCCAGAAGTCTCACTGACATGCTGCCTCAAGTCTCTGCAGCAATCGCTGTGTCCCCTACCTGTCGGTTCCCTTCCGTTGACTGGCTGAAGGTCGGCTCCCAGCACTGCAGTCACTTTCCCTGTATAACCTTGTGCATGGCAGCCGAGTTTGCCTGCTTCTCTGTTCTTATTTGAGCTCATCAGGATGGGGAGGCAGATTGAACCCATTTACAGCAGCAATAAACTGTGTCTAGAACTCAAGAGGGAACTGCAGGAGAGAACAAGGTGGAGGGGATGTCTCAGAAAGGCAGGGTCCAGTTGCAGCCCAGAGCCTCGCTTGATAATGAGTGTGCAGCCTATATGCAAAATACGTCTTGTCTGTCCCTCCCGTGTTGTCCCTGATCTAAACAGCACATGTGATTGGCATCCTGCAAAGTGACCTTCAGAACTCTCCAGTAGCTTTGCCCCGTGAGTAACTCACACTACAAATCATTTTAAAGAGATGCACTCAACTATTTTTTTAATTTAATTTTACTCTTATATTCTCTGCTCTTTGTAATCTGCTTGGAAATAAAATGTTTTTCCCTGCAGCCTTTGTTGTAGTCTGTTTGAGAACCATTAAACTTTGCCTGGTGTTTCTATTGGAACAGAAGCCAACTTGCCTATTTACTGCTGTGCCCGTGCTCTAGCATAGCAGCTGAGATCAGTGTGTGCCTCCTAGGTAGGCTTACGAAACCTTTGTTAGCACTGTCCTTATTTAAAATAAAGGGTCTATAGACTTGTTAAACTGATCTTGGTCTGGCACAATGCCTCCGCTTCTGCTGATCCCATAACAGGTAACGCTGACTCTGGAGTGCATGTCCTCGGCAGGCAGTTCTCCTCTGGAAGGCAGCGCTTCTGAACTTGGCCTCCTGAATGAGTGTCTAGGTGTCCTTGCTGGTTACTGCTGTTGGGGGTGCGAGTCCAGGCACTTTGTTTACAGTGAAGGACGGTGCTTTTCTTCTAGCTCCATAGCCCTAACAAACTCCAGACAATGGGAAATGGGTGGCTGGATAGGTGAAAACAACTCTTAGCTGAGAACTGACCCAGGAATTATGTAAAACCAGGGTGAAATGCTATCTTTTATAGTAGACTGTCAGGGAACAAGAACTGAAACCCTGTGCGGTTCATGACGAGCATTATTAACGTGGCTGTAGGAAGGAGATTGCATTGATGTTGGCATTCACAGTAAGAGTAACGGGATCCCTGCCAGTCTCTTGGCTTAAACTTTGAAGCGTCACTGATTCCTAGCTGTACAAGGGCCCCCTCCTCTTGGTTATGTGAGGGCCACTGGAACTCATGCTGCTCCTTCCTCGTAGCGAAGGGAGCATCCCTGTGCTTAGCCATGCACCTTCCTTTCCTGCTAGAAACAAAACCACAGTCTGACAGGAAGCATATATAACTTTTAGAAGCTGCAACCTCTACTCTGTGCGGATTACTGCTGTTGAGACCAAACAAGCTGCCCAAGACTCCCGCTATGGTCCGTAGCATTTCGCTCGTGTGGTTCCCCCCACCCTGTGTAAATGTAAACATTAGCATCTACCGAAGCTTAGCTAACTGGTCACTCTCCAAACTCTGGGTTGTCTTTTGGACAACCTTACTCAGATCAAAACATGTTAATCTGAACTACAGGCTCGAACCTGACCGACTAACCTTATAGCATACAAGGACCATTTGCTTCTGAGTTCCACAGGAGACCTGAGCAGACCTGTCTGTTCCTGTGCCCTATAGCTGGGCAACACGAGTAACACATTTTCTTAAAGCTACTTGCTGATCTTTGGACAAGGATTTAATCTACTGCAGTAAGAAACAGGTGGAGGTATAGGAGCACCATTCTTTAGTTCTCTGAACATCTTAGTTTTAAATACTTGATTGCTTTGGAGAGATTGTCATACCAGAGCAGGGTGAGAAGGGGCCGACCATCTCCTGTCCCTGGTGCTCCGAGGTCAGATCGGGTGTATCGGGACATGCAAACCATCAGGGGAGGAGGTGGTTCTGGAAGCACGTAGTGCGGGCAGCTATCCTGATGCCCAGGCGGATCTGCCGGGAGGGGAAGTGTCTCATCCTGGAAACAGCCGGCCCCCGCGGGACCCTGTGGACGCCCCCTCCTCTCCCGTGGGCACCGCGCTGTCCCCTCCAGCTGCGCTGGGGCCCGAGCCCTTTGGAAGCACTCGTCCGCACGGCCTGCGCCCGGCTTGGGAAGAACGCAGATCCTCCCCTGCACCACTGCTGCCCTGTCGCGATTCCGGCCCTGTCGCGATTCCGCCTCACGTTTGTGCCTCTCCTCTGCCTCCCCTTGCCAGGAATCGCCTCGCTC
>VXAA01005926.1:43924-58609 GCA_013399115.1 Anseranas semipalmata
GAGGGGTACGGGGGGGGCCGGGGCCGGGGCCGGCCCCCGCCGCTCACCCCCCGCCGCCGCCGCCTCCCCGGCAGGACCTGACCTCGGCGCTGACCAAGCGGATCACCCTGAAGACCCCGCTCGTTTCCTCCCCCATGGACACGGTCACCGAGGCCGGCATGGCCATCGCCATGGCGGTGAGTGCCCCGGGGCCGCGCTATCGGCCGGCACCGCGTGGCGGCCGCTGCCGCCCGCCCTGACAAAGCGTGGGGCGCCGGGCGAGGCGCTCACGGGGAGCCCGAGCACCCGAGAGCCCCCCCCGGAGCCCCCTCAGGGCCCCCTGCTTTTCTCTGTCGTCCCCCAAAGCAGCGGGAAGGGACGGATCCAGCCGGCTCTGTGCTGGGGTTCCCTCGGGGGAACCTCTTTGCCGGCAGCTTACGGCCGCCTTTGTGTCCCCAGCTCACCGGGGGAATCGGCTTCATCCACCACAACTGCACCCCGGAGTTCCAGGCCAACGAAGTGCGGAAGGTGAAGGTGAGCAGCTCACACGGCAGCGCTGGGTGTGCACACGGGGCGCTTTGCGCAGGAGGGTTCGGCCCTGCAGCAGGAGCCATGAAACGAGCTGCGACCGCAGAAGAGCCCATTAAGTGTGCCGGGCCTCGATGTTTCAGGGTGGTGGTGCTGGCGTGGTCGCCTGCACAAACCTCTTGCTCGTGTTGCGCATTATCCTGCACACAGCGTGAGTTTTGAGGACTGTGTGGGAATATTCCCCTTAATTTCAGCAAAGAGGTTAGTCTGGTAATTCCTCGGAATCTAGTGCTATTTGAGTGAGCCTTGGTGCTATTTTGTGGGTCATCCTGTTGGTGAGCATCTGGCCAGGCTGGGTGGTTGTAGACCTTTGTGACTGGAGAATACCCACCAGGCACGTGTCCCGCTTCCGCTCAGCCCGGCGGTGCTGCTCACCCTGTCTGCTGAATCTCTTTCTTTTTAGAAATATGAGCAAGGATTCATCACAGACCCCGTGGTGCTGAGTCCCAATGACAGAGTGCGAGATGTGTTTGAAGCAAAAGCTCGTCACGGATTCTGTGGGATTCCCATCACAGACAACGGGAAGATGGGGGGCAAGCTGGTTGGCATCATCTCATCTCGAGATATCGACTTCCTGAAGGAGTCGGAGCACGACTTGCCTCTCGGCGAGGTGAGCACCTGTTGGATGTGAGCGTTATGTTAGGAAGCAGCATGGCTTGCGATAAGGAGAAGGATTGGTGCGTGGCTGTGAGGAGGCTGTGCCACCTGGAGGTGGCAGGCTCCATGTTAGCTCTGCCGGGTCGATCTTTTCCATACTTCCAGAGGAGAGCATCTCCTTCATCTACGTTCCATCTGCGACTCTTGCAGTGCAGATACAAGAGAGTGGCTGTGCAGTTAGTGTTCGTGCAACTCCTCCTGCGGGGTTATCTTTCAGTGTTGTGGAAGCCATCCCCTCTACAGCTGGTGCTGTTCCTTGGTTTAGAAGTTCGGGTGTTGCTGGTTGCTGCTGCTGTCCCACGTAGAGTGCTGGCGTGGGCCAGGGCTGCAGCCGCTGCGCTGTGCCCAGCAAGCCCTCCAAGCGCGGCTCCTCCTTCTCTGGATTGCCTTTCCCTTCATGCCTCATATAGGCTACTCCCTTTTTAAAATAACCCCCTGAACTTGAAGATTGAGACTGCAGCATTATAAAAGGTAAACTATCAAACTCCCCTCTTACAGGAACACGTTCTCTGCAACGCCAGTGTTGATTCCTGTTAGTCCTGGTGTTCGCGTTACTCGAGCTGCGTAACTGTGCACCTGCGGTGCTGTCGGGTTACACCAGTGGTGCCTCGGGGCCAGCTGCTGCTCTCGACTCACGACTATTTTTAGTTCTTGCTGACCAAACCTGGCATCACATGCTCATCCTTGTTTGGTTTGAAATCTCCTATAAATACCCATAACAGAAGTCCTACAACAGGAGCAGGTTCTAAAAGTGCGCATGGCCCTTTGAAGCGATGCTGACCCATTCAGAAGAGCCAGATGAGAACCTCCTCTCATCCTTTACGTGGGTCATTGAGCACTGCGGAGTTGGAAGCTTGCTGCTGTTACCATTTGATGTTTACCTCTGTCACCAGACAAGGCTAAGGCAATGAGCGGTCTCCTAGATCTTTCCCCACTCGCAGCCCAGCAGTGGTCTTGCCGACCCATTCATTGCCATCCGGTTAGGAGATGTACAGGTCTCCTGTAGCTCGGGGATCTCATGGATTCCACAGATTTAGGGAGTGTATCCGGGTGTTTCTGTGATATTTTTTTTTTCAGGCTTTTCCTGAGATGTGGGTTTTGTCAGATTTGGGGTGGATGCAGGCAGGGTGAACAACTTCCCTGATGCAAAATGTCTGTTCTTGTGGTATAAATAACTAAAATGCTCCCTCTTTTTTCTGTTGTGTGTGACTAATCCACCTTCCTTGAGGTTCAAACAGTCTTCCCTTTTTGCTTTGCCTGGCCTTCTTGAGTAACCTTTTATGACAACATCACACATGAATTTTGTGATCGCAGAATGCGGGGGGTGGGAAGGGGCCGTGTGGTCTCTTGTCTGACCTTCTGCTGGAGCAGGCTGCTGGGGGCTGTCTTGGTTGTCCCCAAGGATGGAGATTTGCTTCTCTGGCCACTCTACTGATATTTGACCGCTGCCACAGTGAAAGCTGTTTTCCATATCCCACATCAGATACTCCTGTGTTCCAGCTGCGTCCATTGCCCTTTGCCTTTCTGCTGTGTTTTGGTGCTTGTTTGTCAGAGCGAACGTGGGTGAGCATGTTTGTTTGGATTCAAGCGGCTCCTTTGCCCCAGTGACCTTCCCAGCAGCCGTGGGCTATTCTGAGCAGAGTCCTTCCAGAGCCGTGTGCCGGGGACTGCTGGCTGAGCATGGGGCCGGGGGTAGCATTTCTGCCAGAGCAGCAAGGGGCTCCGGACGCATCTCCAGCCCTTATTTGCCCGTGCTCTATTAAAAGGGAGGCTGTTTGGGTGACATCCCAAACAAGGGTCATCTGAGAGTCATCCCTCGCTTGCAGGTGCTCTCCCTTGGCTTGCTGAGGCCCTCTGCCATCTCTTGTTTTCACTACACCGATGGGTTTGGGAGCCGAGCGTGACAGATTCCATCTGGCCACTGCTTGCATGGGGACAGAGCATTGGAGGCTGTTCCTGTGTGTTTCTGGAGGCGTGTTGCTGTGCTGTGGGCTCCTTTGTCTGTAGAGCACTCCCACAAGGCTGCTGTGGAGCATTTCACATGGGCAGAGGGGTTTGGTATTTTCAGATCAGTGCGAAGGAGTTCTTATGACTTTATCTTCTCCCTCCCACTAGATTATGACAAAGCGGGAGGATCTTGTTGTGGCCCCAGCTGGCGTAATGTTGAAAGAAGCAAATGAAATTCTGCAAAGAAGTAAAAAAGGTACCTGCAAATGTCTGTGACGCGGCGGAGAGGTTTGGGAGCAGCGGTGGGAGAATGTAGGCACGCGTCCGTGAGTGGGTGGAACACGGAAGGGCTGCGTGCCAGCACGAGGGAAGGATAGCAGGGAGAGAGTGCCTGGAGCCCTGCGCCAGGGTACAGAGTTCACGTGCGTTCATCTCAAATCTGTTTGAAGCTGGGGGATTCTTGGCAACCCAGGGACTGAAAAGCGCCTGGCTGTCCAGCCACACGTCTTCAATTCTGTATCCTGGCCTGCGTGTTTTGGCACCAACTCAGCTCTGTTCGGGTTTGATAGATCCGTGACACTGTGTTAAAGTCAAACTAATTATTAAAAAAAGGTGCACTTTTTCTACGGTAAGTGTGGAAATACTGAGTCCTTTTCCAGTCCTGCCAACTCCTTGGTCTGTTTCCTGAGCCGGGGCTGCTGGCATCCTCACCCGACACTAGTGAGGACAGGCAGGTTCATTTATGGATCCTTGGCAAGAATGAGGACGGGCCACAGGGTTGTAGTTATAATTAGAGATTTATTATTACATAAAAATGTTAGCAATCAGCACAGCTTATTATCTACAATTTCTAGCACTTAGCATAGCTTACAGTTGCACAGAATTTCTAGAATTCTCACTTATGTAGACTTTTCAGTCACCTGGACCCTCTGCAGATTGGGTCAAATTCTTAATAATCAGCACCCAATACAATAGTATCTGGCCAAGCCAGAGTTGATAACGCGCCTCTTTGAATCACCACCTCGCACCAGTTCTTGCCTGCCTGATGCTCCTGGTCTGCCACGCTGCTCCAGGCTAATGTCTGTCTCCCGCAGAACTGCGCAGTGATGTTCTCTCTGTTTGTTTCAAGGCAAGCTGCCAATTGTTAATGAGGATGACGAGCTGGTGGCGATAATTGCCCGCACCGATCTCAAGAAGAACCGCGACTACCCTCTGGCTTCGAAGGACTCCAAGAAGCAGCTGCTGTGTGGTGCCGCTATCGGGACCCATGAAGACGACAAGTACCGGCTGGACCTCCTCGTGCAGGCTGGCGTGGACGCAGTAGTGCTGGTGAGCCACAGCAGGCATCAGGGCTGGCCCGAGGGGTTCGGGTGGGCTGAGGATCCGATGGGAATGAGCCCCTCTGACAGTGGAACAGCAGCACGGCAGTTACTGTTTTCATTACGGGTCCTTTTGTGTTAGAACATGACAATTTGTTGACCTCAGTTTCATTCAGGTTGGAGTCCCCATTTTCTTCTTGCCTGGGAATTTATGTGGCCTCAAGAGAGTATGTAGGATGTGGCAAAGTTCTGAAGGCTGAGAAGAGAAATGCTGTCAGTTAATACCATCCTCTGTGATGTTTCTAACTAGTTTTGTGCATTTGACTTCTTAGAGTTTTCCTTCAACTGTTTGTTACCGTTTGATATTGTTTTATTCACTTAACTGCCTGATGTTTAGGGTCGCAGAGCTGGAGTAATCAGCCCAGAACTGCTCTGCTAGTCTCCACTTCTGGTCTGTAAGCTTTCAGGCACAGCAGTCACTGCTGGTATTTGCACATTGTTTTCTCATCGATTGTTAGCTTGCAAGTCTGCTGTGCTCTGAGGGCATGGCTGAGCAGTGTTGCAGCTGGAAATGTTTAACAGACACTGCTAGTTGCCTGGGTCACTGAGGATTGGCAGGGCATGATCGCTAGGTGGTCGACATCTGGTATTGCAGCTGTTCTGCTGCGCAGCAGGGAGGGATGCATTCCTCCTGCCTTTCTATTTCACCTGCAGTTTGAGACAAGGCTGATGGTGTCCTGTTGGTAGAGCAGCTGGTTCTTTTTGCAGGCAGACCTGCTGCTCCTTGCCTTCTTTAGATAGCAGGGAAGCTGCAGGATTTAAGTGTGAAGGATATTACTGAAGTCTTTATGATAAACTGCCTCGCATAGGGAGGTACATTACTATCTTGACAGCTTCTCCTCTGGTTCTGTGCTCTATTTGGGGTGTTACTTTGCCTGCTTAGCCAGTTTAGCAGAGATCCCAGTAAGCAGAGTGAAGATCTGAGGTTCTTCCAGGGCTGTATTTATAATCTTTTGCAGAAATTCTGGTTGAAGTTGGTTTTCTTTTTGTTGCAGGATTCCTCTCAGGGGAACTCCATCTTCCAGATCAATATGATTAAATATATTAAGGAGAAATACCCTAACCTACAAGTTATCGGAGGAAATGGTAGGCATGTGTTGAAGACTTCTCCTTTCTAAAGTATGTTTGCTTCTTAGACATAGAGGGTGCTGCAGGGATGTGAATGAAATGAGCCTGTTGGTAAATGTATCTGCCTTGTGGAGCAGAGGGAGACCACTCTGCAGATACCAGGCAGTACCCTGCTGTTGCCAGTGCTGGAAATATTGTGAAACCTTCATTCTGCAGCACAGTGTGCTACAGTGCTTGGTAGCCCATTACACATTAGCCTCTTTTACACACCAGTTTAAAATTTTGGATATATTAATGAGTATTGCTTTATGTGGAAATCTAATGGAAACTTTCCCTGCCTCTTGGCTGCAGAGTACAGCAGTCCTTGTCTTTACCTGGCTAGCATGTTACTGGTGCTGCTGTTAACCTGTGCTCTGCTCTCACTGCCTGGTGTGGCCCAAAGAGTGTCTGGCACCATGTAGTGCCCTCTGCTACCTCAGCCTTTGGATATAAGGTAGCCTAATGAACCAGTGTCGTCTCATCTAATGGGGACAGCTGGGACAGAATCCAACTCCTGCTTTTGCAGAGAGGCCTGGTAGCAGTGGACAGATAGCCCTGGCTCTGGCACAGGTGTACATCTGGTGCCCTGGGTAGGGGACGTTTGCAGCCACAGGGGCAAGCACCAGGGCAGAGCAGTGTCATGCACAAATCTGCTTGTCTCTCTTCAAACCAGTTTCTGCTCCCCACAGTTGTGACCGCTGCTCAGGCCAAGAACCTCATTGACGCAGGGGTCGATGCCCTGAGAGTCGGGATGGGCAGTGGCTCCATCTGCATCACGCAGGAAGGTGAGAGAGATCAGCTGTCTCCCAAATAGACTGAAGACATCTGTTCTGTAGAGGTACCCTGCTGAAAAGCAGCCCAGCCGGGACAGACTCCTCCCGTTGTAACAGCAGCGTCTAACAGCGAGCGGTTCTCTGCCCCTTTGTCCAGGACACACTCATCACTGGGGTCAAACCTCTGGGGTGGCAGCAGCAGCAAAGGCATTTCCCAGTACTGACTGACACTGAGTAGAGCAGGTGTGGCACATGCGGCTTTGCCCGAGAGGAGCCCCTGGCTCGGGGCGGGGTGGGCTTGGCGGGCAGCTCTGCAAGGAGAGGGACCTGCTGGGTCTCCGGTGCTGACGAAAGCAGCCGTGGGGATGGGTTAATGCACCAGGCTACCTGCTCCCCTTCCCTCTGGCAGTAGTGTGCGTGGTGCTTGAGTATTGGTCTGCTGGGCTCGATGCCTTTCTGCAATTTCCAGGCTGAAAAGGGATTTCTGGCCGTTGTCTGCAGTTAGCTGGAGCTTGTGCTGGCAGAGGCAGTGTCACCATTAGCTAAAATGCAGAGAGGGTGTCCCCAAGGCCTGGAGAAAGGCTGCTTTGAGGACAGGCTCAGTCCTCGTGTGCTGAACCTGGCAGGTGGGGTGCAGAGGGGGTGCAGCCTGTGAACACAGCCCCTCTGCTTTGCTCCTTGGTCCTCGCCACAGGAGGCAGCAAGAGGGTAGCTGCGTTAGTGTTCGGCTGATTCCAGCGTGGAGCCTTAGAGCAGCCCTGGACCTAGACCGTGCTCTTGCTTTGCCTGCTGTGGGCGCGCTGGCTGCAGGGGTTCCCAGCCAGGGCAGCCTGCCTCGGGTGACCTTTACGGAGAGGCCGCGGTGTCCTTGGCCGCCTCCCAGCCACCATCAGACCGATACTTCTGCAGCAGGAGCAGAACCAGGACATGCGTGTCCTGCTCTGGCCCCAAGGCAGAGGACCAACAGAGGCGTGCTCTGCTCTGCAGCTTGGTGAACATCTCCGGAGGGTGCCAGAGGTGGTAGGGTTGGGAGCTGGCTTGGGGGAAGGAGCAGAGCAGAGCTAGAACGTGGCCCTTCACAGCAGAAGGCGTTGCAAAACTCTTAACCACAGCTCCCCAAGTTTTTGGCCCTCTTTAGGGCAAGAACTCTGGTTCTTGGGGTTAGTGGGTTTACCTCTGGATGGCTGCTGGGGTAGGGCGAGCATGCGCTGTGCACAGCCGGGCCTGGCTGGCTTGGAACTGGCCTCTGGCTTGGCTCGGGCTAGGAAGGGTTTGCAAGGTCAGCTCTGTCCCACACCGTATGCTCTGCCTAGTAGCAGGTCACTGCTGGGGTCCTTTGTTCTGCTGCTGTTCTTCTGTCTCTAAAATGTGTGTGTTTGTTTTTGTTTAGCTGCTCCAAAGATCCCTCCAGACCTAAAGTCCCACAGCCCCAAATGCCCTTCTACTGTCACGGGCACCTATAGTAAGTCACTTGCCCTGTTCCCAACCCTAATTACGTGTCTTGAAGCAGGACCCTGATTTGGCTGCACATGGCCCTACTGCTTGTTTGAGAATAATTTAGCTGTAGATGCACTTGGGGTTTTGTGGCTTTGGATACTGGTTTTGAATCTGAAATTGAAGCTGAGAAGCCTTTCTGAATTCCTAAAGCAGGGTCCGAACTGTCAAAACTGAGGGCATTCGGGCCTGTCCACCCTCCACTCCAAAATCCAGTTCAGGAGCCTGACCGAGCCTCCTGGCCGCGTCTGCTGGATCTCTAGCTGGGCATGCACCTGCTGATCTAGCGCTGGGAGACAGTCCTCAAGCAGCCCTTGATCCTGCTCTAAGTCTGGCCCCAGTTGTGGGGAGGTTGTGCACTGGCTAAGCTCTGCTTGAAGCTGGCTCCCCTGGGGGGTTACAAAGGGACTTAACTGCACGTGGCCAACTTGGCAGCTGCGTACCAGCACCACATCTTTCCCCACTGACACCTGATCCTTACGGGGAGAGAAAGGGCTACCCCTGCCCGGCACAGGGTGCAGCTTTGTCTGCTCTGTACTTCTCTGATGCTACTGGATCGAGCAGACACCAAAGGTGACCCTTGGCTTTTGCCCCTTCTCCCTGTTTTGAAGCACCTCAAAGGGAAAGAGGTTTCTGTTGAAGATCCTGGAAGGTTTTCTCCAGCGGTTGATCTTGTAGGGCCACCCTTTGCAGATACGCTAAAAAAGACAAACCCTCACCCCGACTACTTGGTGTGTGCGCGCTCTGAACCCTGCTTTGGAAGCCTGCACTTGGAAGCTGTGGCGCTGGGCACTGGGACAGCCGGAACGGTGTGATGCTCCCAGGAGCCCTGAGCCAAGCAGTTCCTTAAAGGGCTGGTCTCAGTGGTTGCTGTCGTGAGGTTTCTGTAGGCTCCGTTTCCTGGCACCGTCTATGGCACGATCCCGTAGACCCCAGGCTTTAGACCCTCCTAAATCAGTTGCTTCTCTCCACAGAGCTCTTTCTTTGCAGCGTTTTGCAGCCTCAGCGTGGCCTTTAGCAGCGTGGTACCAAGCGAGACCATCTCTTTAAGACTAACGGCATTCATCTCGTACCTGGCAGACACTCCCTGGCTGGCTGAGCCCTGGCTTAATGCGGTTTTGTTCAATTAGAATCAGTTCTTTCGTGATCTGTGCCTGGCTTCCCTCTCTCAGCAGCTGCTGCTGAGCCCTGGGAACGGAGCAATCGCAGCCTCTTGGCCTTGGCAAATCCGTCAGGGATGTGTGCTGCCAGTGCTGCTGCCAGCAGGCTAAACCACACCTGGAGTTTGCACTCTGAAGTACTAATCCTGCATGTCCGTAATCTTATCTGCTGTATCAGACTAACTGTGACTGAAAAAAAGGCTTCCAGTTAATTGTGGGGAAGGGAAGTCTCCGTGAGAAAAGCTTATCTCAGCATAGTTGCATGCCTGCAGCTGACAAATGTGTTACAAGACATGCCCTGTGCTGGTTTTCCCTCAAGCCTTCCATGCTCAGTGGAAAGCCTCTAACTGCTAGCGACTGGGAAGAGCAGGTAAAGCTGGAGCTAATAAATTCCCTCCCACGGAGCAGCTAAACTTGACAGAATCCTTGTTGCATTGCAAGGCAGGAACAGAAATTATTTCCTGTAAGCTATCTAATCATCCTGCCCGTTTCCTTTTCCACTGCTGCACGTGTGTTTGTGTGCGCGCGCAGATGTATATATATAAAAACATGTAGATATGTATATATACATATCAGCTCTCTCCCAGCCAGCTGCCTTCCCATGCAAGAGGCACACCGGGCAGCTGCTGGTGTACAGAGAAGGGGTCTGGCACTGCTAGGAAGGGGCAAGTGGCGGGATGTGGCTACATGCTAGGGGTACTCTGGAGAAGGGCTTTTGGAGCCTGCTCCGCTTCCTTCCCAAGCTCCCTCCCTGCCCGCTGCGTGCCAGGATGAGCCATCAGTCTTGGCTCATCCCAGGCATTCGATCAAAGACCCCAGTCCCAAGGTCGCCCGCAGCCTTTGGAGCTGAGGGCCAGGAGGATGTCCCAGCAGGCATCTCCCGGGCATCTGCTTCTCGCACCTCGGCCTAGGGAAGGAGCCTCCAGGGATTTGTGCGTTCCTGAGTGCTGGAGCATGTGTGTGCTGGAAGCCTAAAGGGCCTGCTGGGGTGGGGACGCGCTGCTGCATGGGAGCTGACCCTTCTTCTGCTCTCTCCCCACCTGTAGTGCTGGCGTGCGGTCGCCCCCAGGCCACGGCGGTGTACAAGGTGTCTGAATATGCCAGGAGATTCGGTGTCCCCGTGATTGCAGACGGAGGGATCCAGACAGTGGGGCACATAGCCAAGGCCCTTGCGCTCGGTGCCTCCACAGGTGAGCAGAGCATCGAGCACCGAGGTCGTGCGCGTCGTGCCGTGTGGGAAGCCTCCCGCGAGGGGCTCCGAATGGCGCTGGACTCTGGGCACAAGAGGGCACACCTGCGGGAGGCTGTGGGCACGGGTGTCCAGTGCAGTTCAGGGAGCTGTGCCCAGTCACCCTGAGGGTTTTGGGGCCACAGCCTTCCTGCTGCTGACGTGCTGCTCATGGTGATCTCTTGCACTAGTGATGATGGGTTCGCTCCTGGCTGCCACCACGGAGGCCCCCGGCGAGTACTTCTTCTCAGATGGAATTAGGCTGAAGAAATACCGCGGCATGGGCTCACTAGATGCCATGGACAAGAACTTGGGCAGCCAGAACCGGTATTTCAGGTGAGAGACAGTGCTTTGGGGCAGCAGATCAAGCTTTTGGGACCTATCTGCTTCACAAACTTTCTCGATTTTGCTCCCACGCAGTGAGACGGACAAAATCAAAGTGGCCCAGGGGGTTTCTGGTGCAGTGCAGGATAAGGGCTCTATCCACAAGTTCATTCCGTACCTGATTGCTGGGATCCAGCATTCCTGCCAGGATATTGGTGCCAAGAGCCTGACCCAAGTCCGGTGAGTGGCCCCCCCTCGCTTGCGCTTTGCTTAGGCCATGGTGCTGCCCTCTGGGGTCTCTGGGCAGGCTGTACCCAAGCTGCAGTGTGTTCAGCACAGGCTGACCTTGCTGTAGCCCTCCTCTCCAGTGGGCACTGCGTGGTACATTTGCCAGCTCCAGAGGTGTGGGAGAGTGGTCTCCTGTGGTATGTGCTGTTGGCTGGGCCCGAAATGTGGGGTTACCGTACTGTGCCTGGCTCCTGGGAGCAGCTGGAGGAACCAGTGCCTGCCTAGTCCCAGCTGCTCCAGCAGAACGCGTCAGAGCACTCTTTTCCCTGGACTGTGACTGGCATGTGACTGGCTGTCCTTCCTCCTCAGCGCCATGATGTACTCGGGAGAGCTGAAGTTTGAGAAGAGGACGACGTCTGCCCAGGTGGAAGGAGGGGTTCATGGCCTCCATTCGTAAGTGCTTTGGGCAGGGCCACTGTCAACCTGGGCTGGGTGTGAGGGGGTTTAAGTGCAGTTGTCCCGTGCCTCAGCTGGTGTGCTGCTGGCTTCACCTGCTGCTGCACAGCTGGGCTGAGCCAAAGCCTGGACACGTGTCACAGCACGTTGTGAGCAGACGAGCTGCTCGCTGCCAGTATGCTAGGACTCCTCCCCGCTGTAGGCCAGGAGCTGTTCCTAGCTGCACTTTTGGCCCTTTCGGGTCAGTAAAAGGGCTCTCTGGTTTGCTGCTGTCCTCCCAGGTATGAGAAGCGCCTCTTCTGAAGAAGGCCCGTTTGTGTCTGTCTTTGCGCCACTCAGTCCTGTGCCACCCTGCGTGGGAGCTGCTCATGCTGCAAAAGTGCCATTTCTCTGTGGGCTGCCTGGAGCTCCCTGTGTCTGTTGGCTGCTTCATCACCACCTTTGAGGATCCACCAGCCACCCAGGAACAGTGCTCCTGGGCTGGTGCCTGGAGCCTTCTCTGTGTTGGCCGTGTTTTACAATAAAAGAGGAAAAGATGTGCAGTTGGTGTGTGTCCAGACCCCAGGTGAGCCCTCCTGTCTGTACCGCCCTTACGGATTCTCCTCCCCTGGCACTTCTCTTCCTGCACCCTCTCAAGGGTGGAGGAACAGCATGGGTGAAGAGGAAGGGCTCTGAGTTCAGTAGTATTTAAAAACAAAGTCTTTGGGAGCCCCCAGGTCCTGTCACAGCCCCGGGGGGGTTGGCTGAGGTTTCACTGAGAAGTGATGAATCCCATGCCATGCTGTAAGGCCACCAAGGGGAGCTGATGGCCCCAAAAGGGACGCTGTGAGGGAAAATGGGGTAGGGACAGCCCATCAACAGGGCTTAATGGCTAATGCAGCCTGGGGTGTTAACAAACAAACCTGTCTGAGCAGAAAAGGAGTGGCCCCTGGGCAGGAAAAGGATCAGTTGTCACAGGGCCATTAACCACTGCTGGGAGCTGCCAACCCCAGCAGCGAGGCAGCACCGCATGCTCCAGTCCGGCCAGTGCAACGACGAACACGTAGGTGCTTGCACACGCGTGTGCAGACACGTGTCACCGCAAGCGCACTGCCCTGCACCCACAGGGCCCTCACAGCTGTTTTCCCAGGCTTGGTGCTCTCCCCACCACCACCACCATTCTCCTCCCCCCGTGTCCTCCCCCAAACTTCCCGTACCATCTCCCACCCGTGAGCGCTCTGCCCGCACCCCCAGCACCAACGCTGGGCGCCTGTTGGCGTCAGCTTGCTTGCGTGGGCGTAATGTACCATTTGCTTGCTGGAAGGCACGTGGACAATGAACTCAAACACAGGATCGTAACCAAACACCAGCTTGTGGGCCTACAACCACCCGGGAGGTTTGCTTTTCTGCATGACTGACTATTGCAAACCACCCCTGCCTGCCCAGGTTAGCTTGCAACACCAGGTGCCAAAGGCATTTTACACCTGTACCAGCCCCAACCAACCACAAACATTACTCTTGCTGACAAGAGCGTATTTACCACCAGTGTTTTGTGTCTCCAGCACTGCCTGAAAAAAGCTCTGTAGCACAGTGATGGCAAATTAGCTTTGCATTTGCTAAAACCAGAGCCTTGCATTACAAAATAATCGTATCTGTGCCACGCATTCGTTAGCACGGCCAGCTTGCTGAGCAAAGCTAAAACACAGCCTGACTCAAGGCCAGGGACTGCAGCAGAATCCCCTCCGTGAGCCTGTGGCGGTGGCAGGAGGCTCTGCTTTGGCACAAATCCCCCCCTTGCCCAACCCCAGGGTGGAACCCACAACCAGGAGCCCTTGCAGAGGAGATGGGGGGCAGTGACCCACTCCGTGTCCCCTGCTTGAGCTGCGCGAGCCTGCAGGGAGATGGAGGGCAAGCACCACAGGCAACTGACAGCAGCTCAAGGCTCACCGGGGACCCCACCAGGGTGGGAGGTACAAAACCCCGCAGCAGAGCCTAGGGCAGGCCGGGGACAGCTGGGAAGCGCCACTTGCCTGCGCTGGTCACACCAATGGAGCTGCTGGGAGGAAGCAGCCCCGACACCGCACACCCAGCCCAAGAGCTGCGGCAGGCGACCCACAGCCCCCTCCCCACCGCCTGGCCAGCTCTGCAGGGGGGGCGAGCACGTGGAGCCCAATAGCTCGTCACAGCCTAGCCCTGCTGTGCGTTAACCACTATGCAATCGCTTTGTACTTCCAATTTATGTATATTCTCCTTGTGGAGCCCCCAGGCATGCCGGGGGCTGCGCAGCCCGGGCCTCTCACAGCGCCCTCCTGCACGCCGAGAGCCACTGCCCAGCCAGCAGCCGGGCTCCGACGGTTTATTCCAAAGTGTTTCTCCCTCCGCAGCAGCGACGCTTGGAGTGCAGCAGCACCTGCGCTTCAGGCAGGCAAGGGACGAGGTGCTCAGTCCATGGCAGAGGCAGGCAGCACCTAGACCCCCATGGAGGTGCCCCGGGGGGGGATGAGCCCAGCAGCTGCAAGGCGCTTTTCGCTCGTTAGAAAGTTGAAGGTTGCACATGCATTTGGCTGTGAAATGAAAGAGGGAGGGTGCCGGGTCATGGTGCTGCTAGCCACAGAGGGCCACCCCCAGCCCAGGACAGAGCCCTCGGGCAGGAGACACAGCCCTGCCCTGTGGGACAGAGGATGCCCTCCCTCCGGCCTGCCTGTCCCCGGGGCACTCCCACGCCCCTCCTCACCGTGTCCTGCACCTCCACAGCAATCCCGCACACCCGCATCTGCTTCAGCACGGTGGGATGGAGCCGCTCCACCCTGTCACCTGTGCCCAGCACCAGGATCTCTGCAACGGGACACACAACCAGAGGCAGAGGAGGGATGGCAGCGCTCCGGCTCCTGCCCTGCACGCAGACACCAAAAGCTCCCCAACTCCTTCCCCGAAGGGAGCCCAGAGGAGGGGCAGCGTGCCCCCCGTGCCGCTCCCGCAGAGCAGAGGGGACGCAGGGAGCAGCAGCTCCTTGTCCGCCGGGCACCGGGGCAGGCAGCGCTACCCGGGCTGCCCCACGTACCTATCCGGGGCTCCAGCAGCCGGAAGAGCGACAGGCTCTGAAGCGAGATGTCCCGGTAGGAGCCAACCTGCGGGGACAGCGCGGGCCCTGAGCGGGGCGGCCCGGGGCGGGGGTGTAGGGGCTGCCCGGTGCCGGTCCCGGTGCCGGTGCCGCACTCACGTTCCACTGGAGGATGGCGCGGGGCAGGATGGCGCAGGGCCCCACCACCACGTTCCCGCTGACGGTGAAGCCGCGGGTGGTGTAGCCCTCGATGAACACGCTGCTGGGGGGCTCCGGCTCCAGCACCGTCACCCGCGTCCGCTGGTACAGCTCGTCGTCCGCCGGC
>VXAA01005926.1:72638-88215 GCA_013399115.1 Anseranas semipalmata
CCCCCCCCATCCATCCCCCGGGGGCCTACAGCTCCACGTGGGCCCCCCCGTAGGCCTTGTCCACGGTCCACTCGCCCGGGGCCCCGGCCCCGGCCTCCGCCCCCGCGTAGCGCTCCATCTCCTGCTGGAAGCGCTGCTGCCGCCGCCGGTTGGGATCCACGTTGATCCAGTTGTTGGCGATCCACTTGGTGCCTTGCGTGACGAGGCAGCCCCCGTGCAGGGCGAAGTCGTCCAGCTCCCCCACCCAGCCTGCGGGAGCAAAGCTCTGTCACCAGGCAGCCAGGAGCGCTGCGAGCCCGGCGGGTGCAGCCGGGGCAGCGCGGGCACCCAACTTGGTGCTGACCCAACTCTCAACCCCCAGTGCCTGGATTTTAGCTCGGTGACTTCTTACAAGAGCTGGCTCTTCCCTGGCAGCTCCTCCTGGTGCCCCTCTGCCTTCATGCCACCCCATCCTAGCACCTACACGGAGTTCTCCAGGGTGGGCCCCCCGAGTGCAAAATGCTCCTCGCTTCTGTCTCCCCGCTCAGCACAAGGGGCTCTCACGTCCTGCTCCACAGATGCCTTTTTCTCAATTTCTCCCAAAGGGGGAGGGTGGCATGAAAGAGATGGGTGCTGCCACTGGAAGGCTTGTGGAAGTCAGAGGTTCAAGGCCTCATTATACATCATGTTTCAGCAGTTCCAATCAATCCTCTCTCTTTAGAGAGATCCCATGGATTTTCTGTGGCAGCCTTCAGCAGCCTTTTTCCATTTAGGAACAATTTGCTCATAAAAATACAACAGGGCTCTTCTAACATGACAGTGATGGTATTATTATCATCCGACAGGCCAAACAGCGGTCTTGTGACCTCGCTGTGGATTTTCTCAAGATGGAAACTCTAGATGAGCTGTTCCCAAGAGACTTGGGATGCTACATTCCTGCCAGTGCTCAAGATCTACCATCGAAACACTCTGGAGTCATGCTCACCAACAGCTTGGAAGACTGATGTTAATCCCCCAGCCTGGCTGTCAGGGAAAACCGCGCTGCACTTTGTGAGAAAGACAGCCCCAAGGATATTTATCATCGGGCTGCAGCTGAGCTACAAAGCAGGAGTCAGCCCCCAGCACGGCAGAGCCCTGTGCAGGGTGGACCGTGCCTCCCTGTGCTGCAGAGCTTATGGCCATGCCTTTGTCTGCCTCCCCTCCCCACCCCTTTGGGCTACAGCACATCACTGAAACACTTTGAATTGCAGACCAAGTTCCAGCAGGAGTTTCAGCTCACACAGCGGGGTGGAAGGCAGCTGGCGATGGCTAGTTCAGCCAAGGTCTTTGTTTGCTAGCTAGTCCCGTCCCCCAAAGACATCAGGAGCCACTGACCTACTGCCTGTAAACAAAGGCCTTTCAGAGTCAGGAAGCTCCTAGCCAGCTGGTGACAAGTAGACCCTACAGTTCCCACTAGCAGGCAGCTACCACCCTTAGGCTCTCTTCTGAGCTCCCAGCCGCCACAAAACCCGCAGAAGACAGCTGCCACCTCCTGCAGTCCTACCCTTCCCAAGAGCCAAGTCTTGAACTGGAACCTTACCTTCTCCATCTGACAGGTAGTTATACCAGAAGACAGCAGTGCCTTGCTGAGGTTTCACTCGCAAATTGCCCTTGTCGCAGTTTTTCCGAGTATCTCGCAGGTCAACATCATTCTGGATCAAAGACTAACAAAAAAAAACCAGAGAAGGTGTCGTAAACAGGGCTGGAATGAAGCACACAGACTGGGCTGCCTCTGCTGCCAGCCATCATCCTGCCCTTTGCCTGAATGCCCCACAGGAACAGCTCAAGGCTGACAGGGCTTTCACAACCCATCCGCAGCAGCCAATTTCAGCCCCCTGGAGGTCCACGACCTGTTTCTGAGCAGCTGCCCATTCCTTAAAGCATTGCCTGACAGTAGCACAGAATACCTGGAAAGATTTATCTTAGTCTGAGGAAAGCTGCCCAGATACAAGCAAGCAGGACCTGTGTTATGGCAGCAAGGTCAAAAGACTGCCCCTCATGCATCTTCGTGCACCTCTTCCCTTGGCCTCTGAGTGAACACACTGTACGTGGAGCACAGTTTTCCCATTTTCTAGCTACGAAGGCTAACGTCCACCAACCGCACGCACCAGACCCCTTCTGCAGCTCCAGTGAATACAGACACTCACAGTGGGACTCCGAATCCCTATGGGTAACATCTAGGAGAGACTCACTTACCATCTCTTCGTACGTCCTGTTATCAGCTATAGGAAAGACTGTTTCTCCTCCCCCAGTCACATTGTTCAGGTAGAACAGCACTGTCACATACCTGTAAGACAGCACAAAGTGGCTGCCAGGGGACACAACTAGAGCAGGAGATGCACGGAGCTGTCCCTCCACCATACATGCAGTAGTTCCTCACTCAGAGGAACATCACACAACATGCAATTTACGTCAGCTTTTTTCCAAGGACGAGACAAGGACAACAAAGAAAATCCCCGCTCACAACAGTGAGGGTGCATTCCTAGCCTCTGGTGGGGACGGTCCAGCAGCTCTGCGGAACCACTCTGCACTCTTCATGCTGGCCCATGGACCCGTGGAATTCACCACCTCCCCCTTCAAACCCCTTCATGCCAGCAATCTCCAGAGCTCATTTGTGAGCCCACAACATGAGCAATGAATCCCAGACGAGGTTAGGTGAAAACAGCTATCCGCACCTCTTCTCTAACATGTTCCAGATTGCAAAAAAGATTTTTAAAGACCTCAGGCTGAGCTCTGCAGCTGCCCCCCGGCCCCAGCCAGATGTGCAGCACAGCAGTTGCACCAAGGCAGGCCTTACCGGCATGAGGTCTCAAAGGGAGCACTTTCATTGGCAACCAGCTTGGTGTGACTGCAGGCGGTCTCGGGGAAGACAGGGCCACTGTCCATGTGGGCATGGTAGTGGCCTCCTTGGTCGTACCGCACAACCTGGAGGGGCTCGCTGTGCTCCACAATCTCTGGGGGCAAGCGAGTCAGGCGCATTACCCTGGGAAGAGGAGAGCAGAGCAGGTGAGGGGAAGGCAACTTCACTCTGGTCAACCGCTACTCCCAAAGCACCGAATACATCCAGAGGAAGATAACCCCCTTCCCCAAAAGACCGGAGAGACGGATGGGCTGCAGCAAGCATGCCAAGAGATAACTAGGTCCTTACAGATGTGTTAGACCATCAGCATCAGCTCAGAAACTCCTCGTCAAGGTTAATAAAAAAACAAAAACGAAGGGTGCATCTCCAGCAGGACTGCTCTCATGAAGACCTTGCTTGCTCAGAAAGATCCCTCCTGTGTGTGTCCCTGGAGCCTTCATGTGCCATCTCATCGCTTCTCTGGACTCCTGCACACCACCTACAGACCTCGGGGACAGTTAGCAAAGCACAAGGCCCCTGCTGAGAGTGAATGAGAGACTAGCTCTAGGAACATTCTTGTCACCTAACTCACCTTTCCCTGTTGCCTTTTCAACAGCCTCCCCCCAGGGCAGAGGGGCACGGAGGGCTCTGGGATTTTTCCGCTGCTACATCTGAGATCATCCCCAAGGCAAGCAGGTACCGCTCGAGACCTGCCAAAGAACACTTAGAGCTCTGAGAATTTGGACTGGTGAAGCCCTCGGGGTGGGCGCAAGGGGAACGCAACACCAAGTCGGGATGGCAAAGCCCCTCCAGGCACCACACAGTCCCACAGAGGATTATAAGAGCCTCCTTCTGCACCGTGCCTGCGGGTCCACAGGGGCTTTCTAATGCTGGCAAACCGAAGAGCATAAATGCAATATGCCAATGCCTGTGTGCGCCGGCTAGCTGGCACAGAGAAAGTGGCAGCCACAGTCTGCTCTAATTAAGGCAATATGCAACCCCATTCTCCCTCTGGAATGTGCTGAAGAAAAGGAGTGGCCAACAGCCATTTTCAAGCCTCGGGACAGATTTTACCCACCCGTGTCCTGGGCGAGGACCAGCACCACAAGAACAAGCGAGTCTCCAGCCAATTATCTGAAACTCACCACAGCTAAACGATTTGGCCTGCGAGCTGGGTTTCAACTCTTCCCAGTACCAAATCTGAGGTGAAGGGAAAGATAAGAGGTTCTCCCATCTGCTGTGAGATGCCCTGTGATACGTGCACTCAGATGATTAAACTAACTCAGTTTACTCGAGATAAAGTCATGCTTATTATTAAGTCAGTTCTGAACAGCTATGACAGATTTCGGTGAAATGCATGAGTAACTAAAGCAAATGACAGGAACTACTGGCACCCAGACAGGATTGGAAATGGGCAGTTTCTCCCAGTAAGCTCGTTTACTAATTAGAATGAATTATTTCATATAATGCCAAGTCTTCTTGGTTTTATAGGGCTGTTCCCAAAAGTGAATGGATATGCTGAAAGGTTTGATTTTTCTTTTTCCTTTTCCACGGGACAATACAAATTCTTGTTCTAATGAGAACCTCCTCTCCCCATTTCATGCCTGTGTTCATTGCTCTTTATATTCCAGATTTTCGCGCAATTAGGAAGTGTGAATATTAACAAGTCTGCCACTGCATCTCCCAGCACAGGTGGTCCTTTTGCCTACACAAACCCAACTGCCCCTCGGCTGCTCAGCCCTTACCTTTGCCGTATGGATCTCATGACCTGGTGTGCCCCCTCGCCCTGGTACAGCCAGGTGTGCTGGCTGTTGCGCACCGAGTCACTCGTCTTCACTTTCTGGCTTCCCATGTACTTGTGGAAATCACGGATATTCAGTTGCTTGAACTCCTCCAGACTCAGCACGCCTGCGGGAAGACAGAAGCAGGCTGATTCCTGTGCAGGGAATACACTGCTGCTGTGCTCTGCTTCCTGGACACGCAGCACCTGCAGGTAGGAGGAAGGACCAGCCACCAACGTCAGCCTAGGGCAGCTCCTCAGGTGCTGGTCATAATAACCAAATTATCCACCGTTCTTATTTCTAGCACCCCGCTCACATCTCCCCGTCCCCGCTTCCCCTTACTCCACGTGGTCTTTGATGACACAGTGCCATATCCAGGTTGTGACCTGGTCCCTCGGTGGCACGCACCAGTGTAACAATAGAGGGAAGCAGCACTCTGGAAACAAGGTCCTGCCAAGAGCACTTTAACAGGACTTTTCATTTGTAAATGTCCAGAATGGTGGAAAAGCCACTGCCGACTCAGTCATACGCTCCTACCCCTGCCAAGAATGCCACCAGCCCAGGGGCATGGGGTGCCTTCCGGATATTTAGGCATTCACATGGGTACTGCTTCAACTCCAAAGCAGCTCCTCTCTGGCACTCTCAACGCCAGGTCACTGGAAGAGAGCATGCACAGCCTGTGCGTTCACTTAATTTGATTAGGAAATGGAGAGTTGCTTAATTGAGGACGCTCTAATTGGAGCAGCAGAGGTTAGAGTGCACGTCCGGGACAGCAGGAGCCCCTAGGAGACCAGGGGAAGGAGGGGCAGAAGTGGCCTCTTGGAATACAGAGAGTTGGCAGCGGCAGAGGGGGGTCAGCACCAAAAGCTGACCAAGACTACCCCTACATCCACCGATGCCACTCTCCCCTGCCAGTGAAGCAGTGCTCTCAGCTAGCTGCAGAAGTCTCCCTGAAAACAGGCAGGGAGTGGAGGGAGCACCATAAAACCTGCAGCCCAGGTCACGAGAGCTACGTGCTCAGAGCCAGCGCAGTCTCTCACACCAATGGAGCAGAAGTGCACCCTGAAGATCCTATTACAGTTGGGCACAAATTTGCACAGGGGAGAGGGAAGGCAAAGTTGTGTGCTCTGGTCCTGTTTCTGCAAGATCCAAGACCAGACAGTGGAACTAGTCTGCCTCTAGACTGGTGATAAAGGGTTGGGAGTGCTGTGACGAGAGGTTTACACTGATTTTACTTTTCTGCAAAGGTCTCTAAAGCAGTGTTATTTTCCTTTGAAGAACACCCAGTGAAATAGGCCTGGGCAGGGACATGGCTCTTGTTCCTCTCTGCACGGCTGTGTGAGGTGTCCAGCGTGCCGAGGACACAGGGATTCCCAAGGAGCTGTTCTTACCATTCCCATCAGGATCAGCCTTGACTGCAGTGTACATTTCTCGGATGTTTTCGGGAGTCATCCACCTGCCGTTCCCAAGGCGGGTGTGGGTCAACACCTAAGATTCAGAAATGGATCAACGCTGGGCACTGTTTTCTCTTACTAATGCAACCCTACAAATTCCCTGCTTGAGGCCTGGCTAACTCTCCTCTGTAGAGCATCAGTCAGCCAGGTGTCAGCACATCACTGAAGAAAGACTTGAGTACAAATCATCTGTGTTGTTATTTCCAGTTTATGTCATGGCAAATGACTGCTGAGGCTCAGTTAACCAGTCCTTAGGTGAAGGGGGCAGAGCTCTTTCTCTTGAAGGGAAAGTAAAGCTACTGATGATAAAACTGAATGCTTTTACTCATCTGAGATAAGGGCTTGGAACAAAACACTTCCTCTCCAAGCAACATCTTGGAGAGCCCTCAGCAAGCTCTGACCTCCAGAGGAGCACCTGGGAAGCAACATCCTCCAGCCTGCCCTGATGCACCCTGCCATACAGGACAAGGGTGCTGAAGAGCAGTGGACAAGGTGCTCGTTATCCCCCTCCCAGACTCATTTATATGGGCAACTTTGCTGATGTCCTGTCAGCTGTGGGAAGTCACAGCCAGCTCTGTCACAGGCTGCACAAAGCAGTGCCTAAACAGTACAAATTCACTTCACTAGGATACCTAACAAGAAGAAATCCACTCTACCTCTTTGAGCTGCAGCTGCCCATCCTGATTGTGGTCAAGCAGATTGAAAATGTCCATCTGGCTGATTTCTATCATTTCCATGGCTTCCTCATAGTCATCCGTCGATAGGATCTGGCTCTTCTGCAGCCCCTTCAGCTGGGCCAGATGGATGATGAGCTTGCACTCCTCCTCTGTCAGGAAGTCTGGAATTTCTGCAGGAAAAGTGTGAGCAGCAACAGAGACTGAGGAACTGGTACGGTCGGACCAGTCATACCAATGGCAAGCCACCCAAAAGAGAAAAAACAAGGGAAATTTAGAAACTTCCTAACAAGTCAGGGGAATGGGACATTCAAACACATCCACCCTTCCCTAAAACAGCATACACCACACACCTGAGCTGCAGGAGGTGGGTATTTTTACAGCAGCAGTTCCTAAATGTTTGGATCCTGGGGTCAAGCCCTTAACTTTCTTGCAGATGACCACAATGCACAAAGGAGTGAACAAACACGGGCATATCACTGCATATTATCACTTCAAAGGTTACATGTGGATCACAGTCTGGGAACTACTGCTCTACAGGAAGGGAGGGCATAAGTCTTTACAGGGGGAAGCGGTGATGGCCAGGGTTTCAGGCATCCTTGCTCTCACGTGGAGCAGGCAGCACTTAGCAAAGAACCAAATGCCTTTCAGGGGAACCTGCCACACTGTGAAACCCAAGCAAATTTAAATTAAGAGAATTTAAATTAAGCATCTGTTGATGACTGTGAGGATGAGAGATCTCTAGCTGCATAGTGCACTGCACACACACTTGTGAAGCACCGCGAGGTCCCGTTCTGCAGCGTGGTTACACGGCTGGGAACATCCTGCTGGCTGGCTTCTGTTACTGCTACGGCTACCTCATTACCAGCTGCTGAGGCTTTTGAGGAGGGAGAGAACAACCATCAAAGCAGGACAGGTTTAAGTGCTTCTGGACCTAAAGTCCTGCTCTCTAAACTGCAGCCCCGCAGAGTTTCTGCAGGTGTGTAGCGAGGACACGTTATATCCCAGCTATAGCAGCAATCCCTCAAAGGGGAAAAAAAAAAAAGTTAATTACTTCCATGACCTTAAATCAACCCTATCTGCTCCAACTGTCAATAAGCAGTTGGCTTCTTGCTAAGTACAGACCAGAACTAGCCCTGTAGAGAATGAAATGAAGCCCCAGAAACACAATGCAGCCGGCTGTATCCGTAACACCCTGAGGAAACAATTTCCGCCACCGGCAGCACAGAGTCCTCGTAACAGAGGATGCTTCAGAGCCGGAGCTTCCGCTGGCCGGTCTGAACTTCATGGCATAGCACCAGCTCAGAGCTAACCGTACATGCTGGCAAGCAATGCTCCCAGTATTTCCAGTTCCTCAAACTGGGCTAAAATAATGACGGCTTCTGGAATCTTAATTACGTGCTGGAGGAAGGACAATTTCTCTCTTCAGTGGTGGTAATAGGATTTCGTAATGAAGTAAAAATTGTGTTAGCCAGGAAGTGCTTTCTGCCAGGCAGGTTGCAAGGTGAGGGGGTTTCCAGCTAAGCGCTGGCAATCTGGAGCGCAAACAACCTTTCTCCACAGCTGTAAATTAGTTCCTCTGTGTCCACAGCTCTCCGAAACAGTTAACTTCTGGCTGTGAGACCATCCTATCTCTCTGCCCGCTCAACAATAGATCCAGCCAAACAAATGCCTCCTAATTGACTTTGAGCAACACTTGATTGCTTTTACAAAAAACAAAAGAGAGGAAAACATTGGGGTTTATGAAATAATGACTAATCCTGGAGCAAGAGAAAGGGGGTGGGTTGGCGCGCTGGTGTCAAACAGACAGCCCCAAGACACATGGGCCAAGTCATTCACCCCTCCCCAGCTGCCCTCATTTCCACACCTGCTGATCTAAGCCAAACCCCTGCTAAAATCTAAACAATCGGGGCCGCTGGCAAATGAAAATTGGAGCATTGTCTTCCCCATGAGGGCTCTGAAAGGGCCGCACTTAATGAGGATGGATCGGCACGGAGGTGGCTCGCAGGCTATAAAAGGCATCCCGCAGTCCGGAGCAGCTCAGTCCAGGGCAACGCCGCCCGCTCCGAGCATGGTCCCGGCCGCGCGCAGGCAGCCCTCGAGCCGGGGTGGCCCATGGCTACCGGGCCTCCTGGTGCGCCTGCTGCTGTGGGGCTCCCCGGGAGCCCGGGCGAGCTACCTGAGGAGGTCGTCCAGCTGCACAGCCATCCCACGCGGCATGGCCCTGTGCTACGACATCGGCTACTCCGAGATGAGGATCCCCAACCTGCTGGAGCACGAGACCATGCCAGAAGTGATCCAGCAGTCTTCCAGCTGGCTGCCCTTGCTGGCCAGGGAGTGCCATCCCGACGCCAGGATTTTCCTCTGCTCCCTCTTTGCACCGATCTGCTTGGACAGGTAAGAGGCTTTTACGAGTTATTTCAGCTGTAGCCAGTAACGCTCCCCAGCAGCACAACTGTGTTTGCCTCCTGAGAGAAAACGTGAAATCTGATCATTGCAGCCACTTTCAGGCAGCGCTGCCCTTCGCGGCGAGGGGACATGGGATTACCCAGCAGGGACCTTCCTCTGAGCGTGAAACATGAACACTTCTGAGGGGGGAACAGAATTCCTGTCCAATTACCAAAACAGCCTTTTGTTGTTGGCTTCCTGGGTTTACGTGTTCCAAACACACCGAAGACCCCACAGCGTGGCAGCGCACAACGCAACCCCGCGGGGCGGGCAGCACGGCGATGGGGCGAACCCCTCAGCCTGCTGCAGAGCAAACCCACCCGCACTGCCGTCCCGCTTCCCTCCCCAGGCTCATCTACCCCTGCCGCAGCTTGTGCGAAACCGTCAAGAGGAGCTGTGCGCCCGTCATGGCTTGTTACGGCTACCCCTGGCCCGAAATCCTCAACTGCGACAAGTTTCCTGCAGACCACGAACTGTGCATCTCGGCAGTCTCCACGGACGAAAGTTCCTCCAGCAGGAGAAGTAAGGGTTTTTTCTCATCCTTTTTTTCCCCGTATCTAACGCTGAAAGCTCAAAGGCACGAGCCTATGCCTTGTTTGTGTTCCTAACGCTTCTGGCTTTAAGCTATATTTAAAAACAAAAATGGAAATTCCAGTTTTGTGCTCTGTGGGAACTCCACTGTGACTAGACAATGAGTGTGATGTTGACTGAAGCTTGTTCCCTCAGCTGCTGCCTTCATCGGCCACCTGGGTGCCACCAGACCATGCGGGGCTTGGGACAGGGGGAAGAAATCTCTGTAAAAGATGCGGGAGTTCACGGTGTGCAGTCTGCAGGAGGCAAGGGGTGCTTCCAGCGGAGCTAGGAAACTGCAGCCCTGATGTTTCTGCTATACCCAGGGTTTAAAAGCATGCAAAAAGAAAGGTTTTTTGAGCCTTCTCTTTAAATGTTAGGAAACAACACAAAGGGGCACGATCTCCTGCAGACATGAGCTACACAAGAAAAAATCTTTAAGACTAAAAGACAAAAACCACCCAGATACCGATGAACACTGGTGGGAGACTCAACAGAAGCTACTGGGAGAACAGACGCCTCGTTTCAGCATCACCGGGTGGAATGTGGCCATACTGACGGCTTTACCATTTCATCCACACTAACAGACATTCATTAAGCATTTTCACTGCTGCTGCAACACGCAGCAACAAACACAAGCCTAAACAAAGCACGGTGAGCAGTTCCTGCCCAGCCACGGTAGAGAGCTTAATTTTCCCATCCTGGCAGCCTAAGCTGTCCCTCTGGGGACTGGGTAGCTCTGGAGAAAGCACCGTTTCAAAACTGCAAGCTACCACTCGCAGATGTCAAAATTGTATTATGCCTTTTCCAGCAAGGTTTGACAAGGGTGTTATAACCAAATTTCCGTTGCAGCAGTGCCCCGAGCCAGCTGCAAGGACTGCGAGCTTGAGGAGGCCAGCACTGCCAGGGAGATCCTGGAAAACCTCTGCGCCAATGATTTCGGTGAGTACACCCACCTCCTCCTCTCAGTCGCTGGCACTGCCTCCAGCAGCCAAGTAGTGGCATGCACAAAAAATGGCTTGGCCACAAAAACATGACTTGGAAGAACTGCAGCTTTTACAGCAGCTCCTAGAGATTTTCAGTTCTCAACTTACCTGTTAAGGAGCAGGATGACACAGAGCCATGAAGCACCAAAGGTGCTTATTTTCTGCGGGCTCTGATTTGTTTTCAGTCTGTCTGCTAAATACAAGCACTACTCTGGTTTTCTCAGAGACCAGCATTTCCATCACTGCCCATAAAAACCTTCACAAACTCCATGTTAGCTACTTCAAACTTCAGTACCATTGTCCTAGTAACGCAACTCTCCCTCTCCCAACCCAAGCAGGTGGCAGAACTGAATCTGCTCAATTTGCTGACATGATATTGTTATGAACTAAGGCACACAACCTTTACAAGAGAAGTTAAAATCCTGGGCAGCTGGCAGTCACGTCATCTCAAAATTGCAGCTCAGAGAAAAGTCTGGTAATTTGCACAAGACCAGGACTTTGATGCATCCACTTGCTTGTGCCACTCCTTCCTGCAGGGTTTCTGCCCGTGCCGTGGTGCTGCTATGCCTTCTTCACTCTCACGAGAAAAGCAGAGTGAAAAGAACAGTGTTCAGTACTGGAAACGCTAACCTCAGCTGAGAACTTTTATAAGTTCACTGCAATTACGTGGGCTTGGATGGATGTGTCACCACAGTACAGGAACAGCAAGAAAGCTTCGCGTGGCTGTTTAAGTAGCCAAGAGCTATGAAATGTAAACAGAACTAACAGCTCTTTTCCCCCCTCCAGCGGTGAAAATCCGAATCCTCAGGAAGAACACGACCACAACCATCTCAGACTTCGACCTGGACCCCTCCAGGGTGGAGGTCCTGAAGCACGGCCCGCTCCTCAGAACCGAAATCCCAGGCAGGCTCCAGCAGTGGCTGGACATAGATGCTACCTGCGCCCACAACATCATGAGAGGCACTCACGCAGGGGTCTTCGTTGTAAGCGGAGAAGTGCAGAGCGACAAAGTGGTGGTGAACAAGGCCTACGCCTGGCAGAAGAAGAACAGGAACCTGCACCAGGCAGTGAGGAGATGGAAACATCACCGCTGCCCTGACCAGGCTGGCAGGAAGGTCTGAAAATCTCGACTCCGACAATCAGAAACTGCTCCCTTTCCTACGGCTAGAAAACTCCTTTTCCTGGCAGTTGGTCTTTCGGAGATGCACAGTCAGTATTTTTAGGTGATTCAAGGCAGTCATAGTCAGCAGATAGGTCCTCACTACAGATCCCTGAGAGATCACTAAAACTGTTTTACTGAGACAGAGCTTACGGATGCAGACTAACATACTCCTCTCGCAAGGTTCTGCAAATCCAGAACTCACGATAGATGGCTTTGTGTAGGAACAAACGTTACAACAGTGATCTGAAATCTGCAGGTGAGCACAAACTAGAAGAGACCTTTAAAAACAGCTCCTTCTAGTTCTCATAATCAAGTTGATAATCAGCTTCAGTATTTGACCCTGAAACATTGATGTTGTCCAAGTGCCTGCTCCCCTTCTGTCCAGAGAGATGATGCTAAAGTTTCCCTGACTGATTAGAGATGCTTTTTATGTAATAGAGCAAATACTTTACTTTTGAACAGCCTGAAGTAAATTAAGGGGGGGAGAGGAACCCACCCAGGCAATGCCTGGCCCCTTAAAAATGAATGCAAACCTCATCTCTTGAGCAGTCATTCAGGCTGTCCCTTCAGCTCGCTGCTCTGAGCATTCAGGGGCCTCTGCACAGGTAAAAGAAAACAGCCCTTCTCAAGCAGGAAAGGCAAACAGCAGAGAGAGGTGAGGATTTTTGCACAGCTGGGAACACAATTTTTTTTACATTAGAAATTCAGTTTGGATCAGAAGATTCTGGTAATCGTGGAACTACCGAAGATACCACCAGAGCCTTGAGACAGAGCAGAGCAGGGCTGGGACCTCAGCCAGTTGAACAGCTCTGCTTCGGTTTGCAACAGCAGCTTTACCTGGGACTCAGAGGTGAGCCCCAGCACAGCAGGAGGTACTTCTGCACAACCTGAAACACCCTTCTTTGCAGATCTTCCCCCATGCCACCTCAGAAATGTTACCCATCTGCCCGGCCTCCCCTCTGCATGCAGGAAAGACAGAAAACGTGGCAACACCCAGCCTCATGGAATTCTCTGCAGATCACTCTCTCACCCAAGTAAGTACTGACTGTAATTACTTCCAGCGGTGAATACAGCCATAGCTCTAAATGACAAGACCACAAAGCAGAATACAGCAAATCCCCAAATGAGAAAAGTCATATTTCTACTGTCTAACAAAGCATTGTCCATGGAAAGTTTTCTACACTGGATTAAACTTGGGACTGAAATAAGGAAATGACAGAAAACACAGCTTTGGCGATAAATATGTTCTTCCCTGTGCACAAAGCCGGCGGTCTCAGTTCTGGAGAGAACCACCAGCTTTGACGGAGACACATTGCCTCCCTGTGCTCGTAAAGCACACCAACAACCCAAGCAGAGATTGTCTCTTCAGATTTAGTGTGGGCTGAGATTAGCGCTCACGACACTCACACTGAAATTCAGCTGCGCCCTGACATTTGTGCAGTGATTACTTCTATTCCCTGGGGCTCAGATGAAAAACAGTGAGATTTCCTATTTTTATTCCTCCTGCTGCCTTGTCTTGCAAACTGCCGCCCAATCCGCAGAATCGGCTGCCAGGTGGTCCCTGCAATGGCAGTATCCTCTGAACAGACTGCATTTTGAAAACACAACAGAACAAGTAAAAGCTCTGAAGGTTGAAAAGGCTTTGTCTGATATTTGTTTTCCATTAACAGGATTATTTGATTACTAGTGTTTCCTAACTAAAAAGTGCACAGATGGTCTGACTTACAAGCTTTAGAAATGACATCTCGTAGCCAGAGGGGGGAAAAAATAGGGCAGGGACTTTTTCATAGCTCCATGAAATACACTTGGGCCCAATGCAGATGACTTACCCACATTTAAAAAAACAAGCCACGAGTTCCCCTGTGGTGCCCAGCCTCATGCTCCAAAGCACAGCGCTCACATTAAGCCATTAACGAGCCGTCTGCTGCCTGTCCCACTACAGCCTGCTTTGCTAAAAGCAAGTATCCCAGACCAGCCACTTATTTCCTTAAACTGGCTCTTGCATGCCACAACAGTTTCTGTTAAGTAAAGCCCCCAGAACTTCAAGGGCCTACCTTTGCTAGTAACTTCTGGTTTTGTCTAACACTACCAAGTTAAATACACACCTCCACTAATTTAAACAACAGAGATGCAATAATTAGATTTTAAAAGTCAGTTTAGATTGGTGCTGTTTGCATTGATAGAGAAATCTCTGGAAGTCTTTTAAAGTCACAGCTGGCTCCTGGCAGGTTCATCTGGGAGATAAGAGCGGTCTTGCAAGTCAAGGTTTCTAAATAAAGGCCTCCCTATCAGAGGAGAGAAGGGAACAGACTTGCATGGGATCTAAAACACTGACTGTCCCTAGAGCTTTCCCTGCTGCCAGCCTCAGAGGGCAAAACCCCAGAACCTGACAGAGGTGCTGGAGGGACACATCAGAAGTTGTGGGATTACTGCTGCCAGGAGCAGCCTGCCTTTTATCAGCTTCAGCACCTTCCTTGCAGGCCAGGACCAACTCTTTTACATGAGCAGTATCAGTGGGGCAGCAAAGGTGGAAACAGGAGCAGGAAAACCAGTCTGATCACCCCAAATCCTGAGTCCGGTCATTAGAACGATCTTGTGAATGCTGAGGGGTATAAGCCTCAGGTTTGCATGTCAGTTTAATGAATGTCTGACAGAGATCCACTTAGAAATTCACAAATCGTCAGTATCACGTATGTAGAAAAGACAAAAGAATTCTGTATATTTCTTACAGATGCTGATTGCATTGAAGGACCTTAATAAGAAACTTATCTGATTTACAGCCAGGTTTTCAGTGTGTATAATCGATTTTGAATCAGAGAAAAACTCATCTTATTGACAAAGCATCTAAAAGACTCTCAGCATCATCTTTTCAGAGACAACAGGTTTTCTCTGACTTTGTAGTAATAGGAACTTCATAATCGTTTGTCCCCCCAAAATTAATTTGTATATTCTCAACAGATTTCCAGAGCACAGAGTTCGGTTAAGGAGACTCTACCAATCACTGCAAAAATCACAGAAAGGTAAAGAAGGCTTTAAAATATCGGCAAGAAGGATGTTGTGTAGCTGTGTACCAGAGCAGCCAGAAATAAAGACAGATCTAGAGCAGGATGCACCATGGTGGAAGACACTAAGTCTATCACCTCTGCTGTTATTCATTTCCTCAGCACTGAAGCACCAACACTAAATCGCTTCATCATCGTTTATTACCAAAAGTTTGGGGATCCCTCGTCCCTTCCTAATACTTAGCGATTTCTTCCAGGTCCTCTGCAGCGACCTTCTTGCTGCTCGCGGTGTGCTAAGAGGGACCTGAAAGACCTGGAAGGGTCAGTGCTCCAGCTCCCCCCGAGGGGCCCAGCCCGAGCCTCTGCGGGCAGACCACCGAGGCGCCCGGCGCTGGACGAAGCCCCGTTCTGCGCACCGCGCGGCACAGAGCACCGGCGGGGCGGAGCGGGGCGGCGGGCCCGGTGCCGGTACTCACCGAACAGCAGCGGCTTGAGGCTGAGGGTGCGCACGGCGTGGGCCCGGCCGGGCACCAGCTCCACCCGCTGCGTGTGGCCCACCTGCGGGGAGAGCGGCGGTGAGCGGCGGCCCCCGGCCCGGCCGGCCCCCAGCCCCCCCAGCCCCACGGCCTTGCCTTGATGCCCT
>VXAA01005926.1:88601-123331 GCA_013399115.1 Anseranas semipalmata
GAGGCGGGGCAGCAGCATGGCGCTGGGGGGCCCCCACAGCCCCCCCCCCAAAAACCCAAAGCGGGGCGAGGAAAGGAAGGGCCCAGAGCGAGTGCCTCGTTTAAAAATAAAGTTCTATTTTTTTTCACCCGCTTAAAAAGTCTAAAATTGAGAGTGCAAGACTATAGTACAGAAACCTCCTGCCGGCCCCGGCCCCACGCGGGCGCAGAGCGGCAGTCATGCAGTTTACGTTATCAGTAGAAAATGGTTTGTTACAGTCCGGGAAGCCTGAGGACTCGTGGAGGCGAGGCAGCCGCTGCACTAACACAAGCAAAGCTGAAATAAAGAGTACCAGATGCGAGGATGGAGAGGTGGCAGGCCGGCGCAGGAACGGGAAATGAGTGCAAAAAGAAAACGGGAAAACATTCCACAGCTGTAGCCGTAATGCATCGAAGGGCAACCTGTACCTCTGAATTAACGGCTCCCGAACCACCTTCTAATCACCTACATTCATGTAACCTTGCTGACTTGAATAGGGCCACGTACTGATTAGAGGGGGAAAAACTGGCCTTGTCTTTCGATGTCGCGACTCCCGCTTTCCCTCCTGTCACCTGCCTTGCAAGCACTGTCAGTCACTGTACGCAAAGAGCCAACACGCCCCGTGCTCTGCAGGTTTTGTTTTGGAGTTTATGACTTTCCGCATGACATCAACACAGAAGTCACCCTGTCTGGGCTGCAAAAGCAAGCAAGTCCTGTTGTTTTCCCAGAGAGCATAGAAATAGGATCTGTGCATGCAAACCAGGACACTCACCACCTTCAGAAAGGGTGTGATTTGTTTTGCTTTTAAATAAATAGAACTGCTGACAAAGCTCTAGTTTCAGAAAATTTGAAAGGATTAGGGGGCACTCAGTGCAATATGTATTACTGCCCCTCAGCCAAGCATCTCAGCAGCCTGCTCAGTAAGTTTGGCCACAGCTATACAGCCCAGTTTTTCTACAAACAAGGATTCTTAGCAAAGCATTTTGTGGGGGCACAGGAGAGGGAGGGAAGCAAAGAGGGGGCGGAGAGAGAGAGACAAAACCCCATTCTCATCTAGCCCAAAGCTGGATAATTGTGTAACAAAAGTGAGAGCTCTTTGGGATTAGGAAATTCCACCTACCTGTTCTGCAAAGAGACTAGGTGTTACACTAGATACACTTAGACAGCAAAAACACCAGCTCTTATCCTAGATTAGTACTTTGCATGTTACATCTTTACAGAACAGTTTGCACATTAGTTCAACACACCGCAAACTGCTGGGTCTCAGCAAGCTTTCCCCCCAGCTATCCCTTTCCCTGTGTCCAGTGTGCCCAGACTTTGACAATCATCTAGGAAGGGGAGAGGGAGGAAGGCTGACTGACCTCTGTATTCTGAGGAGGGCACAAAGAGGCTGCTGCTGGGAGCGGAGGAGGGAATGAAGTCAGGAGGGAGTGGTTGGAGCAAGGACACATCTACCCCGATGGCTCCAGCCTAGACGGGAGCCGAGACAGCACAGAGCAGAAACACAAGGAGCCACGGTTAGAGACCTCTTGTAGCTCCACGGCTCCCAGAAACCACGGCCTCCCTCTGCTCTCCACCTGCCCACCCCTGCCCCGCACCCCAGCTCCAGCCACCTCCTGCAGCCCTGCTCTGCTCCTGTTGTCACCTCGCTCCGCTGCCAGCAGCTCTTCGACGTTCCCCGTTCCCTGAGGATACATCCCACACCAGGGAAGGGAGGGAGGCAGGAAAGAGCAGGCCTCTCGGTTTGAAAACTTCCACTGTGAACAACAAGCATGGCCACACGATTAGCTCCTATGACAGCTATTCTTCTTAAACTCTCGTTCAAATCCACCTGCCCAATTATATGTGCTCCAAAAACTTGGCTTATGTCTCAGGTACATGAAAAAGCCTCCAACAGCAGAGTTAGCTTATTCTGACATGCAGGAATTTAGCATTCCCCCCCTTTCAGTTTAATCTTTGTCAAGTAACACTGTATAAAAACAATAGAGTATACAGGGACACATCAAATGCAGCACTTCCATATACAGCATGGAAGAGAATCCCATGAGTTCCCCACCAAGGTGATTTCCTCAAATCAGAGACTCCAGCTCCACCTTACTGGCTGCATACAGCATGTTCCTGGTGCAGGTGACATACACGCCTGTGAAATCTGAACATGTGGCCTGCTTCCTGTAGCAAACAGGCAAGCATCAGCATTAAAGTAACCTTCTTCATGTTAACCCCTACTAAGATGAACTAGGTTTTCATATTTTTATTTTAGTGTATATTTTACATTAGAAAAAAATGTTAATAAAAAACTCCACATGCTCCTAACAATCAATTTTCTGATAAGTCCCGACCAGTATTGATACTAATATACAAATAAATTAATTTTGCTAGTTAATTTTCTGCCTGGCTTGGTGCAGGCTCTGCACAAGCAGTGCACTTGTATTCAAGTGCCTGTCCACATTGCCAACAAGTGCCAGGGAGTGTGTTGTACATAATCATTCCTCCTCATAACGTAGTGGAGTTTAGTTTCAGCTTGATGAATGGGATCAAATTTTCTCAACCATATTACCCAGCAGACACAAATATTCTTTACCAGGTTGTATGGATTGTTTCACTCTGCAAAAGCCCCAAGCCTTGATTAACAACTGTATGCTACTATTCCCTCATCACTCACTTTGGCAATACAACACCCTCCCCACAAAAACAAATAAAGCAAAAAAATCTACATGGAAGACCTAAAATTCATCAAATGCAGAATCTGACCTGACTCAAGGCATATCCCCCAGTGTTAACCTGGTCTCTCCCCTACAATTCCTCTGTTTGCTTTTGTTTGCGTAGCAGGATTTTGCACAGCTGATTTACAAGAAAAGAGATGTCACATATAATCATACTAAATCACAGCCACTGCTGGCACTGTCAGGTCAGACACAGCAGCAGCCACTCTTAACACCAGCCACTCTCCTCATGCAATGGCAATGCTACAACATCCTGGATAAAGGAGCATCAGGAAATCTAGCTGAGTTATTTTGTAGCCTCCTTCAGTGCCTAGGAGGATTTTTGGGTCAGAGGAAGGGAGCAGGAGAGAGGGAAAAGCCCATTAAATTTACCATCAGATTAAGGAAAAACACTCCACTGCCAATTTATTTTTAAAAAGGGTTGTGTGTTATTCTAAGGTTTGTCTGTATAATTGTACAACCGTTGAAAATTACATAAATTGTAATGATCTAACACTATTAACAGCCATTCAGAGAAAAACTCCCTCCCCTTCTGAAACCTTCAAGGGCAGGAGGGAAATGTCCCAGGAAATATGCCAATCTGAACTCTGGCCTCTAGCCTGGCAGAAACAGAAACAGAAAGATAAGAGAACAAACTGGACTAAGATGTGGTGTTTGCATGTGTCTGACTTGCAAGGGGAGGGGTGGCTTTGTCCTTGGCCGTGTTCTCCCAGAGGCAGTGCCTGCTTATCCTGGTGAAGCTGCCATCACTTCACTTGCTGCTCTCACCCCTGCACTTTGTCATTTCCTCCTGTCTTATGTGTCATGGAAGTCTTTCAGCAGGGTCCTCCGTCTCTGCTCTGCTATGTGCATCTGATTCTCTAAGTCCTGGTAAAACAAAAGGTACAATTAGTGTGAATTTCCCAGAGACAAGTTCATTTTTCTTAGGTACTCAGCTCATCTGAGAAACACCAAACTTTACACTTCGTGTGCGCTCTGGATCACAAGACTACAGATCCTGTTTCTTTTGACATAGGCTCCCTCTGCAGTTACCCGGCTCTTGCTCTAAAAAGCTATGCGCTTAAGGAATCTGCTCTTAACCAGAGATCTACAGGCAGCCTCCTCCAGAGCTTCGTTGGTCCTATTTCAGTTCTCCAGAACTCACTGCAGCCCTCCCTCCTCTCCCATAAAGCAGCGAGCATTCCATTTTTACAACAGCCACCGGTTAAAGGAAGAATGGTGAGATTCTGGATCTATTCTCTCAGCTTCCTCATTTAACTGCCTTAGCTCTCCTGCAGAAGTGTTAAGCCTGACCATAACAAAATCTGGCCAGCAGGCTCAAGCAAGCAGAACACTCACCCCTCTGTCATAGCTGTCTGCTCGCTCCACCTTCCATGAGAGATTTTCAATTTCAGCTTCCAGCTGGGCCTGCTGGTATTCAAACTGCAAACAACAAAATTAGAGACAGCAACAAGAAAATGGCTTAGTGGAGCAGCCTCATTCCACAAGCTACACTTGAGGAGTAGACAAATGTGTTCTGCTGACAGCTGTGCTGGCAGAGCAGGTTTGTGCCTCCTCCCTATGCACCTTCAGCTAACACACTCCTTCCAGGAGTTCCTTTGTGTTAGAACTCTCCAGCCTGCATCACTCAAAATTAACCATGTCAGCCTAGAAACACTGCAAGTGACAAACACCTACTAACTCATCTCACTTTGCCAATAAGCAGGTCAAGAAATGCTCTTGTGAGCAGCTCTGCAGACAGCGCTGAGGGACTGCTAACCCCTGCTGGGAGCGGTAACTTGTTCTACTGGCACAGTCAGCTCCAGAAGAGAACATGTGTCCACAGCCTGAGAGAATACACATGATACTATGGGAAGAGATTGGATAACAGATTTTACTTGACAACTGAGTCAAAGAAACAACTTATTCAGTGAATTCTGGACTATTTTTGGACATGTCCAGCCTGTGGGAAGCTCCAAGCCAGCAAAGAACATGCATCAGGAATCAAAAACAAAGCTACACCCTGATTCAAGGCTGGAAAAACTGTGCTCTAGCAGCTCTTCACAGGAAATGTGGCCCACAACACTGTGATAGTCTTACCAAGGAAAAAATGTACACTTCCAGCCTCAAAGCATTTTGGATAAATTGCTTGTCAGTGAAAGTGCAGTGCTGTTCTGGGAAAATAACGTAGCATAACAGAGGACTGAGCTGCTGGTCAACTCAAAGTGAAGAGGAAAGATGCAAAACCACACGTTTGTCCTGTCCTTACCTCAAACTCAGGACTATTATTTCAGACACTCAAGCTCTGGAATTGAAGAGGGATGTCTGCCTATTCATTCAGCCCAGCATGCTGCCAGCTACACCCCAAAAAGCTGTAAGCGGAAAAAAAAAGCAAAACATCTTACCAGTTTCTTTCTGGGACCTGACTCCATGTAGTAGGCATATGGATATGTGTACTGCAGGGTATAACGACACTGTGGGGGCCAGGGGGGAGAGAGAGAAAAGAAGGACAAGAGCCTCAGACTTGGAAGTCAGCACAGTCAGTTGTCTACAGTCACTACAAAGAAGCTACCTTCTGACAAGGATGACTGGACACTTCATGGTGGAACTTCCTACACCTTCCTTGGAAGAATTTGTACACTTAAAGTATAACTCCCCGGAGGCCACCTCCAGATGATTTTTGGCTAGTTCACAGCCTAGACCGGAGGTTCTGTCCCACACATCTATAATCTCCAAATTCCCTTCCTCTCACTAGGTATTGTGAATTTAGCATTCTCATGCGTATATTCTCTTCTCTGCACCAAACAACCCACAGCTACCCACCTTTGCAAGTAGTTTTGCAGCATTTTGTAGGTATTGCCAGTCTATCCATGTTCCCAAGTTGTTCATAACTCTTTCCTGGATTTTCTCCTGGATTCGTTGGTACGTCTGTGCCTCCAGCTGCAAGCTTTTATTGTGATTCTCCCACTGCAAGGGGTGGGGATAAGGGGAAAGAAAAAACAGCATGAGACCAGAATACTTTTGCTGTAAATGCACAAGCTCTAGCAAGCAGAAATCAAAGTGGGACAGGAGTCCAGCAAGGCAAGACATGCTGTGGGAAAGAACAACAAGGCAGCAGCTCCAGTAGCAAGTAGCGGAGGCTGTGTACAACAGACTGACAGCAGGAAAGAGCAGGGAGCAAACCCAACTCCTCAGAATGGGAATGCCCTCTGGTGGCACAGTGACTTTGTATCTAACACGATGGAAAGTAACAGTGATCCCCCTACTTAAAGGATTTCTATAGAAAGGACAAGAGTTCAAATTAACATTTTAACACAGGCTCAGCGAACTCCAACACCCACATGCACATTGTAAACATGACCATTTCCCAAAGCCTGTAGGTCTAGAGAGCCAAGAATGAACACATTTATTTTACCACAGGACTTGGCTCATAGTATGAAGAATAAACTCATTTTAATGGGGAAAACAAGTGCACTGAAATGCAGCAGCACTGAACCTCTACCACATTCTCTTCTGGAGATGCTGTTCTAGAATTGCACCGTATGTCCAGGTGCATTGAAACAGTTGTGTGGACAGAGGTGCTGTGACTGCAACTTTAAAAAATGTCATTATGTGATATTTTAGCAAAACTTTGCTACAGCCAATGGAGTTTTGAACGTAACAGAGTTTATTTATTCTTTGTCTCTATAAAGACATACTGCAAGGAACTGAGGTTCTCCAATCCTGAAAGGAAATGATAGGAGCAACATCAATCTACTGCAGCAACACTCAGCCTGCAGGAAAACAGTATAGTGGCACACAGGTAACACTGATTTTTTCTAGCATAAGGAAACACAGGAGCAATTATGATTTGCTTTGGGGATGATATTACTGGTTTGGATGGGACTCACAGGGCAGGACTTTGAGTAAGAAAGAACAGGGCCTGAAAATTCAGCACAGATTCTCTTTGGGCAGTTTCTTGCACGGAGATTGCTGGCAATGACCTTTGCACCAGGCAGGGAGCATTAAAAGGCTACAGCAGCTCTGGCCAAAGAGATGTCTCCTACCCTCTCAAAATAGAACAAGTACTTCTTAAGGGCCTCCCTGGCCTGTGCTTGCTGACTCTGGTTTACAATATCAGGATTCTCTTTGTACCGACTGCATTCGTAGTACTCGCTGCCGTGAGTCTTCCAGTCTCCCAGACACATCCAGCAGAAGTCTGCAGAAAACAGTGAAAAACCCACTGTGATGCACAGAAAAAAAAAACCTCTCTGAGAAAGAAAAGCTTCAGGAGACACAACCCATCTGTTTTCAGCTATTTCTGCTAAGCCAGGAAACATACATTTTGTATCATCTTGCAAAACAGAACACAACAGTGAGCCAAAAATACCAGCCTGTCTCGAAGGTTTTCATTGTACAGCCTCCTGCACAACTACGGAAAGCAAACCCTGGAGTGCTGCGTTCTGTACACCAAGACCAATGAACAGAACTTGTGCTCTGCACAGGCTGTCACTCCAGGTTAAAGAAGAGGCAGGCTGTAGTCTTATTTGTGAGATGCATCCTCCCCACCGCTGGCATACTGCCCCATGCGAATCTCTGGCTGAATAAAATATGAACAATAATGCAAAAGGAAACTAACTCATGCAAAAGAAAGTCTGCCCTCAGCTCTCTCAAAGAGAGAACTACCTGGGTAACTTCAGATATCAGTGGTTAATGATGCTTCAAGTTAGGAGCCACTGAACTGGGAAGAAAGTGGAGAAAAGAGAGCAATAGCAAAACCCGCGTAACAGTTTCCTGACTTCAGAGCGAGGCTGTGAGTGTTCTGCTAGAAAGGAAAAAAGATGAAGATTAAGTTGCTACAATAAGAATCACTTTTGTGTCGCTCATTGTAAGAGACTGAAATTGGTATCTCCAGAGTTCACCAGCCTTCCTGAGTGCTAGTCACCATGGTACCTTGGCACTTGCTTGCTCACCCTTGTCACAGAGCTCCATCAAATCACATCCAGTGCTGCTGGGGACCCCAAAGCAAAGGAAATGAGAGAGGACAGCAATCTTTAATCATCATCCAAATAAGGTTGATATTATAATTATTTCCTAGCAGCACACAAGACAGAGGGCCTGAATACAAGCTATCTTGCTCCAAGGCAACAGAAATTAATTCTGCCCTGAGAAGATCTGTACAAGAACAGGCTGTCATTTTGTAGGAGCACACAATGGACCAAAGGCAGTTTGGCTGCTAATTGCACAGGGGTGGACTAAGAAGTCCAACAGATAATGTTATGGCAGAACAGTTCGCAACTCCTGCAGCTTCATCTGGGCTGGGTCTCATTATTTCTACCAGTGAGCAGAAGGACTTAAGCTGATCTGAGTAAATAGCTCAGTTCTGCCAATATTTTCAGTTGATGATAAATACATTTACATGGAAAGCATTGAATAACATGGTTTCCATTGTTAATATTACAGCAGAGACATATATATATATAAAATGGACATGTCAGGGAGAGGGAGCCAAACTAGCATTGAATCAGAACCCAGCTGAGATCAGACAGTGTGTGCGTGGGGGGTCGGGAGGGGAGCTATCACACAAGTCTGTAATTAATACTCTGTTCACTGTTTACTAGGGGAAAAAGTATTTCAGTCGGTTTTCACAAAAAAGAGAAGAGAACATCATCTCTAACACCCATTACTGAGAAAACTGCTTCCAAATTCTACTCACCATGCTTGCATTTGGAGCATTGCTGAAAGAGAAGACAGGAGGCACTGGTTAGTGGGAAGTGGAAAAAAAATTCTGCTTAGAACAAGGAAGATCTGATGTGTTCAGGGAACTGCTCACCATGTGATTGCAGCCTCCATTCTTTTCAATACAGATATTGCACTTCGGACACTGGGGAAACAGAAGCATTTGTTAGACACAACTCTGTCTCTAGCAGAGTTTTGGAGAATGACAATGCTTGCACGATTATTCTACCCTGGCATCCCCCTCAACCCCGCCTCCCCCCTCCCCCCTTTTAATATGCATATGTGAAAATATTAACATATATACACTCTTACTCCCACTGATTATTGGCAGCTCAATTTAAAAAGGCGGCAGAAAGCCAGGGATGTTACACAGCAGCACTCGACTGCTTGCTCCAGAAAACAAGTTTGCTGCTATTACTCCTTGTAAAACTGAAGGTCTCACCGAGTTACCATTTAGCAGTTGCTCAGGCACAGGGACAAAATTAGTTCATATATGACAGCAGCTTCCACAGCTACTTAAGACTACAAGATAACCAGCTCTATATCCTGCCTTCAGCAGCCACTAACAGATGACAACTTAGCTAGTAGAAGACAACCACAGTGAGCTGCACACTTCTTTGCTCCATCAGCAGTCCACTGATGTCCTCGAGTGTCAAGTTCAGGAACATTTTTTGTGTTGTGTACAAAGAAGGAAGCGAGCTTTGTTGTTTCTTTATAAATTTTAATGGCAGGTAAAATGTATGCCAGAACAATGCTGAATATAACAGAATCTTATATTTACAAAGAAGCATAGCAGATACAGTGCCATCACATGTTGACACCTTCTCTCCAGAAAGAGAAGGGTATTTAGGATCTCTAGTGTAAGTACTCACTTTCCTAACACAACTGAAGCTTGCGCCTAATTAGCACTGTTACAATTACTATTGGTTATGATAAAACAAATGCCAGCTGACTAAGAACTGTTTTGAAGTCAGGCCACAAAATTCCCCCAAAACATTAAAAGTTCCAGTCTGCAGACGGCTAATCTAGCAGTTTATCTATAACCTTTATAGAGTGCACAATATGTAATACTATTTCTTAGGTCTAAATCTACTAGAAGTACTTCAACATCTAATTTACAGATTTCATCCACCCCCTTTTGCTTTCTTTGCCAAATCAGGACTTTATCTCCCTCACCTTCCAGTTCACAGTACTCCACACACGTGTTCAGGCTTAAATATCACTAGTGTTTACTGACTCTGCACTTACTGCACCCTCTCCTTCCATTTGCAATATACCTTCACTGATCATTTTGAAGCAGCCACAATTCTGCCTTTCACCCATCGGAGGGCAGCACACCTGGCTGCCAAAGACATTCACACTAGGTCTGGAGTAAGGACCATACTGCAGGAGGGCAGCTGGACCTCCTGCACAAAGCATTCCCAGCGTGTTCAGTTGTGTTGTATCACAGTCCCTGGAAAGCTGTGAGAATTTACAGCCTGTGAAAAAGCAGCACACAGTGCTAAGTACATACAGAATTGTATCTTGCTTCCCAGGCAGGACTAGAGGACAAGAAAAAAAAAACATGCAGGTACTTGTCCTTACATCTTTAGTGTGAGCACTGATGTAGTTGGCTGTTTCGGAGTCATCTGCACACTTGGTGAGCCATTTCCGGATGGTAGCACAGTCTGTGGGTGCGTGGTACATCTGCCGACACTTAAAGCTTAACAGAGAAAAGAAAAGAAGAAAGACACATCCCATCAATTTCCAAGGAAGTTATTCAAGAACTGAGGTTTTCCCGATGACCAAAATCTGGGAGGCCAAGTGAGGGTAGGGGATGCAAACGCACTCACATATTACTAGAGTGCAAAGACCAAGGCTGAGCGCTGCACAGCGAGAGCTCCAATAAACCACCACTCTCTTGCACAGAAACTGGCATCAGGATGAGAGTGAAAAGTCCTTCTCTGTCAAAAACACGTGTCTGAGGGCTGACATCCCTCCCTACAGAGTCTACCTACCTGCTCTAACATGACTGTAGAGGCCTGGGGCATACCAGTGGCTTTGCAGGTAAACTAACTCCAGTGACAGATATCAGGCTCCTGCATTAGCACAACCCTAACAGCCCTGGGTGAGCAAGGGCTGTTTGCAGAACGTACCAGGAAGCTGGGTCTCTAAACCAGCTGCATTGTGCTCCACAGGCATCCTCAGCAGCACTGAGTCTGGAGACCCAACAGCAGAGGACACTTCAGCAGCCCTACAAGCTACTTTTTTTCTCTGGCCCCATTTACACTTGCAGACAGACAAGGAACATTAACATTCCTATTCAGCAGAAATTTATTCTCACGCCAGCCTCAAAACATATCAGACACTCTGGGAATCAAATACTTGTAATAAGCCTAAAAACACAATACCAGCAGATAGCTGCAAGGCCTCCATATCCATTACCAGATTCTCTACCACTCACTGCGATGGTAGCAAAATTTGTAACCTTGAGGACATATGAGAAAGGAAGATTTTTAACCCCTTTGTTACTCAAGCCCTGTGTTCCCTGGTTGTCAGAACACCCAACTCCAAGGAGTTTAGGGAACAAGGGGAAGGCTGACCACCTGTAGAAGTCAGACACCGAGTGTCCAATTACTCAAACTAACTCAAGTTACAAACAACTCCAGCAAAGCATTTGAGATGCTTTCACACACTGAACCTGTTGGCAAGCAAACGGAGTAGCTCTGAGGACAGCATACAATTTCCCCATGATCTTTAACCTTTTCTGTTTCTTACCAGAAGACCTCATTGCAACGATTGCACTGCACTCGCCGGGCTTTCGGCTCCTGTACCTGTATGACCATAGGGCAATCTGCACCAGGACACAGCTGCAGCTGATAATGGCTCTGTGAACATACCAAGGTGGTAAGATCAGCAGTGTATGCAGAAGAGCATTATCTATTCAAGTCTAACCACTCCTATCTTAAAAATATACAAGCCAGTGTTTCTAATTGAAAAAGATACTGAAAACCGTCACCAGATCTTGGCTAACAGAGCAGCCAAAACTCTCCCACATCAGGAAAGGGAGTGTTAGCTACTTACAGCTTCTCCAGAACACAGAACTCAAATGGAGGATTACAGACCAAGGAAGCGCAGCAATGCATGTTGCTGTGTGACCCCAACAAGACACTGAACAGTTTTACTCCATTTGAGCTCTTTCCCCATCTTTGTCTTATGCCCCCGAATATACTCAGCTGCTTTCCTGTGGCGGCTGTTTCCTCCCACTTACCGAAGAGAGATGACACAACTCTTTCATATTGCTTCCCCGTTTCTTTAGTTTTCCCAGTCTGTTCCTGGTATTCAGAATACTTTCTGCACATTTAAACTTAACAGTATCTGCCTTAATTTCAATAAATTTCACATAAAATGTTACTGAGCAAACCAACCCAGTTGGGCTTCACTAAGATAAGGGCCTTATTTTTCAGAACCTAAAATATCTATGCAAGAGCAAGGAGGACTTTAAAATTCAGACTGAAGTTTGAAGTTCTCAGCTGAAACACTCTGAGAATTCTACTTCAGGAAAAGAGCCAAGCACCAGCCAAGCAGTTACTGGGTGACCTTACAGCAGCATTTACTTTGGCAACCTGCTAGAGCATTTTGTCAGTGAGGCTGTCCTACAGGAGCAGCCACATCATGTTTATGAGGGACAATTTTGCTGCAGTTACTGCATTTCTAATCAGAGATGCAAGGCACTTCAAACAAAATTTCTGCAAGTCACTGGTGAATTGATCCAGGGTATTTTAAACCCGAAAGAGGCAATACCTCTACATAGTCCCTGAAGAGGTAGCGCCTGTATTTGTCTTTCAGCTCTTCACTAGGCAGCAATGGAAACACAAAGTCTTCTGGCGTCCGAAGTAGGCAGTCCTGAGCCATGCAGGAGACCCCTGAGAAGAGAAAGCAACAGTACGCATTGCACTGTGCTGAAATGAGGAGCAAATACAGAGACAGCATTCAACAGTTTCCTAGGTACCATCTGTTGTTGTGGCGAGAGGGACACAACTGTGAAACAGACCTAGCAAATCTATCAGGGCTGCTGAAAAGCTGAAGCCCAACTGTCTTCACTGCTAGATGACAGGGCACAAATGTATCCAGAACCAGTAAGTGTTTCAACCAGGATTCACAAGGTCAATACTTAAAGTAGAAAATTGCACGTTACTGCTACACCAGCATGAATGACAGGATAAGAGAAGCCCAAAGCAACTCTGGCAACTACTGGTTTCTGCCCAACACAAAGGGAACAGATGTTTGCATCCACAAGGATTCCCAGGGCAATGCAACAACACGTCACGAGAGATGCAATCTCAAAACACAGCAGATCTGCAACTTCTAATGTGCTATAGTCATACTCTTGAGATCACTAAGGGGAGAAGAGCAGCAAATGGATCTATGGACTTGCAGGTTTTGTTAGGCAGAAGTAGTGCTCTCCAGGTGGTATGTCAACTAACCAGGGATTCAGGTAAGACCGCTAGTTAAAGTTAGGTTTGTCACAAATACCCATTCCATGCTCCATTTTCTCATTACTGAGATATTTTAGAGCAATTCAGCCACTCATCTGCAGAGCAGCCAACATGTCAAATACAGACCCACTACCACACCCGCCTTGAACTCACCAACTCCAACACCATCCTTGACAAGCACTGTACAATGCTGCTCCCAGCAGCTGCGGCAGAACTGGTGCTGACAAGCCAGAGAAAGCAAGTTCTCCTTCCGGACAAACTGCATGCACACTGCGCAGTGATGGGAGGAATGTACCATTGCCTGGGAGAGACAAATCAGCATTAGCACTGCCCCGTGAGAAGTCAGTCCTTCTCACGAACCTCTTCGTCCTCATGGAGCACAACAGATTAACAGTCACTGAATAGCTCCTGCCTCTCATCCAGTGCTACCCAGAACTCACCTTTACTTTCCTGGTTCTTACTTTTTCCTTGTTTGAAAAATGAGAAAATACATCATTGCGTATGCCCTTTCTATACAGCCCTTCCCTGAATTTACTGATATTCTTTGTTAGCTGCGTCAGACTCGATCACTGTTCCACAGGCCCTGGCAAGCAGCTATAGCCGGAAGCAGGCTTAGCAGTGCCCTCTCATTGGGTAATGATTTTGGGTATTATATTTGAGATGCAAATGAAGGTACAGCACATAGAGAGTTTATACAGAAAGCAAAGGTTGTTCACGGACCATCACAAAGTTCAGGGATCTTCTCACATCTCTTATCTTCTGCCTACGCTACATTTGGCAAAATAGGCCTTGTCTCTTCAGCTGAAAAGGACTAGAGGGTTTGTTTCAAGTCAGGCATAATTCTGCTATTGCTTCACTGGGAAGCCGTCTGGTCTCCCCGTGGGTAGCGCAGAACTAATCCCTAGACAACAGATCCAGCCTCTAACACATTTTGGCTCACCCTTGGGACCTGAAGAACTAGGTCTAGCACAGCATTACCAGAAGCAAGGCTCTACGAAGCTGTTAGCAGGACTTTATGCTCCTATTTCCCTTTTTACAGAGAAGTCATATAAGCACTTTTCATCTCCTTAAACCTTTGCTACTCTTTGAGAAGCTTGTGCGAGACAGACGTCAGCTGCCACGCGTAGCTCTGCGTGCCAGAGACGCAGAGGAGCAGCAGCATGAGCGCCCAGCCACATGACCAGTAGAGCTTGTTTTGTAGCATGACCACATGAAAAAGAAATAAAGCAACTTTGTTCTAAGCAGCCTCCCTTATGGACCAAAACAAAATTCACCAACTTGGCAACTGCAGTGATCGGCTAGATCAACTGCTCAGCTTGAACAGCAAGCACACTACCTCAAACCCTTCAAAGCTGTCCCTCTGATGTTTTCTCTGAGCTGTCCCACTATAGCTTCTCCCTGTAGGGTCAGTTGCTCTACAGTATGAGCATATGCCCCAAAGAGCCCCTCAAAAATATCATCATTCTGCATTAGGAGCTGAAGCACAGAGCAACGAGCCCTAGCACATACAAAAAGACTGTAATGTATTGCTATCAAACCAAATTTGTCAAGACTTAAACTAACCTTTTAACTGTAACATCTTTCTTCTCAAACTGAAATCACCATTGCAATGGAGGGTACTTAAATGACAGCTGATTCAGACAAATCTCAAAATACACATACTCATTTCACGTATGTCAAATAACAATGATTTTTTTCTGGATTCAAGGCAGATAATTAATTTTGAGTCCATGAAGCTTACTCCTGCCAGCTGTTTTAGTGCTTTTACTCTCTGCTAGTCACAAGCCAGCTCAGATGCCAAAGCAGGCTTTTAGGTTTTTAAAATCTCCCCTGCCCCCCAGCCCAAAGAGCGTTTCTCAGATGTAGTATTTTATCATTCAAAATCTGACACATTGCAATGTGTTCCTGGGGTAACTGTGGATTGTACTGAGATACCCACTGTGAATGAATCCTGTAAACATGAAACAGGAAGTTTCTATTTAGAGGAAAAAAAATATCCAAGGTCCCATGTAGCCCTGGCTGCAAAACACAAGCTGTTGGTTCAAATATCATTACTGACTGGCTCAGCAGGAACACCATTGGGAGATTTGGCTTAAGCATCCCTGAGCAGAGCAGTGCAGCAAACTTAGCCATCTCAAGAAAAAAAAAAAAATCCCTGTTCCAGCAACAGACAAGCACTGCGCAGCCAGAACTTCCCTTAGTGTCTTTTACAGAGTGAGCAGTATCAGAAGAGGTAGCCAGGCTCACGCACTCTGCTCCTGCCATTGTTTATCATCACTCCTGCCAAAAAAAAATTAGCTTAATTTTCTTGAGGTAAATAATTCTTGAACACAACCTGCAAGACAATAGCAAGGCTGCTATTTAAATGTTAGACACTTCTTGAATGCGGTCTCATTTAAAAAGTAAACCCAGCACTTATTTAGGGTGTAGGACCTTGAGTCTGCAAAGAGTTAATACGGGACAGGCCCATTGGTAACGCAACCCTCCCACGAGGTGGGTCAGAGGCATCTCTGCCAAGGGAAGAGACCAAAGTAGTTAGCGTACTTACATGTTTGGATGAGGTGGGCTGAACTCGTGCTTCTACTAGCAGTTGGGCAGCGTTAGACTTGTGCCTGAAAAAGCAATTAAAGAATGATCAAATCCATTTCTGAATGCATTTTGCATTGTTAAACTGATCCTTCTCACCTGAATAAATAAGAGGCTCTCTGCAAATGGCAGTGTAGGTTTGTACGTTTCAACAAGGAGTGTGGAAGTGTGTCCTGTGTGAGGCTTCTTCACAGGGTGAGCTGAACTCTCATCAACAAAACTTTGTAATAGTTCCTTCAAAATTGGAAACTGGGACAATACTTCTCCCAGTAATTGATTAACATTTCCCTTCTATTCCTCAATGGATATTTTGCTACAACTGCCCTGCCAGAAGAAATTTTTTTGAAGTGAAGATTTTCTACCCACACAAATATTTTTACTCCTAGAGTAGTCTCAAGCCATCGCCCATGATAACACGCTCCAGTGAGGCTCCTGTCTGTCTCCTATTCCTTTGTAAAATCAAGCTATCCTGGTTAGGTCTCACTTTGGCTCCAGCCTACTATCTAGCTAAGTATTTACTTTATGACAGATTATCACCCTTTGGGCATATGAAGCTGTCTATCAGCAGCCTTAGAATTAAACAGGTCTTGCTGTTTGTGGTTTCCATTGCAGAGGAATGCTTGCATCTCCAATAAAAAAAATCACAGTGAATTCAGGAATAGAAAGCAGCATCTGAGTTGTGACGGGGATGTAAATCCTCCCTGCCCACAAGCATTTTTTAGTTGTGTTTAGGGATCTTTAATTTGATAATGCTACTTTATACCAAGACAGAAGTTTGAAGACCAGATCAACTGGAGAACAACTTGCAAAGTCACAGCTTTAGAAGTAAACCCTTCCCCAGACTTCTTGTTTAAACCTCGTTAGTTAACCTGCAGAATCGCTCTGAGCTGCTGTGCAGGAATCTCACCCTCCACATTCCCCAGAGAAAAGCTTTTACAGGATGCGTGGTAACCAACAAGCCAGTCACCAGAGATGCTGCAACAATATCCATACATGAGATGCATCTCCCATATGTTCTCTGGATGAAGTTGCTGGCTAACAGGGCCAAAAATGGCACGGCAGAATGAGTCAGACTGATGTGCTCTCTATTTTCAGACAATGTTCAGTTCTGAGCCAGTATTTTCTGGAGGGGCTGCCAGACAGCAGTGCCTCCTGACACACTCCCCGCATACATTTGGGCAGTCTGAACCCTCCTTTTGAAATTGGCTGGAGGACTTCGCTGCAGTGTGACACTGTCAAAGCAACAAAGGGGCTGCACTTATTAGTTCTCTCACACCATCGTCTGCTGCTCTCCAAATGCCAGCCAGTTCGGAAAAAACATCACTTACGTTCAGAAGGAGCAAAAACCTCAAAGCAAATGTACTAAATTGTACATCAGCATAAGTTCAGTGTTTCTTTATGATTTATGACTCATATGTTCAAAACAGAACATATGTTAACTTTGTATTTGTTAAAATAAATATAGATGCAGCACTCTCAATCTGCTACCTCATTGTCTAAGCTATGTGCCTCTACAGGGTTCCCAGTATGATAGTAATTCATCATACTGAAAGACATTCCCCGACACTCTCCCTGTTTACAAATTCTTTACAGGCAATACAGCCTCAACAAAACCGCATTTTTCCTCCGCTCCCTGGCATGTTGGCGTGGCCTGCTTTCAGGTTCAAAGACGCTTGTCATAGACACTACAGGACACCCTGAGGATTCTTGCAAAGAGGGGGAAAAGCACTGAGCACAGAAGAAATAAGATCACTTACACTTACCTTTCCAAAATCTCTGAGATTTGCCAGTGGAAACTAACTAATACAAGCTTTGCAACAGCATGTGATACCTAGGTGGAGGGAAAAAAAAAAAAAAGAAAAAAAGTGAGGCATATTTTGAGGACACACTTCTACTTAGGACTATGAACTTCTTATAAGACTAATAAATTGTACAAACCCAGTAAAACAGCTCAGTGATATTCGAATCCCATTAAACTACTAGACATAATTTTCACAGCCAGTATATCTGTAATATATGGGTTGGAATGAAGCATGGATGTACCCAAACTAATTCACATATTTATCACAACAGCACTGAGAGGAAGAATCAAGAAATCGCTGGATTAGTTTAAGTAATCCTGGAAGCCCAACATCCAGCCCTGGCTGCAGCCACCCCTTGAGAGGCTCAGACCGGACTGGGATCGGGTCCTCGCGAGGTGCCCTGCGTAAGCCCCGCAGGGCAGGCTGATACTGCTTACAGAGCTGCAGAAGCAGCAACAAGCTGCAAGCACAGACATGCTGTGTCAAAGGGTAGGGGGAAAAATATATTTTTATTATATTATATTTTATATATTTTATATATATATATTTTTTTCCCAAGCTTTCATTGTAGAAAAGAAAGTTGTTATATACTGGAATAGACTAGGAATATGGAAAGCTACTCTGACAGGAACTATTTCCACACAGACTTGCTTGCTTTACATGGGCTACTGGCAAGCACTAGCACCATCCATGCTAGCCAGAGCAAGTGTCTGAGCACCCTCTAGAAAACTGCAACACGACATTTGAAGTCATGTTACAAGGGTACAAGCGAACAAGTTCTCCCTTGGTTCTACGTATCAGTTTATTTCAGGAGAAAACAGACTGGTCTCTCGCAGAAAAAGGCTCGTACCCACCAGGACCGCTGGGCTGCCAGAACTTTAAGCGGCCTCTGGACCCTTCACGCCTGGATCAGGCTCACGGAGTTCAAACAAAGCAGGCCTCCTGCAACCACAGCACCTCTCCCAGGGATTTCAGAAGGCTCATGACCTGCACCTCCTCGCTCCGCTCTGTCAGGAGCACCTGAGCAAGCGCAGAGCTCTGCACATCTGCATTCAGACACCTGCTGACAGTACAGGGCTCTGTCTCCTCCGCTCTGGGAGAAGCTATCACCATAGCATCTCTCTGGCTACCACAAATACAGAGACACAACTTCTTCCATCCCAGCTGCAGGAAGAGATCCCTTTTTTCTAGAGAAGCTGTCAGTCCCAATCACCAGCTGAAAAGCCACAAGCCATCTTGAGTCCTGCTGCAGGTGAATCACGGAGTCCGATGCGCTGGTAATACAGCCACACAACTCCAACACAGCCTCAGAAGGAAAAAGCCGTGGTTGCTCCTTCTACAAAACAGACAGGCTCTGCACGTCTACAGGCAACACATTCATTACCCTTCTAAAACCAACCCACTGAAGAGGTGCAGTTTCACAACACGACTGACCTATTCCTGCCACGTGATGCGGCCCCGACCCTGCACTGGCATTTGCCGGTGTCAGAGGGTTGGACTGGGGAGCTAACCCCGCATAGCAGCGGCTCTCTGCTGAGGCAGCCGGGTGCTGGTGCAAGAACGGGGCAGAGCAGAGGGTGGGACAGTGGGGCACCCCTTCGGTAGCCATCAGGCTAGTGGGAAGTTACATGATTCAGCTGGGGCTTTTAAACGGCTTTTATGAACCTCTGCTTTCTGATTTGCTCAGTGTAACTTTTCAATATTCAAACAAACTTCTACAAGAACTGAAGCACTTGTCTCATGCTGCGCGAGATCTGGCAGGTGACCTTCCCCGGCTTCACCGGGGATGCGATGTGCGCAGCACCCCGGTCCCCCCGGCAGCGCTGCCCTCGCTCCCGGCGCAGCCGCCCCTGCTCAGATGGAGCCGTGCACGTGGGGCCACTGCGTCTGCTCGAGTTCGGATGGATGAAGTGCCACTGCCCGTCTCAGACAGGTTACTTCAAGACCTCAGCCTGGCAGACCCAGGCAAGAGCTCCAGCTCGGGACAGACACCTTTGACTTGCTCGTACAAGGAAGACATCTGTATTTTGTTTCTGTAAAACAAACAAGCATCAGGAATGCGGTCTCTACAAGAGTGCCTTCCTGCGAATGCAAACCACGTGCTAATGAATCATTCTCTAACAGTATCTAAATTATTTCTCAGTAGCAGTAAGAACTACCATCCTGACCAAAAAAAAAAAAGACTTAAATGGGAAGTTCATCTGTAACACATGAAAATGAGTATTTTTCGGTTGTTTTTTCACAACCTGAGATGTAGCATTGTTGCGGCATCACGACTCCATGAATAGTACATAGAGCTACTTGTTCCCAGAGGAGGAACCGATTAACAAGTCTCTCCAAGAATTAAAAATTACAGAAATACAAATCCTAGCACTCATTTCTTACATCTAACAAACTACCCTAACAATGAAATGTTTTTGAGTCAAATTATTAGGCAAAATGCAGAATTAATGTTCTCAAAAGACGCCAGGTTAACAGATCTAGAGACAAAGTCTATCACTGAAGATAGACTATCACTGAAGAAATTTTAAATCAAGACCACTCTGCAAGGCTATTTCTTTTTGTTCTAGAACATGTTTTGGGGAAGTCCCATCACAAAGAAATTCCTTTCTGGCCTTGGCTGTGAATCCAGGTCCTCACAGTAGCCGAACTTTGCTCCCCAACTGCGTACTCTCTTGTTCTTGGCAGGGGCTGAAGAATAAAGCTTCTGTGACCATTCCTATTTTGCTCCATCTACAAGCCCTGACCAGGCCAGCTGTAGTGCTAATTTTATTACTTGCATCATAAAAGCACCCAAGAATAAAACATTTTGAATTCTTAAAGCCATGTTCATGACGCGAGTCCACTTTCACAAAAGCCCCAAGGCAGAAGAAAAGTTTTTGATACTACCTGACTGGAGCACATGGGATCTTGCAGACAAGAAGTCCCAGAGTCAGTCAGGCACAGTAGTGTACCCACAGGCTGTTTGGCATGGAAGTACTCGTCCTTACACATTAAGGACAGATAACATTCTAACTGTGAGAAAGACAGATGGAAGAGGAACAGATAACTGGTGAGGCTGGGGCCCTGCCTGGTGATTACAGCAGGTGGAGTCTCACCACACGACAATCTATGTCCTGCTCACCAACAGCAAGGCTGGTACTTGGGACAGAAGATGTGAAAACCTTTGGGAACCAACACTGCTGGAGAGATTCAAGAAAACAAGCACAAGAAAAACAAGTTTTTAACAAAAGCCTGCTTCTATTGATTAGCTGAGCTCCTCAGCCTCTTCAGTTAGGAGAGCGAGTGAACGACTGTACCAAGTCATCCAGTTCTTCCACGATAACCCTGGCATAACTGAAGTATTTCTTTATAAGCAAGAGCCAAAAATGCTGCTGCAATCAGAAATTTGGTCCATATGTACATAATTCATTACCTGACAGCAGTGGAGAAGCAATGCACAGAAGGTGATACTGCTGGCTGCACCATTCAGTTAGAGAACATCAGTGCCCCCCCAGCATGCACCCACTGCGGCCTCTCAGCATAGGAAATAAGTCTTGGTTGCTATTCATGGCACACTGCCCAATAGGGCATTTCCTGGACAGTCAGAAATTTCACACAATTAAAGATCTCAACGTTATAAAACATTTCAGAAAGAGCTATGATTCAGTCCCCTATCAGCAACTGGGTGACACAAGGGTCTCAGGTTATCCAAGAACAATAATGCTTTGTCTCAGACACAAAACAGATTGAAAAAGATGCCTTTGAAAAACCGTCAGCTTTGTTTACATTTTTCTATTCTCTTTTCAGAGAATTAAGACCCCCAAAAAGATGCAAGATGGCCCACTCAGTGTCTTGCTGGCAGCAGGCCATTTCAGTAAAATACTTTCATGGAACACAGTGCAGAAGGGAATGCATATTCTAGATGCTGCACTTCTATTTTAGCTTTTGTCTGCAATTGTAGAACTGTGCCAGTGCTTCTACATAACTTGAGTCCTCCAGAACTTTTCCAACTATGATAAAATTTATTAAAATTTAGAAGAGGAAAACTAAAAACAGTAATCATGCTGAAAGACTTTATTTAGAATCATATAATGTTTTAGGGTGGAAAAGACCCTCAAGATCATCAAGTCTAACCATCATCCCGACCTACCGAGTCCCATCACCAAACCATGTCCCCTAGTGCCACATCCACGTCTCTTACATACCTCCAGGGATGGGGACTCTACCACTTCCCTGGGCAGCCCATTCCAGTGCTTGACCACCCTCTCCACGAAGAAAGAATTTCTTTCCCTCATTCTCATTTCCCCTTTTTCTTACCATGAGCTTAAAACTTTCAGATCAAAGATTGGCTCAGTCCAAAATTGAACTTGGAAAATTCCTGATTCAAGACCAGGCTTCTTTCTGCATGATCTGGACAGGGGCAAAGCTGAAAAGAGAGAATTGGCTGGGCAACACATCATCCAACCTGCAATCTCCAGCTTCACCTCCAATGAGAAATTTGGTCACTTCAGAAGCCTTTTCCAAACCTCCATCAGTTTAACTCCAACTTTCCAGTGATAGAAGACTTCTGATTGTCAGAAAAGGGCACCCAGTGCTAATGTTTAGCACCACACTGGAAAAGCAGCGCGGTGCCTATACTCAAGGGAAGGGTGCCAAAGAGGAAGTTGCTCTGCTCAACGGGAAGTCTCTAAAGGAGTTATTAAAAAAAAGTCTGAAAAATTTACATAGCACTGGACAAAATTACTTTCTGAAAGTAGAACAAAGAAGAAACGTCATCACATTAAACACATCTACTCGTTTTTTGAAGAAGAGAGCACGGTGTTTTTTCCTTATTATTTCAATCTCAAGGTTAATCTCCCAGGTTCTCTACTCTCCAAGATAAGGAAAATTCTCACACTTCTGAAGTGTGAGAAAGAGCATGGTGCTCTTGGACAAGACAATATCAAAAGAATTTGTGAAGCTGCTCTGCAGGTACCTTGCTGGGTTTGGAAAGCACAAAGACAACTGTGCCTCAACTTGCTTCCCCCGATAAGCTATGTTGTTTGAAGAGCTGAAGTTTCATCTCTCTACAGCAGAAAATCTTTTCAACCATGCCACTTTGACAGTTGCTCATTCAGACAGAAATGTTTCCTAAAAGCTAAAAAAAACAGTCTTTTGTACAGCTTATATTCTACAGAAATTGCTCATGCATATTGATGTAGCATGCATATCTCACCAGTTTGTTTCACTTTTCTCCAAGGGATGGCCTATTTTTTTTGAGGTCTGTTTCAACCCTCATTTTTGCAGAAATCTGCTATCAGGAATTTAAAATAAAAATCCTCACATGATTCTCAAAGATATTCAAGTCAGAATGAGTTGGAGATACATGATCTGGTTGGAGCTGACAACCCCTGGATTTGCATCAAGCTGACAATTTATGTTAGATCAGGGCTGCACCGAAATGTCTGGCCAAGATGAACACAAACCTGGCATAAGGAAATGCTACTTCCATTTCTTGTGTTTCCCGTAATCAAAGGTTTTTATACAAATACAGCAAAGTAAATAGGATTAATCTTGAGAAGCATTTCTTTTAATCCATAAATACAGGTTTTGTTAGTTCTACAAGGAAAGGAAGAATTTGTGAAAATATTAGTTTGTGTTGCATCAAAACTTCTAAAAACATGTTCAAATTCTTTAGAACAGTAAGAACACAGAGCAAGAGCTTCTGAAATTGTTGCTGTTGGTGAGCAATAATGAGCAAAACAGAACAGACTGAACTGAGTTCACAGTAGAGAACAGTAACACCTCAGAAAGAAACCATACTTTGGATGGAATAGCTTTGTTGAAGAAAAAATACCTTCACACATACTTTACTTAAGGATACTGAAGTAAAGAAAGCAACCCACAAACTGAAAAAAACAAAAAACAAAACTATTTTACACTAATTTCTCATGTAGAAAACTCATCTGACTCCCTCCATGTCCCACTGGAAAAAAACGACCGCCCCATCTTTATTGGAGGATTTATCAGAAAACTGCAGAAATATTAGGAATTAAGAATAAACAAAAGAATGCCAACCAAAAAGCTGTTTTTGGACCATGTTTTCATCTTTGCTTTGATCTATCACTCTTTTAAGCACGCTTCCAATAGGCAGTCCTGGCGGAAAACTCCTGAGGTTGCAGGGACTTGAGCTGCCATTGACGTTGCCTGCTATAAACACCCGGAGCGGTCAAAGTCTTGCAGCAAAGTCCTCCGTAACTGTCACAGCCTTCCGAGCGTTAGAAGGCTGTTTTCAGAACCGAACTCACATTAAGTTCGTTTAACAGAAAAAAAGACAAAGTTACAACTGAACAATCATATACCCTACCTAAAGTTTCCTGGGTTCAGCTGTCAGTGCACAACCTAGTCTACCACATACTGAAGAGAGGAGATCTCAGGTTAAATTCCAAGTCCTCTCTAATCCATCCACTCTCCTACACAGGACAACGCACATTTCAGCTGCCAACAAACAGGATCAGTAGGACTCAGTTAGGAAATCTCAACATACGTATTTCTCAAGCTGTTAGGCTATTCTTCCTGAGGAGATTCAGAAGCAAATTAAAAAAAAAAAATTAAGCAAGACGGTGTGCCAGAAGGCATTATTACAAAACAGCTATGAGATTTCTTTGAAAGATTTAGAGTGAAAGAAATACAGCGAGAAAGCTGCAAGACTGCACATGGGTATAATATTGACACAAGACTCCCAGCTGTATTCGCTAGAGTTTTCCTTTCCAAGGCAATGGCTGAGAGCACCAGGGCACGCTGCACTGCATTCACTGAGCGCGCTGCCAAGCACCAGCCCCACCGCTGTGCTCACCTCAGCCCTTGTCTAGGGGCTTTGCAGCAACACACAGAAGTGGAAAACTCCTTCTGGAGATGCAGAGGACGCACAGGTGATAGCTTGAATCCACACGAGTGTGAGCGGTGGCTCAGGACACTGCCCGCAGGGCAGCTAACAAACTGGAAAGCACTGGTGCATGCACACGGCCATAGCGGCACGTGCATGCAGAGCGCATGGCTTGGGTAACTGCAGTGAGTAATTCCCGTTCAGCCCCAAATAACAAAGTCCTCTGCTTGACAATCCTAGCTTCTAAGGGCATTTTTTTTTTCTTTTGTTATAAAAAGATGAAGAGGAGGAACATCTGCTTTGTAAAACAGTCTCACAGCACGCAAATTAGCTCATTTCTGTTGTGCCATCCTTAATAGCCTCAGCACACAGATTTGGCAATGAACTTCAGCTGCGTTGTGCCACTCCTGTGATCACATTGTCCAGCTGTAAGACTGCAACATGAAGTTGTTACTGAAAGATCGTTTAGACATTTTTAATGACTTCTGCCTTGCCTCTACCTCCCACCAAGATCACACTCATCAACAGCTGTGTACAGATTTTTTGCTCACTGCAGTGTCATACTGGCTGTAAGATGCACTTAACATGTGAATCACAAAGAAATGTGTGGGCTATAATCACCCTCCACATTTGTGGCTCATTTTTCCAATCAAGTTGAGAATTTCAGCAGTCCTGGGCAATACAGAACAAAACCAATTTCTTTCCCCAAATGACTTCATGAAGTTGTCACAGTCGCAAGGTCCGGGCTCTCCAGCCAGCTCTCTCTTACCTTGCCAACCAGAAGTCTAGGAAAACTTATCATGCTTTTAAAAAAGCTCTTTGGGAGTCAAGTAAAACACACACCGAGGATAGTTACAGACATATCCATATCCTCTTGAAAGTTTACTATAATACTAAAACACAGGCATTGTGAATCTGATAGGCAACAACACAGCTTTTGTACAGCAGGACTTCCAGGATCTTTTTAGGAACAAAAAGCGGATAAAGGACAAAGGTACTTCTCAAACGCATGTTCCTGAGGGTTACAGCTTCAGACAGGATGCCCCGCATAATGTTGGCTTGATATCAAAATGCAGAATACAGTACAGACGTAAACCTGCATGTCCCAACTAATCTAGGGCTCACAAGTACTTCGAAATAGCACGTTATCATTGCCAAACACCACCCCATGGGTTCTGTGGAGAAGTCAAATTTGCATGGCAGGGTCAACCACTTGCAATAAATATTGAAATATTTACTAACTTTTTCCTAATAAATACTAATATTTATCAATTTTGGTTAACCTCACATATCCTCAGGTTCTTATGGGCACTAACTCTGAATATTTTCCAAACTATGTTCCTATGTACATACATTTTAATATTTCAAGGAGCTTTAATACCTCTCCTGTACTTAAGGTATGTAGGTACAGCTAGTCTTTTATGACTGCCATTTCATGTTGCATGCAAGTTCCATTAAGTCATTACGGTGCCAAAAAGGACAAACATACAGCAGTACAGGTTTTCTCAGTAAGCACCCCATACTACATACTCGCTTGTGGTTTGCACAGTGCTGCAGGGAGGCAGAAGTTAGTCATTTGACATCTTGCTCTTTACAGACTTTTTGCAATCGCATCGAACAGGCGTTCTGCGAGTGCCAGCTCCTTTGGGTAGAGCTGCTCGTACAGGCTGCCAATCTCCACGCACATGACTCTGGATCTGCTAAAGATGGTGTTTGAAAAGGACCGCTGCCAGCATTCGCCAAGCAGCTCTACAAACTGACTGCTCTGTGTCAGCGCAATTTGAGCGCGTGGAAGAGTTTCAAAGGGTTGTGTTTTTATGAGCAAATACTAATTTGGTTGAATTAAAAGACACAACGTCAATAAGGTGAGCAAGAATATATGAAAACAGGTTTAACACTGACAGATCAGCAGTGATAACAGATTAATAGATTCAGTACTATGTCATGACTTTGAATACTTTTTCGCACCTATCATTTTTATTCTTCAGAGGACAGGGTTCAGAGAAATGCATCAAAAGCAGTTATTTCAAGGATCAAGAGAAATATGCTTTTTGCTGTCTGGTAAATATTAGCAGGTTACTCACATTAATTAACTGAAATTTTTAAGTTCTACAATCAGTTTTCTCAGTTTTACAATCCCTTCAGTTTTAGTAGAAAGACTACATCAGTATCAACTGCCTGTAAAACAACATTACTCTCTCTCTTTCAATGTGCAAAAACATCTTAGCTTCCTCGTGACTGACAATCAGCTTCTAAGAAGTCCTAAAGTCAAGGTAACAGTTTTTATAAACTGTAATTACAATTGTCTTATCTGGTGCTTTAGATGACCACTGTAAAGAATTTGGTTTTAAAAAACAAAACAAACAAACAAAAAAAAAACACAGAAAGATCTATCTCATCACTGAAACAGAGAAACTGCTGCCGGTTATTTGGAACATCACAGATATTCCAGACTTGCACAGAGACCCTCAGCAGAGCCAGGAAGTGTCATTCACCAACAAAAACAATATGACATCATCACACTCTTAATTGCTCGCCAGTAACAGGGTCAACTTTGTTTGTACAACTGTTGAGTATCGTACTGTTTGTGTGTATCTACTGATTCTGCCACTCTAGGACCCACAATCACTCAATGTGGATTTGACAGTCATCTTGAAAACAAACTTACTAATGTCCAATTTTAATTCATTATTTTTTGAAAGATACTGGATTTTATAAATATATTTACTTCTTAAAAAGAACTGCTGCAAATTCCTTTGCTGGTCTGCAGGCAATAGATGCTGCTCTGCTTTCAAGAGTATTGTCCTTAACAAGTATTGATTGTTGGATCAACTGACCTTTTGGGGAATTAAAAGTGATCTGCTCCAATTCACAGGCCTTTTGGTCAGAGAATCACAGTTTTGGATAATATTAGTTTGATATTTTCTTCAGGCATGTTTCAGCAGAGATAGCTTATCTTAATCGGGTTATTAATTGAATGTGGAGATCTCTTTGTGGAGGATTCAACAGCACTAACCAAGAACCAAACATTTCCTCTTTCCACCCCCCCCCCCCCCCCCCCCGGAAAGCAAGGATCTACTCGCAGTTCTTCCTAAAACCAAAATGAGAAGAAACTTTCAAAGTACCGTTTACAAAGTCACTCTAGCTTCAGTATGGTTCTGAGATAACCAGAACCTGTAGCTGCCGCCAAGGCACAGGGCAGAGCAGGTTGTATCTACTGCTAATTCGTTTGTACTACTTGTTCTATTCAGAATTCCCCACTCGGTAAAAAGCAAGTCAGAAAAATTCAAGGTAGAAGTTTTCTATGACAATAAGAGATACATTGGCTTTACTCATTGCTACTTCTATTAGAAGCAGATTTTAATATTTTTTATTTTTAAACAGATTCTGGTTTTAAAAAAAAAATCTACAGCTAAGAAACGAAGATCATGTATTACACTGTATCACTTCAAAATGCCTTAAGGTTTTAACTCACCAAGGGCATACATCATCTTACATGCTGGGTTTCATGTTTTTATCGAACTTAGGATTTGAGCCAATTTTTCTCTAACTGGGGTAGATAAAAAAAAAAAAAACATTTTGTTGAAGAGGCCATCTCTTTTGATGTTGCATTCCAATTTTTAAACACCTTCAGAGTATTCACAATTGACCTGAAGTTCGCCAGCCAATGCAGCTGTTCAGTTGTCTGTTTAGCTTCATTAGGAATGAGAACAAGTTCGGCTTTATCTCACAAGGAATGAAAAAGGTAGCCAAGAAGGTTTCCAATGAAGATCACCCTTTACCTTGACACTTGAAGTAAACAGCAATTTGACAGTCAGCCTGAAATAGCTGAACAAAGTAGTTAAAAAAATATATATACTGAGGGTTAATAAGCAGAGCAAATTCAGTACTACTCATTTAGATTGTTATTAGCTAATAACAGTACAGATTGTAACCATGAGGACATAAAGCTCTGAATACCTGTTTTTGGTCTTAAAAGACTGTAGACAAAAAGCCATATAAGAAACACACTCACAAGATCCCCTCAGTTTAACCTTCAGAACATGAATCACCTAATGACAACATCTAACAACAAAACATTCAAACATGGCTTTGAGCTCATTCACTGTATTTGTTTTTTTCTTTGCTTTAGGCAATTGTATTAGTCTATTCATTTCTTGTGACAACAAATTGTTCTGATTTCATGTAATGAACTGCCTTCAACACTGTTCCTCCTGAAACGGTCTTTAATTTACCTTCTTTCCCTGTCAGGGGCAACCACTCAGTCTTTAGCATGAGCTAATGCTGAAAAAGCACTACATAACCACTAGACATCACAGAGTCCAGCCCTGGAAACAAAAGGAGATGAAATCAGCAAAGTGAACTAGGGTGCTACAAAAGAAAAACCACAAATATCCAAAAAAACCCAACACATTATGAAAGATAATCTTCAAAATAAAAAAAAAGTTTTTAGAGTTCAAGGAAATTAGAGGAAAAAAATGTTAATAAGGTTCTGACAAAAAAAAAAATCTGCCCCTATTTATTCATCGCCATTAAGTCAATGGAAAATAATAACAAATAGTTCAACATGTTCTATCAAATTTCCTTCTTCTCCATGCTTGCTAATGCAACCAGAATTCTTTCCCCTCCAGTTTGTCTAAGAAAACTAGCAAAATCGCAAGTTTCCTTGGGAGAAGAAAGGGGAAGGAAGAAATGGGATTGCTAAAGTATTGTAAGAAAGGATGCCAGGAAACAAAAAGCACATGCTACAGATACACAACAGACTTCCAAGTTAAGAAATGTGCAATTCTTGCACCACTATTGCTAGAAAATAGAGTTAACATGGCACTTCAAGAGCTAAACACTTAGTGAGTGGCTTACAACATCACAGTTTTTCAGGTTTCTACCCAGATTTATTTTTATCTTCTCACGCAAAAGAACAAAATGTATAGCACTTCTTTTTTAAGCAAACAAGCAGGCATATTCTTGATGTGAAAGGAATCTAAAATGTTCACTCCTTTGGCTCAGAAGAGTCACATTTGGGGCCAGATTCAATCTATCAGGTTGCTATTATCTGGTAAACTACCATATTTGCTGTTTTAACATCAATGAGACCTCCAGAATTCTTGGAAAAACTGATTTCAACTTTGGAAGCCTGATTTCAATGACTAAAAGTATTGCTTTTGTTAATTTAATTCAAGAGAACAATATGGCAGGCGTTGCCTTTCTGAAGGGTGCTTCATCTGAAGGCAAACAGTAAGGAGCAGAAAGGCATTTCTAAATCTTTACTTAATCACTAAGAACCAAGAGCAACTGGTCGCTGGATCAGAAGTGCTGACCAACTATTCTCATTTACTCTTTTCTTTTGCCTCCCTTTTCTTACAATCTGTAGGGAACAGAAGGCATTCAGAGCTTGAACTGCACATTTTGAAGAAATCAGAGTCAAGAGTTTGACAGCTAAGAAAGAGTAAAATGTTTCATTTTCTGTGCTGGTGAATGCTGGAAATAAGCACAATAGACAGCAAAATCAGCTAGAGATGCAGTATGGGCACACTTTATAGCCTATAAGCTTTAGTCTTTAGGCTTTATATTTATACTATCTCTATAAGGCGCTGATGTGCAAATAAGGATCAAGATCTCTCTCTCTGATTAATATAGGTTCAGACCAAATTAATATGAATCAAAAACTATCCAACAAGGTTTTTATGTGCTGCAGTTACCTCTGTCCTGCTTTCAGGAGTTGTTCCAGAGAACAGTAAGCACTAGGAGACCCGCTACAATGTAGAGACAGTGCTAATTTCAACCCAGTGCCAATACCTCACAGCTCAGGAAACTCAGCTTTCCTCTGACCTGTGTTGGGACCAAAGCACACCGAGAAGGCAAAAAGGGAATTTCCTCTTATTACTAGTCTTCACTGGAGTCATCAGTTGCACAAAGAGAAGAAAACTTCACAAAAGTCTTATTGAATATAATACCACGGAGCTGACTTGGAGTGGGAATCTTCTGTGATGAATTAGTCACTACAAGAGCTGGCAAGTTCATTGTACTTTAATTGCTTGTCACTGCAACGGTAGGGTTAATACCTGGCATGACAGCTGATCTGTCTTTTTGAAAGTCTATGATTATTCTCTCAGAACCAACAAAGTAAGGTGTTTTTGTTAGAATTTGAGTTTTAGCACATCCTCCTATCTGTCAGTTATCTTCTCATACACAGATGAACCAAACTGCACCATCTATGATTCGATTCGTTTCTTTTCTATATACCCTCTCTGCACCGACGCAATGCAAAGAGTTATAACTCAGCCTTTGGTCATGAAGCTCAGCTCTGCAAAAAAAAAATTGTAAGAATCAACATACAATAAGGAAGATTTTCAGGCCCCAAAACCAGCGTGCGACAACTGTAAACCTTTGAATCAGTTTTGAACAAGAGGGACCTTCAATAATATTCCTCCAACCCCCCCCTTATAACAGTAACATTGCCACAGCTTTTATTTCAAACTGCAGGTTTGGCATTTGCCTTTTCAATCGCAGACTTACTTTACACCTGGGTTAACGCGGAAACCTTTCCTCACCTTTAACGTGGCAGCCAAGCTGGCCATGTGTTCATTCAGAGTGCTCTCCGACTCCTTGTAAGTCAGGCAGGTGAACTGATATTCCTCTGGATCAAAGGCATCTGCTCCCTGCTGCTCCACGTCGTTAGCTACCCCATCATAATAATCCTCAATATCCCCAGGATCCTCATCCTCTTCCTCCTCCTCGCAATTAGGGTCATAATCCTCTTCATTGCTGTCAGAGCCCTGGCTGTTCATGTCCACGGACATCTTAATGCCCTGTCAAACTGCAGACCAGGAAAGCAATTGCAGCGTCTTTTTCTCCTCCAAACTTTATCGTTCTTTTGATTTCATCTGAGCTCTGTCTCCTAAGGGGGGAAAAACAATTTTTTTCTGTTGCCTAAGAAATTGTAAGAGAGGCCACGTCAACATCGCACAGGTGATCAAACAGCCAGGAACGGACCGACCCGATGGCCCAGCTGAAGAGGATTTTGCTGTGCAGGCCCCTGCTGTGGATCCGCTGCAACTTGTGCATCTGCAAAGCCAACACTGCTCTGACAGGCGAGGTCTAAAACCTCGGAGATGGGCTTCTTACATTACTGCCTAGCCCCCAGCGAGGGCCCCAAGACCTCTGTCATTTGCAAGGTGGCTCCATGGCCTTTACTACATATCTTTTCAGAAATACATCCAGATTTTCAACATTCAGTTTTTACCAACAACCTGTAGTACTGCAGAAAAGCACCATCTGTATTTCATCAGCAGAAAAAAAAACTTAACTATGATCACAGGAGCTAGGAAGGCAACCTGTGATACCCTGTACAAGTCCATATTGCTTCAGAACCACAGAATTAAGTGGGACTTTAGAAAACACGACAGGCAAACATATCTTTTTCATACATCGAATTTAACAGCCTTCAATACCATGTCAAGAAACAGTGAAATTAATAATCCCTTTAACTAGATTCTGCTGGATGTGATGTGTCTCAGGCCTTACATGTGAGTGGGGAAATAAAGTGCTCTCATTACCTTCTCAATGTACATACATATTACCTTCTAAATATAAAAATTTATACTCAAATGTTGATAGCTGCTGTTCAAGAGAAATCAGAACAACCAAGTTTTTTTTTTTTTTTAAAAAGATTCTCACCAGTACTGGAAAATTCATGTATTTGACTTCACTTATCTGGACTAAACCAGAAGAAGTTTTGCAACTAAAACAACATGAATTAGAGTTCCGAGAGGTTCAGCAGGTGGAGCACTTATTGACCTTACATTATGGTCATCTCACACCTAGTCACAAATTTCCATTTAACCAATTCATTTAGTTTCAAAAGAGAACATACTAAATACAAAAGAGTTAAAACATTGCTGCAACCAAACTTTACAACTTTTACGTATATATTTTTACATGTATTTTCTACAGGCAGCATATGTTGGGTTTCTTGCATATACGTGGCATTTCACATTATGTTGTTAGCTCTGATACTTAGATATATACACCCACAGTTTCACAATTTGTAGCTGCTAGGGAAACCATAATCAAGCTTTGACATTCCTGACTTCAGAGCACAGAAAATCTCAACCATAAGTTTTCATTATTTTTCCTCAACTTGTTTGTTTTTTGGTTCCAATAAACTGACCAGGCAGCACAGATAAACCACGAAGAGATGTGATGTACCATTAATCTGAGGAGCTGAGGCGATTTCAACAGATACAAACCTCCTCCAGTGACAGAAGCTGAAGGCTAGGAGCTAATTATATTATCCCCGGAACTCTGGTTGCCGTTCCTTTTATTTGCCTCTTGATTTCTCAGCTATTCGCAACATAACATAGATAATTTATATCATTGCCTCCTGCGGAACTCCAGAGGAGCAGAGACACCATCTCTCCGTATTGGAAGGACCCAGATGCAAATTCTGATTTGACAAACACAAGGCAAACCTATACTGCCCTTCCCTCTAGTCTGCGTAGAGTTAACAGTTCAGTTCTGGGTTTAATCTGTATCAACGCTGACCTCTTGCATAAAAGAAGGAATGGATCTTTACTGTTAAATCTTATGTTAAAGGAATTACTTGTTTGAGAATCTAAAACCACTCCAAGTGTTCCCACAGAGATATCAATGAGCTTAACGAGTGACAGTTTTGTTCAGCAAACCTCAGAGCATCACAAAGCCCAAGCACGTTTCACCAGTCAGAAAAGTTCTCAAACTCAATCAGATCATCCCACACTTTAGAGACAGAAAAAAACCACCTTTAACTTACGGTCCATTTGCGACCTCAGTGCATCGCAATACATCTCAAAGCAATGAGGTGTTTTTAGACACCGCAGCAGAATAAGGGGCCTGCACAGTACCTCAGCAGTTACGCACCAGTCACAGGGGAGGAGAGGCACAAGAGAGTGCAGAGCCCTTTCTCTGCGCAGCTAACTTTATTTGAATGAGCAGAGGAACTGTTTGCGTGGGCAAATCGGATATATCAAGTAGAGAACAGTCTGCAGACTGGGCGTCTTTTGCGAGTCCTGTCGCAGCATTCTAGGAAAGAGTTCGTTTCCGGCACAGCTTAACGTCAGATGGATGTGTGCGAATGAGAGAGGAAGACTAAGGCTTCTCTGGACAAAACAACGCAAGGCACTAGGAAAACAAGCAATAAAACTCACCTAACTCTCTCAGACCCAATCATGAGCTCTCCAAGTACAAACTAAGACAAGACATAGCTAATACTTCATAGTGCTAGTTTTTAAGACAATAAAGATGATAAACTCAAAAAGAGGGTCAAAAGAACAAAGAGTATTTGGAGTAATTTAATTTCTACCGTAATCCCCAAAATCAGATTATAAAGTTTAAAACAATGTTTAGATTGCTTTCCTACACAGAAAGCAGGTTGAGGTCCTACCATACCACCTTCATCCAAGATCCTCCCTCATCTTCACCAACAGGAATCTAACCCCCTCTCTTCCTCCAGCCTCCTTGCAGGACCTTGCAAACACATCCACCCCTAGGCTCTGCACCTATGGCTCCAACAGGGATGCCCCCTTGCCGAGTCCTGATTTGCAACATGATTCTCCTTAACAAGGTCTCTTCAAATAAAAACCCTCAAATACGCTACCAGCAGTCTCTCCGACCTCACTACAGACAGTAACTTACTGCATCCCACCTTGTTTCTCATCTCACTACACCACTCTTTCCTGATGTCTCACCCTCTGTATCTACCTCTGTGGGACTTCTCTAAGTCTTTTGGAAGACGCTCCTCCCCTGCTACTCTTTCTGTTGGTATTTCACAGGCATTTGAACGGACTTTTTCTTCTCTCACCTCTTTAATGAGAATTCTCAAATAGGCAAAGTGCAACTTGAGTTCGCCTGCTGAATTACTTACCCATGTAAACTTTAAACAGACTGGCACCCTCACTTGCCTCTGGAACCCTCTACAACCCCAGTTCCACAATGCTATCAATGTTAATCACATCTTTGTCTATGTCACTCGAGCCTGTAATCCAGGGATCATCCTCAACTGCTCCTTCACACACACAGCATGCACACCTTGCCACTTCCTTCTCCTCTAAGATTTCAGACACGATTTTTTCCATCCCAAGAGTGAGAAACTGGAACATCAGCTCCCACCCTTTTTACCACAGATGACTCTGCACAGACCTCCTTGCAGCCGTACCACACATCCTCAGTGAATCTGCACGCTCTCCTCCCACTTTCCAGGCTTTGTTCGGGCTATCGTGCCCGCCTTGTCTCTCTCAACCAGCGCAAGCCGCTCCATTCCCTTTCAATCTATCGCTACTTTCAACGAGCTCCTTCGCGCCTACCGACGCGAGCTTCCCTTCGCTCCGCGCTCGGGGCGCCCTCCCTGCGCTGGGGCACAAACAGGGCTCCTGGTCCAAGTTTCCTCCGCTCCGCTGCTGCTGTGCGGGGCGTGCGGGACGGCCCCGCGCTCGGGCGAGAGCCCCGCGCTCGGGGAGGGCGCTGGAAGCGGAGCCCCGGCGCAGGGGGCCGCTCCGAGGGCCCCGGGGCTGCGGCGTCTCCTCGCCCCGGAGCGCTGCCCTGA
>VXAA01005926.1:124972-158847 GCA_013399115.1 Anseranas semipalmata
AGACAGCAGTTTTCAGTCCTGAACCAGCCATATCATGTGACTGCACTATAGTCTATTTCGTTTTTAGAAAGGCACGCGGCCTTGGTTTAAAGACTTTAAGTGACATAGAATCCACTTAGCTGCTTCATAAGTTTTTCCAGTGGCTATTTACCATTTGGAAATAATGACTATAAAGCCCAAGTGTTTATTTACTCATCTTAAGTCTGATTTCTAACCACTGGATCTTGTTAGGTAACTCAACTAAATGAAAGAGTCATCTCATATCTGAAATCTCCTTTCATGATGGTATTCACAGGTTGTTATATAACCGAAATAAATCTTGCTTCCCTGGTCTCTCCCACAAAGCACTGAATTGCTTTGCTAGCTCTGAATCCGTTGCAGTTTTTAACACCCCTGCTGAAGCACAGACGTCAGAGCTGAACTGTAATAATAGCCTTTTGATGTGGAGTTCAGAAGTAATGCTGCCTCTCTACTCCTACTCAATACTCATCTGTTTCTGTAAGGAAAACTGTTAAACCTCTCTGCCAAGGCCTTTTGTTTCCCGTTGCTCACGGGAAGATTGAGCAGGAGTGTCTGATTTTTGTCAACCAGACAGGATTTCATTATAGAGTTGGCTGTGTCTGTAAGCATATGGACACCCACTGGGACACTGACTTATTCTGGGGAGGATGAGTGGATGGACTAGCAAATATTTAATTTGTGTATGTAGCCTTTATCTAGAAAGATAAGTCCTTCCTTTTTATAAGAAACAATTCAGTTCAAAGGCAAGGTAAATGAAGTAAATACTACTGCTGGGTCTGCATTAGAATTTTTCCATGTGTGCAGCCTGATGAAGGGAAACATCGGGGATGTGAATTTGTATGGTGAATAAGTTTTGATTTATGGAGGGAAAGGAAAAATGATTTGCTCTTGAACTCATTCCAAACTGAGTTTGTGTGGGGAGTAAAGTAGTTCAAGTTAGTCTCCTTGGCTCTTCCTTTAACTAAAGAGTGAATTTGATCCAGCGTTCTCAGGCTCAGGATTTTACACTACTGCATTTGATAGCTTATTAATAAAACACGTATAAATTTTTTTATATGTATCTGAGAGAAAGGACTTTTGACACAGTCTAATAGGAGTATCATTCAGGTGGCTTTTAACTTAACTTCCTCCTACTTGAAGTATAAGTACAAGATGAACAGTATTGGAACAGAAGGGTGTTCAAGGTTCCAGTGCTTTCCAGGAAGGACAGCTTTCCTCTGCAACAGTTAGACATGTATAACTGTAAACAAACAATAGATCCCGTTATTCCTCTGATTAATATGACTGGCTAGCTGATATTATCCTGTACTGTAGCATTTTGCTTCTGAATAAATTGAAATGTGTGCAAAGCATATGCAAAAACAAGTAATTCTTGTGATGACGTTTCTTGTAGGGAGTCCGAGGCTTATACAGAGGAATGGCAGCTCCTATTATCGGAGTGACACCCATGTTTGCTGTGTGCTTCTTTGGATTTGGCTTGGGAAAAAGACTCCAACAGAGAAAACCTGATGATGTTTTGACGTGAGTTTCTGACTTAAGCAGATAGTTGGGAAAGGCACCCTAAGGCTCTTGCAGTTTCCTGTATTGTCACACTTTGAGTTGTGGTGTAAATTTGTCTCTTCTCCTAGGTTATAAATATAGTTCTGAAAAATAAAACACTTGTGTGTTTTAACGCTTCTGGAAGCGTGGGACTGATATTACAGGCTAAAAACAGACAGTATGTGGGCAGGTGCTATGCAATTCCCTTTCTACGCAAGAAAGAGCCATTAAGGAACAATTCCACTTTAGTTGGGTACAGTGCAAGTTATATAATGATTGCCTGTGAACACTCTCACTATTAACAGAAACTATGGAATAAATAAATTCATGCTTAACCAGTCTTGACAAAATTGACGTTCATGAATCCCGATTCTCTTTTCCCTGCTAGTTGTGACTCTCGCTGTGTCCTTAGTTTAGGGTATAATAGTAGCCATAGAAATGTTTCATTATTAATTTCCGAAAAGCTGTGTTTATGAGCAGCCTTCCTCTCGGACATGTCTAACCTTGCAGAAAAGAGGAAGGAAGCTAAGAAAGCTTTATATGGCTCTCTCCAAGCTAACACATGCCTGAGGAAAACCCTCTCCCATAAACTGCTCCCTTAACTTCTTTGCCGAATTGTGATTTATAGCTCCCCAGGAATAAAACCGTAGCTTAGCAACATTTTATTCTATTATTTGTGCAATACGTAGGAGCCCTGTCGGAAAGCAGGAGCCCATTGTGTTGAGCCAAGCGTGGTGGGGTGGGGAGGGACGGTTTCTGTTGGAGCCTTGCCTGCGCAGGGCCACCGGGGTGGTGTGAGTGCACCTGGCTCTGCAGCTCGAGCTGCTGTAGCAGCATGGAGCCAGCTCCCGCTGCTTGGGTCATGCAGAGGCAGGGCCAGGCCACTGGGGCACTGCTTGCTTTGCTTGCTCTTCAGTTTACCACGGTAGCATCATTGTGCAGACAAGGCTGAAGAGTAAGACCAAGAGTTGGTAAGGAGTAGAGAATACAAGGAAACAAACGGGCTGTGGGCTTATTGCCCGCAGGCTGACCACCTCAGTGCTTTGTGTTTTGTACACATCATATCAAAGGGAAGTCTTAATGGGGGAAGGTGGAGAAGTGCAGCGTAGTCTTTTGGCTGTTTATGTAGAACTCCTTCCAGACAGAGCCCGGGAGAAAGAGAACAAAGGTCAACAGATAGGTGGTGGATCTGTCATTGTGTGCAACTGTGCTGCACCTTTGGTGCGAACTTTAGACAGTAAGATACAGTACGCTTGGGATGTGAGCGCCAAAAAGAAAGGTCAGACTTAGCACCGTGGTTATGGGTCTAAGAGGCAGGCAGGATGGCAGTGGTTCCCCATGCTGATTTTGAAGGGAGGTTTTGGAAGGAAGGAGTTGGGAAGAAACCTGTTCTATCTTTTCTGGGGCTGAATAATCTCAAGCTAAGCTAGAGAACTCAAAGCTTAGTCTGAGCTGGAGGTGCGTGTGGAGTGGTGGAGGAGGTCTGAAAGGTCTGGAAGATGGTAGTAAAGAAAACTTGATGGCAATTTAAGAGTAAAGAAAGGTGTAAGAATTGGAAAACCTGAATAGAATGCCATCTCTTGGGCAAATGAAGAAAAGTGGAAGGTGTGGAATTTAATTGAGATATTGGATCTTTTTACTAGGGAAGGTAGCAGGAGGTTGGATGTCAAAATAAATTTGTGATGGAGAAAGTCAGCCTCTTTAAGGGATTTCTGTCATAGACTTTTCCACACAAAAGTAGATGCAGAGTGTGTGGGATGATGGCAGGTTGGTAGGATAGACTTGACAATGGCACAGGCTGAGGGAATGAGGGACTGAGAGGTTGTAGAAATGAGGCTATTGGCTGCACAAGCAGGAATAAGTGTGGAAGCTGAGGGCACTGGGAAGAATGTGGGAGACTGGAGGAAGAAGAGACTGTTGAAAATAAAAATATATTGGGAATGCTGTACAAAAAAAAAAAATGCAAGTGCAAGGAATATTAGCAAATACAATAGACGTGAAGAGCTGAGTTATGGTTGCTGTGGGAACCAGGGCTTTGAATCCTAGAGATCTTAAATGTTTAGCTCTAATTATGCATTGATGAGGCACTTCTGCACTGATCAAAAGCAGTGGATGCATTTCTAGTTTCACTGCCAACCTTGTATGGAGCAGAATAATCTTGTGATACAGAAGTCTTTCTGCCCTTAATTTCCTATGTACTGTGTTGTGTTAGGGTCTCACTTTTGTTTTGTCTGGGCAGATATCCTCAGCTGTTTGCAGCTGGCATGTTGTCAGGAGTGTTCACAACAGTAATCATGGCTCCAGGAGAGAGAATCAAGTGCCTTTTACAGGTAAGGAGTTGGATGATGGTGACAGGAATTTAATTTTAGTGGACTTGTCTTTCCACACCAGGAACTTCTTTGGTTAGTGTATTCACTCTGTTCTGTTTTTTGACAGGACTGAGACAACTGTCATTTAATGCAACTGTGTCATGAAGAAGCATTATACAAACTCACCATGACAGTATAAGTACACGCAGCATTCACTGCTCCATTCACTTTACAAAGCCCAAGCCTTACACTATGTGGCATTATATGAGGCATCAGTGGATGCCTCCATCTTCATTAAAGTATGGAAAAGTCCAGGTTTTCAGAATGAAATTCTTTCTTTTTAAAAAAATAAATAAATCCCTAGCTCCTAGGTCATAAGACTCTTCCTATTGTAAAGATTTTCCATTATCTTGATAAGTTCCCAATACGTAATTGAGGAAAGTATTTCAAAATACTTGAGGTAGTTTTTTAATGTTTGGGTGACTGCAGGCTCTATACCTCCTCAAGGTTTTTTTAAAGCATTGTAGGAAAATGTAAACCTGAACAAAAGAAAATACAGTCTTTAGCAGAGATGGGAAGGTTTACTTATGTCACGCTCTCACGAACTCTGTTAGCATGGTGATGGATGTTCACGTTAGTTCTGACAGATGTGATATTATCACGGAACATTTTATACACATACAAATTGTTTGAATTTCACTAAATTATTTGAAGGCTACTTTTTGTCAGTGCAAGCGCAGAATTACCTAACTGACTTCAGTTGTTTCAAACTTACACTGGTGAAAACTAAGGGAGAATCTAGCCACTGCATGGAACAGTAACCATATCCTCAGCTTGAATGGGAAAGCACTCTTTGAGGAAATGATGCAGAGGCTTCATATGCAGGAGTGCCTACAGAACGAGTATGTGCTCCTTCCTCTCTGGAAACATGCATGTGGCTTTCTAATTATTAGCTGAATGATTGTTCACCAGCCAGAAACCTTCACTAGCCAGAAACTGTCACTTTAATCCTTCAGATCCAGGCAGCTACAGGTGAAACTAAATACAGTGGCTCTTTGGACTGTGCAAAACAGCTGTACCGCGAGGCTGGGATTCGCGGCGTGTACAAGGGGACAGTACTCACCCTCATGAGAGGTAACCGATAGAAACGTTCTGATGCTGCTTCGTCCCGGGGTACTTGAAGATAAGAAGCCTGACATAGTATCACAGGTCTCGCTGTCCCTTTAGCCAATTGGAGATGCTTTGTGTCACCCTTTTGTCTTTTTTTACAGTCTGCAGAGTTACTCCAATGCCTCAAAGGGACTGAGAAATAAACATGAGATTCTCAGAGAGTGAGGAAGAGATTAGATGACAAGGATCAGAGGGATATAGGAAGTAATTAAGATCTGAGAAGCCAAGAGGAATTAAAGTCTTCAGGAGAGGAGCAGAGAACAAAGAGAAAAGAAAAATACAGAAGTGGGCTTTTCTTCTTTCTTTTCTTTTCTTGGGAGAAGGATTGTGACTGCTGTCTGTGACTGTTGCTGTATAATGTTGATTGCTTTAAAAGATATGATTGCAGCAGTTATGCTTTCTAACCTTTTGAGTGTGGGTTATTTTGGACTGGGATGTCATGACCCCTCTTGCAGCAACAGCAATGAAGTAATTGTGCCAGGCACTGAGTGTTTTACATGTATGGGTACTTTCTCCTTTGGACAGCATTAGATTGTTCCCTGTACTGGGGCAGTGTTTTCCAAGTATAAGGTTAAATTTCTATATTTTGATATCCCAATTTAGGAATTTGTCCTGTCCTCTGCTTCTCATAGTAGTGTAACAGCTAGCAACTCTGGCAGGGTCCCTAGCCAGAGGCTGGTTGTCCAGTTTAGGCATGAGCTAAGAATGGGCTGTGGAAGTACTTTAAAACAAAGCAAAACCAAACCAAACCCATCCATAACAATAACAAAACAAAACAAAAAAAAAAAAATCCAGCTTTGTTGGAACAAATAGTGTGCCAAACTCTTAACATTTCTGAACTGCTCTAGTCTGCTACGGAGCGATTAAGAAAGCTTAGAGCTGTCTCATACCTTAATGGCCAGGTTACAATCTGATTTGAAGGGCTGCTGACAGAAGTGCTCAGGAACAGGTATTTTCCCTGTTCTTCCCTTTAGCACGTGCTCTCCTTGGGAAAGTTAAGGTTCCTCTGTCTAGAGCAACAGAATTTTTTGTTTGTAGGGAATGCTCAGAAAACGAATCTGGATGCATTTAGTGGTGTTGCTGAGTTGGCATGGGACTCCTGTGTCTCTAGGCTTTGTTTTGTTTCCCACTACTCAAAGATTTTGTTGTTTACCCACTAGATGTCCCAGCCAGTGGAATGTACTTCATGACGTACGAATGGCTGAAGAACATTCTGACCCCTGAGGGAAAGAGGTTAGTGAAATCCCAAACTCAGCATTTCCTGGACTTGCCAGACACTGCTGTTTAACTTCCCCAGTTGAGAAGGGATTTAGAGCAGTATCATTAAAATCACCAAAAAAATTTGGTCACTCGTGAGTTCTGCTCTTTTGGTCTGGGGTTAACAGACAGAACAATGTTCTGAGTTTCACTCGGATTCTAGCCTTGGATCTTATTAGCCAAGTAAAGAATATTTGGAGTAGGTCTTTGCTCTTTCACCCCTCTCTGTGTGCAAAAAGCTGTTCTGTATTGTTTTTTCGTTTGTTTTGTGTCCCGTCCCAGTCTTCCCACTGCAGAGCATTTTGTGTTTGTGCTGTTGGATGAAAGGATTTGAACCTTTAGGGTGAAGTTGGCACATTTTGCCTAGAGGACTCCAATTCTTGGAAATCTTGCTCAGATACTGCACTGTTGTCTATGTCTGCAGCCTTGTGCTGACTTCTGGCTGTCAGGCTGCATCTTTGGTCGTTACTTTATCAGAACAGATGAGGTTTTACTTTATTTTTTTTCCTTTCCCTCCTCCTTTTTCCTCCCACCCCAACCCTGCCACAGTGTGAGTGACCTCAGTGTACCGAGGATCCTCTTTGCTGGGGGCTTGGCTGGGATCTTCAACTGGGCAGTTGCCATTCCACCAGATGTGCTGAAATCCCGTTTCCAGACTGGTGAGTAGCGCACCACTTGTCATGGCCACACTCAGTGCAGTGCCCCTGGGAACAGGCTGGGCAGTGATGGAAGTTGCCACCTGAGCATCTTCCTGGGTGGCAGGTAGTGTGTCTTGAGCACTGCTTGAGACAAATACACAAAAAAACGGAGTGTGTTTCTAGCTTTTTAGTTGATTTCCTTGCAAATTTTTAGCAAATCAGGCTCTGCTTCTTTGTCTCTGCATCCCTACTGATATAATGATCCCCATTTTAGATACCTGTTTTGAAACCTAAGTGTGGAAATCATAATAATAGAACCAGGTGTCATGACTGGTTTATTACAAATGTAAGTCTTTGAAGGGCTTTGTTATTTCACTTCAGCCATAGTTGTGTAAATTCTAGTCTGTGCTGTCTGAAATTTACAGTAACTGGGTGTGCCTTGCTGAGAGTATTGCTTTTGGACTGACATATCTGCTCTGAAGTATCTGTGGCCTAGTTATAGTGAGGATGGCCCCAGGCTCTGAGCTTCCATGGAGTTTGATGAGTTTTTCATTGGTTTCTCTGGGAGTGCTATTCAGTGCACATTTTTACTAAGGCTCTTCTGTAGTCTCTGCCTGTGGACTCAGCTCTCCACTGGATGTCTTTTGTGATCATGATGATCTAGTGCAGGAAACTTTTTTTTTTCCTTTTTCTGTGAGTAGTGGCTACTGTGGTTGTTGGCTATCGTACAGAGAGCTGCGTGTGAAATACATTACAACTTCACATCCTTGTTCCACTGAGCCGATCTACAATGCTGCTTTACAGATGATGTGGTTTAATGGTGGTTCCATTTAACTGGGTTGTTTTGCAGAGTACTTGTTCAGAGGGCTGGCAGAGGCGATACTTTCCAGAGGTGTCAGGAGAAGGAAGAACCTGTTTTTTTGAATAGAATAAATTTTTAAGAACACTTCAGCAAATCTTTGCAACATCAGCATTAAAATAGCCTGTGCATTTCACTTGAAATTTGTTGCTCTTCTTGGCTAGGGCATGTGATAGGATCACTTTCTATTTCTTATCAACTAGCTTCATCAGTTATTATTGATGGCCTTCCTATCTCCCAATTGCAGCTCTTGGGAGAGCTGTCATCAGCAGTGAGAGTAACAGCTCAGACATCCAATCCTGACAAAATGACAAAAGTTTACACCCCCACCCCCCCCCAGTGTCTTAATTATGTAAATTCTTTGTTGATGGCGAGCAACTAGCTTCTGTTTACCGAGCCTTTCGTAAGCTGGTTGTTCTGTTTGTTTGCTTTTGACTGATATAGGTCATTTTCCCAAGCAGATATTTCCACAACATGGCTTCAGCAGTGCTTGTATTCTGGTGTCACTTAGATGGTGTAGCAATACGAACCTGTTGAAGATCCTGGGCTGTTATGTATGCCTTCAGTATTTGTGACTGCCACACATCTTAGCTAATGTGTCTTGTATCTCTTGCAGCTCCTCCAGGAAAATACCCAAATGGCTTTAGAGACGTGCTGAGAGAACTTATCAGAGAGGAAGGAGTTGCATCTCTCTATAAAGGCTTCACAGCTGTCATGATCAGGGCATTTCCTGCTAATGCGGTAAGTAAATTGCAATAAATTGCAATTCCAGATGGGTTTTGGGGACCTGGCCATGCAGTGCATATTTGCAGTCTGCAGGGGAGATGACTAGCTGCTTACTGTTGTACCATCTCAGTGAGATTCTCATCACTGTATGTGCTTTTGGCTGTTGGTGTCCGGGTTCTAAAATGTACCTTAATCTAGGGGGAATACCAACTAAACCTTCCTTCTAAGATGTGCGTGAAAGCTCTTTGGCTTATTCTGACAATATTTCATGTCTGATTATACATCCACCACTACAATACAGAAATATGTGGATAAGTTTGGACTGGCTTTTCCTTCAATAAATAATGAACTTAATGGATTAGAAGTTCTGCCTTTGTTTGAAGGAATATAGTAGAATTTTTGCCTCTGGTGTAAGACCTTTTTTTGCTCACTTCTTCCTCCTGCATCAGCCATATCAGGTGTTTATAATGCTGCATTCAAAAGGCTTGTTTGGAATAGGTTTTTAGAATCCATATTTGTTCTGTATGTTCTCTTTTACAGGCATGTTTCCTTGGTTTTGAAGTTGCTATGAAGTTTCTTAACTGGATTGCACCAGGTCTATGAAGACTACAAAGTCTTTGGAAATCAGAGAGGAGAGGGAAGAGAGTGCAAGTCTGCCTCAAAGGAATAAATGAATGATCACTTGAAGTCTTAGGAATGATTCTTGCCTAATACCTTTTTGCCTTCCTCACATTCTTTAGGTGGTGCTATGTGCCATTCAGAAATGTAAGCTGTAACTCTGAAATAGAGTTGATGAGGTGTTAAAGGTGATACACCTGTCTTCTGAGCCAATGTACCACAGCAGTAATGCTGCTAACAGACACACTACCCACACTACCTTAAGTACTTCCTCATGGAAGAAGGGGAGACTTCCTAAATATTAATTCTTTATTTACTGAAGAAACGTAGAAATTAATGCTGAAAAACTTACTTAAAATACTTATTAGGCAGTGTGTACTTAACTTTCAGGGCATAAGTTAGCAGCTGAACATACAAGCATTTACAAGCAATGTCAAATAGCATTCTTATCTCTTGCAGTTTTTTCAGTTGGGGCTGTTTGCATGTTGACAGTGGTTTTAATCTTATATGCATGTAATGCAGCAAATACAGAACTAAGCAGGTGAGGTTAGAGTAATGTTTTGGTGGGTTGAGAGGTATTACAGATACCTTACAGGATATTGCACACTAATCTTCCCTGTGGAACTAAGGGGAAAAGTGAATTATGCTCAAACATTTGTAATAAACTTCACTAAGGTAGCCAGTGGGGAAATGTTTGATTCACCTGAACTTTTCTCTGAAATCCCTTTGTCACTTTCTGTCCCATTGAACATATCCCAAATGTAGTTTCACAAGAACAGCGTGATTCATAACAGCCCTTCATGTATTTGATTCAGCAAATGTTGTGTCTTAGTTCAATCCCTGAACTAAGAAATTTTAACAGGACTTCTAAGAATTCAATTACTCTGACACGAGGGGGATACATGAAGGTGACACTGGCTCTGCAGTCTTGTCTAACTTTATTCTAACTGCTGTTCCTCAGTTTTCTTGTAATACTATTGAACATGATCACGTTTTAATTTGAGAAATGACTAATGCTAAGAAGCAAAAAGCACCTTTAATTTCTCCTGGTTTTGATGGAGTGTTGTCAGAACTCAATAAAGCTAGCTGTTGCTTGGCTAGAATGTGTGCTTTGGTTTATTTTTGCATGGTCATGCATGATTAGTTTTGCAAAAGTTTTCCAATTCTTAATTCTGAGATGTGAATGGGAAATAAGTTTTGCCATGCTGCTTTTAATTTCTAACCCCTTGCCTTTTAGCTTTTGGATTTCTGGCTCTTTACCATGAGGCATGGAAATGAATGTTCTGCACCTAATGTTCATCTTACAAGTCCTCAAGCTGCTCTGTTGCAGCTGAAGCTCTTTAACTATAAAGCCAGACACTAAATAACACATCCCGTCTGTGGAAAGGATTTTATGTTTTTCAGGAAATGGATGGGACACAGATGCAGGGGAGCTTAAGGAAAGGATCTGTCTTGATGCCCCACAGAAAGAGCAACTGAGAGGTTGTCCTTGATCTGCTGCGGGCCTGTTGGTCTGTGCCATAAAGAAACAGTCTTCACCTTGGCTTTCCACAGACAGGATTGTTCTTCAATACATTCCACCCAATGCTGCTTCAGAAGCCTTGAATCCCATTCTCCTTCCCAATTAGCTGGAAGGACCAGAAGGCAACCTGCCTTCCCTAGAGTCCACCTTTGTGATTTACAGGGAGGGGGTGGGAGCTGTGAAACCATTGAGAGCCCTCGGTGCGGGAAAAGCCCAGTTGCTTGGAGCTGCCTCCGTGTTCTCCCTGCCATCTCACTGGCTGCAGACCTTCCCCATTCCTCACTGCTTGGGAACCTGCTGCGGCTCCTGCTTCTCAGAGTCACTGCAGCTATGGATGAATGAAATACTTAAAGCATGAACGCTGAGTTAATACTGGTTCAGAGAAGTAGTAATTAAAGGACATTAATCTCCAGAATAGTTTTAAACACACACCTAGGTTTGCTGAGGCTGAATCCAAGCTAGTTTCAAGAGGACCACATCTGCTTTTATGGCTCTGTGCTTCCTAACCACCAAATGCTCTCCCTGTACTGTTTTGGTTCCCTGTCTGCTCTGGTCATCTTTCTGACTTCTGTGCTGGGACCGCAATGCTGAGAAGTGATTTCTCTCAGCTTTAAGAGGTGTCATGAAGCTGTATTTTTTTCCTTCCCTTTTAGTTATGTGTTCCAGAAATACTGACACTTCTTGGGAGGGACAGATGTGCACATACTCTCAAATTCCAAATACTGATGCTTAACACTGCTGGTTCCAGCTGTCCTGTCAACTAATGCATTGTGGTCAGCTCCTGATCTCACAGGAAGCTAGGAAGAACTGAAACGATGGTCCTGGTTGTAAGTGCTGTTCTAGATATTTTTTTTTCAATGCAATTGCCCAGCAGATGGCTGTCTGGGGCTGTCAGCAAGATGGACAAACCAGCAGATCTGAAGGCAAGGTCAGAAGCAAGCAAGCAAGCAAGCACAGCAGCTGGTGCCCACAGGCTGCTGCTTCCATTTGTGGCAGCTGTAGCTTTCCGAGCCAGGCTGCAGAAGTTTTATGTCTCCATCAGGACAGGCAGGCAGCTGGAAGGTAGGAGCCTCTTCTCCCCATCTACCCTGCTGAGGAAAACTGTCATGAGGAAACTGCTGAGGGGGAACAGGAGACTTGCTACGAGCTGGGCACTGAGGAGCCTTCTCTTAGCCCACGCGCTGGCCTGTTGCTTGGTGCTGCATGTGCTTGTACCGTGGCTGTGCTGCCACCAGCTCAAGGTCACCTGCCCGTAGCCTGCAGCAGGACTTGCTCGGAAAGACCGAAAGATTCCCTGCACTCTCTGATACTTCAGTTGTTACTAGTAACTGTAAACTATCTATCTCCCTTCCACCAAGCTATCCCTCTAATACCTTTTCTTCTAACCTTTTTTTTTAATCATTTCAGATCCTTTTTCCAATCTCAATTATCCTAATTATAATCTTCCCAAGCTGAAGTTTTTGGAGAGCTTTGCATTTTGCATGATAAAATTCTGGCTGCTTAACATGCTTGATTCCATTTGGTGCTTTTAGATAAGTAAAATACAGAAGAAGGAGATCAAGAATGAGGGGCTGCTTTCCAACAACAGTGGTGGGAGGAGAAAAGTTTTGGGTAGGCCAATCAGACACATCTGCTTGTTTGTTCAAAAGCTGAAATCCAGGCACCCTGGAAATGTTTAAAAAGCTGCTTGCGTCTCAGATTCTGCCATACAAAGTTTGCCAAATGCTTGTCCCCTGGTGTGTGCGATCTCTGAATGAGAGGGATTTTAACGCAGGTACAGCTTCCTGCACACTGAGAACTCTCTTGCTTTCAGAAGCCTAGATTTGCATTCAAATGTTATTTTCTCATTGCTCAGCTTCTTGTGGGAATCAAAGTAGCATACATACAGCTCATGGCACACAGCAGCAGCTGGTAGGCTGGGTCTCAGTAGCGGCAAAGGACACTGATGGCATTTGTCTTTATGCTCCTTGTGCTGATAGTATACATTTTTGCTATAGCAAAATCAGCATAGAGTTCCAAAAAATTCTTGTGCTGTATATCTTCCTGGACCATCCTGCTTTGCTGCAAGTGATTTTCCAGTGGTGATTCAAGGTGCCTGGAAGTATACCAGAAGTAATCCATAATATATAAATCTTCCAGGCTTGCATTTCTATGCCCATTGTGTACAAGTGGCTTTTGCATATGCACAGCATTGCTGTATTGACAGAATAGTCCTTGGAATACCCCTGACAAGTCAGTCTTGATCAAATTTATTTAATTAAATTAATTAAAGGAAATTGCCTGTGGAATGATTACAACAGACTCTCCACTTTGGAAAGGACATTGCACAGTAGATCTTACAAATCATGACTAATGTTGAAAAGGATGCATTTACTCATATTTCTCACATTACAAGACACACGGTGTGTCCTGTAAAACTATCAAGCAATGTTTAAAATAATACTTTTTATATATTGTGTAGAGTTAAGATATATGCCATTGTCACAGAATGCAAAGCAAAGTGCTTTAAAGATGATGGAAGAACAGTTCACCAGGAACTACTGAACTGATATGGCTACAAATTCTTGCCCAAGAAGTTCCTGAATTGCAGGTTGTTAGGAACTGAGAGAACTTATTCGGAAAGTCGCACAAAGTGCTTATTTCTTGTGTTTTTCCCGAAGTATCTGCTGTTAGCCACTGTCAGGTGCAGGATGGACAAAGAATAGACAGACCTTGGATCTGACTGTTGATAGTTTGGCCTGCTCCAGTGTTCAACCACTTTCACAGCAAAACAAATTTTCTCTTAAGTGGAATTTCCCATATTTCAGTTGTGCTTATTGCCTCTCATCCTGTCACTGGATACCACTGAGAAGAGTCTGGCTCCATCTCTTTCTAAACTCCCTCCATCAGGTATTTATACACATCGGTAAGATCCTCCCAGAGCTTTCTCTTCCCCAGGCTGAACAATTCCAGCTCTCTCAGCCCCTCCTCATATTTCAGATGCTCCAAACCCTTAACCATCCTCAAGGCACTTTGCTGGACTGCTCTGGTATGTCCACGTCTCTCTTGCGCTGGGGAGCCCATGACTGGACCCAGCACTCCAGACATGGCCCCACCAGGGTTGATCAGAAGGGAAGGATCACCTCCCTCGACCTGCTGGCAACGCTCTTCCTAAAGCAGCCCAGGAGGCTGTTGGCCTTCCTTGCCACAAGAGTAAACTGGTAGCTGGCATTTTGGAGCTGGTCCTAGAGCAAGTCATCTTTCACCATGGCCAGAACAGTCTCTTCTGGTGGTTTGCAGCCACTGGGCAGGAATGTACCTCATTTGTGCTGTGTGTCTCATGACACCTACCTTCCAACCATAATGCATGACTGTGCTGCTTCCTGGTACAGACCACAAAAATGCTCAGTGGTAAGAAGCCATTCATGCTGTGGCACTGTGCTGGTGCCATCAGACATGCTGTGCACTGAAGAACTTCAATAATGTTGCTTAACTGTTCCTGTCTGAAAATAGGCCCAGCTCCCTTGGCAGCTGCGTCCCAGGGACTTTTGCTTCTGACCTAGAGAATTGCTGGGAGACGCTCCCCGCCAGGCTGGGCAGGGCTCTGAGGACGCCAGCCTCTGTCCCTGTCCCTGGGATGCACTGCCGGCTGTCCCACACACACGGACATGCTGACTGCCTGCTTAGTGGCTGCATACACGGTTCTGGCTGAACCCATCTCATGTCCGGTTTTACACCATGCTTTGTCTTTCTGTCCAGTAGACCCTACCTTGAGAAAGCAGCCCAGTGGAAGCGAGGGAACGGGCTGCAGGGCGGAATACACTGCATGATGCTGCATGCTTGAAATGGAAGACCATTTCTAATGCAGCAACGTTTGTGTATAACTGAGGACGTTTTCCATAAGCTCTGAGTCTTAGAATAGTTCTGCAACTATATCTCAAACCTGGTAAAAATGTAAACCTAATTAGAGGATGGATAGAAATTTTACTAACATCTCTACATTCAAACAGTTTAGTTTAAGCAGTTTATAATTCATGGGTTCTCTCTAGGCTTAGTGGAAGCATGGCTGTAAAGATCAGTATCAAAGTTACAGCAATAGGCCATAGATAAGCTTTACTTCCCTTTGTAGATAACAGTTTGAACGTTAATTTGCTAAAGCGCATGATGTTGTTGCTAACCCTAGGTCTTACTGAGTGGAAGGCTGAAATGTTCAGCTGTGCAATGAGCTGACTTTTCTTTATCAGGCTCCTCTAGCAGTGCTGCTGTTCTGCGTTCGAGAGAAGTTGCACACAAGCTGTCGATAGCTAAGTAAGTTTTGAGCTGCCTGGTTATGGATACCCCAATGCTGAAAGCAGATTCTAGCAGCAACATTTCTTTTTAGTAGTATTTCCTAATACTGTTTCCTAATAGTTATTTATTAGTGGCAGGTGCTTGCTCTTCCTCTCTCCACTCATACAGCCAAAATATTCTAAACTTCCATTTAGCCTTGAGTACTTTTTCTCTGTCCTGGCTGAAGGCAGGGAAATCAATTTTTCTGTCCCTTCTCATCTTTAACCCCTATATAGATTTCAGCAGAACCAGCTGAAATGCTGAAATGGTGTAAAATTACGAGTCCTTCTGCTCAGGTTAAGCCAATGTGATTGAGAAAAGCTCCCAACTGCCTGCATAGGCAAATCCTAAAAAAATACTTCCCTCTGAAACACAATCCTCCCTGCTTATTCCCTCCCTCCCCACTCGCCCTTGACTCTGTATCAATCACTGCCAGGCAATTACCTGATTTGCTGACTGCCTCCTGGCCTAAGCCAAAGTTCAGGAACTGGCAACCGATGGGAGATCACTCTGAGGAAGGGAACTGGCTGTTCTCAGAGTGCCTTCACTCACTTCCCTGCAGCCGCAGGCGTGCTTAGTTGCAAGACACCACGGGCTTTTGTAATGTGGCTGAACTCTGGCTCCAACAGCAGAGGCTTCTCTTGGAAAGGAGCCTGAAGCTGCCCCAGGCAGTAGGTAGGAGAGGACAGAACACGGGGACCTGGGTCTCCCCCTGCTTTGCCAGTGCCAGCACTCCAGAGAAATGGGCTGGCTGCTGCTGCTGCCGCCTCTCAGATGGCGAAGATGCGTACGTAAAAACTACCGCGCAGCTTTCCCAGCAGCAGCAGTCTCTGCCCTTACCCACCAGGCCCTAGCGACTACAGGTGCAGAAAACCGAGCTTTCCCAGCCTCTTTTTCCCAGGTCCACCCTGTTTCCATTCAGCAAAAGCTGTGTTGGGACTGAAAGGTTCAGTTTCACCTGTACCATGAGGAGCCTGGAGGTGGTTCTGCTTCTTCAGGAGGCATCATGGGTGAGGCACAGTGTAACAGCACTGGTGTGAAATGTTTGTCTCTTTTGAGAGGAGTAATACCTTGTAATATGGACAAGTTCTCTTGTGTGCTGATGAAAAATTGCCTTTTTTTTCCCCCCATTTTCCTACCTATGGGTCCAGCTGAAGGAATGAACCACTCCCATGTCACAAGTACTATTTGTTCCAAAAGCACAGAGGCACTCCTGGCATTTCTCTCAGCAACGATCACAAAATGAACACGTTCAATTTTCTGTAAGTAGTTGACCCGTGCAGTTAAGGACGCAGATGGGGGGGTGGCTCTGTATTTTCCACCTTTATGGGAATTGCAGCTGCAATTGCTAAAGCCTGACACCAGTAGCCTGGTAGGTGAGGCATGACAAATGGGGACCCAAGGTGAGCTGTTCCTGGGAAGGTCAGAGACAGAGGTTTCCTTCCATGTCGGGGGCAGCACCAGTGTCCGTGGGGCAGATGACGGGGTTTCTCGTCAGCTCTCCTGCGGTTCAACAGTTGTGCATTCCTGAGCCCCAGAGAGAAGCTACCACATGAGCAAGCAGCTGTCAGCTTGGCAGTGCAGGAACGTTTGTAAGTGCTAGAGGTGTCTGTTGGTATGGGAGACTGCCTCGTCCCAGGGACTGACCTGTGCAGCCCTCTCACAAAGTTTTGTCTTTTGGTTCAGAAGCAGGAGTGCATAGAAATGTGTGTAGGGAAAAGCCCTGGTGGGAACTGGATCACAAAGCCTGGCTGCTCTACCACTCCCTGAAACAGCAGCTCAGGCGTAAGCAAAACAGGCAGGGGCCAGAGCCATCTCATGGACTGATCCAGTATCTTCAGGACATGTTGAATCATTGGGGAAAGTGAGGTTTCTGTGCCTCTTTTGCAGGTCAAAGTCTGTTCTTCCAGGATAATCTGTCCATCCACATTTTCCAACAGTACAGTCTGAGAACATTCCTTTGTTGAGAAATCTGCAAACAAAAGGAAAATTTGTCTTTTTAGTTTTGTTTCCTAGTGAACTAGAATTTATTACAGCTAAGGTTGCTCTTTCTGGAAAATATAAAAAGCATACTGTGTCACTAAGAACTGCCTTACTTAATCACACCAAAGATCTCTTAGCCCAAAGCTCTGCCGCCAGTTAGAAGAAGAACAGGAGGAACAAAGCACCGCAGCACTTCTCCAGCCTGCACCTCCTGTTCTGCCAAGCCACATCCACATTTGAGGGATGTACTGAGCTAGAGATTGCATCTGTGCCTTTGCATTTCAGAACTCTAGACTTGATTTTCATTATAACCACCCTTTGGCACTTTTCTGGTTTTGGCCTCTACAATATCCAGTAACAGCAAGTCGCAGTGTTAAATTATGTGCTGCTTTTAGATTGGCTGAATGATGACTTCACTGGCGTCTCTTAAATCTTATCTTACAAGAAATAATAACAAAATGTTTCACAAGAAATAATAACAAAATGTTTCCCCTTCATATTTTCTGAAATAGTTTGTGACTTTCTGGGCCTTTCTCCTTTGGGTCCTTTTCCAAGCTGACGACCTACTTAACCTCTCCTGGTACAAAGCCATGATCCTCCTCTCCCCCCGTTTTATACTTCTTCTTGTTCTACATACCATTTTTTACAGAAAGTGTATTCCAGGTCATAGTTTCTTTACAGCCATATTGATATTTTCTATTATATTCTCTAATATTTTCCCCTGGGCACTGGCAGAGTTGATTAATTAAAATTAGTATTGATTTTTAAATACGCTTAGAAAGTTTCCTTATCGAGTAGTTGGCCAACATTCTGTCTTCTATAGGTTCTTCTATAATTAAAACCCTCTGGTCCATCATTTCTGATAAATTTGAATTATCTGCAAAAAAAATACTTTTACTAAATTGACAGAGTATTCTTTGCTGAAGGTGGTGTACAGATTTGTAAAGGATTTTTTTTTTAACTTAATCCATGTAACCTAGCAACATTTACACCATCAATAAACAACTACTGTTTTTCTGAGCAAAAGAATGCCCAACCCATTGTTCTTTATTCTGACTCTGTCGGTAGTAATGGTAATATTTACCATACCCAGCCCAGTGCATTTAGAGTCTTTTTCTTACTTCATATTCTTTTTATTCACACTTCAGCTCACCTGCTGAAGCTTTGTTCAGAATAATTATAAGATATTGAAGTGAGATATCCATGGAAAATGCTCATCTTGATTTTTCTGTTTAGTTTTTCTTTTGGTTGTTAAAGGAACTGTTTAGCATATTAGTCATATGGCTGCTCTAGATTCTCTGAAATTTGACTGCTAGGAAACCTGAAATCTGCTAAATGTTTGCTCACAAGTATTTTCTGACGGAAGTCCCTTGGCAACCATGTAACTTCTGAAATTTGCCAAAATTTACTTTGAAGAGGAGGATCTTCTCAAAATCATTGGTTCCCCATGATGTTTGTTTCAAGGAAATGTGAGTGTTAACTGCAGTACAAAACCCCACCTGGATGATCGTGGTGATAAAAACAGGAAATCCAGTTTCATTAGGTACACAGCTGCTTTCAAGTTGTCATAGACAATAAACTCATAGATTCAGAGAAAATATAGCTGAAGAGTCATCATCTAGCGACTTCCCTGGCCCCAGGACAGCTTTGCCTGAGCTTTGTTTGTATCATTTAATCATTGAAAGGACAGAGGAGGAAGGTTCACCTGGGAGAGGACTTTGCACAGGAAGTTCTGTTCCAGTCCTTCATAGCCTTTTCTGTGTCAAATGATAACAGAAATCTCTCTCTGTGATCTGGCATCATGAATGACTGCAAGCACTTTACGGGTACTACTTGGCATCTGTCGAGCCTTGGTAAACTCAGTATGATCTCAGTTTGTTTAAACTCAGTTAATAGATTATAGATACAGATACAGTGTGGACAGAAATATAAACACCTCAGGATGCAAATACAAATACCTTTCAAAGGATTTTAAATACTTGGTAGAATTGAGCTAGGAAGCCATAAGCCCTTGTGGTCTTACTGGGTTTTAAATTTGCGAACCACAACACATTACCATCTACTGCTCTTGTTTCAGTTATTCTTGATGACTTTTTTTTCCCCAACACCTTCTTTGCCCTATGTACTGTTTGACTTCTTTTTGTAAACATACGTATACAAAGAGGTTTCCATTCTTTACTGAAAGCCCCGAGCAGTCTTCTTCAATCTCCCTGACTGTTCCAGCAACCAGAGCATTCATTTTCAAGAGTGTTCTTGAGACTTCTGGCTTTCAAGTACTGCTTCTAAGGTTTGGTCATGATTTTCCTTCTGTTCTAGTACTCTCGCCTAATCTATTTCAATATGAATTTAGAGATTAATGAGAAATCTGTTATTCTATATATGGGATAAGAGCGTAAGTAAAATGTAACCTCATTTCCCTGAGGACAGTTCTCAGCAGTCTGAGAGTTGAATTGCCAATACAGTGAGCGCTTGTTGCCTTATCTATTTTATCTTATTTACTGGGTCTTTTCCTGTAGAACTAGATACAGTTGAAAATGCCAGCAAGAATTCTACCTTTCCCAAAGTACCGGAGTATTTTAAAATACATTTTATACTATTTGCTTTTGACTGTGAGCAGAAGCTGAACACTGTGATACAAATAACTCAGCAAGCAACTGTGTCCTTTAATACAAAAACACATCACTTCTTACTCTTGAGTTTCAGTCTGAAAAGATGCATGTTTAATGAAGACTGCACCACTTCCCCTTTGCTTTAGCTGAAGAAAATAGCTGCTGAAACAGGCCTTTCATGTCTAGCACTTGATCCATTACTCTCTTGAAATAAAATAACGGAAGTGGATTGTTTTTAGTTTTGTCATTTTTGCCTTCGTTGTTTAGTTCTTTGATATTCAAATGTCTCAGTTTAAAGGAAATTATTAATGATTTTGTTTTTCAAAAGGCTTTGAACTTGTTACTTCTGCAGTTCGGTGGTGCCGGTCCCTGTGTGGAAGGGGCCGTGTCCCCGGGAGACTCCCAGCCGGCGGCTCTGACACAGTGCTCAGCTCCTGCCTCCCCTCCCCGGCTGCTGCTGGCCCCCGTGGCTCTGGACGCGTTTCGCGCCGTGCAGACCCGGCTCTGGCCCCTAGTTCACTCGTCACCAAGCTCTTCAGGAGGATTCTTTTATTCATCCTCCTCTTTCCTGAGACCTTATGTTCTCCGTGTTTTTCCTCTGTTCTTTTAAATAAATAGCATACACTGCAATGGAAATACGCTCTTTCCAACTCAACCAAGCTGCATGCAGCTTTCTTGCTAGGCACCAACATTGTCACTGCAATGAATCCTCCCATATAACCTTTTGGGTTGTTCCTCACATACTCAAATTCTCTATCTTGGCTGCACTTTTGCTACTGCGAGAACATTTTCCGATCTTTTGTCCTTTTTTCCCCTCCATTTTCCACTCCCAGTGGGTTTCACATTTGCCATATTTTTTTTCATCAGATAATTATTGGCTTTCTATCTGGACTATTCTTTTGCGTGTCTGAGACTTGGATTTTGATCCCAATCAACTGAAATACATTTTTCCCTTGTTTAAATTCTCTCACTGGGTTAAAAAAACATTCTGGAAATGGAAAGAAGATTTAAGTCAGCATTCTTCCTGTAACAGCTTTCTCTCCTTTTGAGAACTGCTTCGTTTCCACAGTATTTCTTTTAAAGTTAGGCAGCAAGGTTTTGAGAAAATAGCAGCTCACTGCTTTTGAGATAAACTCTTATCTTTTTTTTTTTTATAATTTAATATCCCTGTCATTAAGTGGAAAATTTCACAGTCCCTCTTTGTGTCTGTTATGTAGCCTAGGAAGTAGCAATAACAGCCTACACTGCCAGTTCCTAGGGCAGCGCAAATTAAACAACTTCGCAATTAAAGTGTTTACATATTACAGTGGTTTTCCTCCTTCCTTATTTTGGGCAATTTCATCAATCAACTGTTTTCTCATTGATTTGTTTTTCCATACCTCTCCAGCACTGCCATGCAGCTCGGGCTTACTAGGTTGCTCCTTGGTCTGGCCTAGTACAAGTCAGTGATACCTTCCCTCACTGTTAGTCCCGAATTACCTCCCAAACATGTCGGCTCGAGCCCTCTTCCCGAGTGTCAGGCACATCGACTGATCCTTTTTTGCATCTTCTACTCCTTTCTTGTCTTTGCTGTTATGTCTTCATTGCAGTCTGAGGCCAATCAAAATTGCAAGCTTCAAACACCCTTTTTAGTAAAGTGTTTTCAATTTTCAGAAACCTTAGGCAGCAAATCTTTTGTAACCCTGTGCTGTGCTTTTAAAGGGGCTGATAGGTTTAGAGTATAAGTGAAGTGAGTTTACTTTGCTGTGCAAAGCTAATCAGAAAATAAATAGCTAAAATAGCTAAACAGAAATAGCTGTTTTCTGAGCCAAGCCCCATTTTGATGTTGTATCCTCAAATCTAATAGCATGCATAAGGGTGTTTTCAGATAAGCAGAAATCAGCCAGCTGTTCAGGGGAAAACGTGAAGCTAGCACTTTGAGTGGGTTGTCAAACATACAAGGAAAACAAACAGGAAACACCGTGCTTGTAACTTTGATCATTTTTAGGTACTTCAAATACTGTTTGTAAGGGCCATGTTCCTTTACATGAGAGACGGCTCAGCGGGAAGCTGTTGTCAGATGGAAACTGCACAATGTGGAACGATCTGGGCAGAATCACTTCTGATCTGCCTCTGGGATGCATTCAACTGCCAGAAAAAGCTGCATTACCACTTGCCTTTATTTCAGGGTTCAAATACTTAGAGGCAGGGAGTAGATGGAGTGAGACAGGGCATAATTACATTCTTGTTTCTCGTACCATTAAATACGAACAAAGGAACAACCGCACTGCATATCCCCTGCACTGAGATTCTCCTGCAAATACACAGAAAGAGCCAAACTTTGCCACCAATTTTCCCATTTCATTGACAAATCAATGTTCTGCACATTAAAGATTGCTCTGGGTGACAAGAGAAATGAACTCTATAAAATCTGAAGAAGGACTCGACCGAGTTAAGCCAGACAGGGTGCTTATTTTAATAACGCACACCAATACTGTGAACACTAAATGATCTTTTAGGCTTCTGTAAGCCAGTGTATAGGTCTAGGCTGTATCTTTTTCAACCGGTTTGCATTAGCTATGACTCATAAAAACAGTCACCTTTACAAGGGTGTGAAGAAAGATAGCAAACAGTTTTTTTTTTCCTGCATGTTGCCTCTAGTTTCTCGCTGACTGCAAATTAAACATCAAGGAACTGACATCGCTGCTGTGCACTTGCAAGGGAACCCCCTTGCTAACTGCAGATAACGTGGAGGAGCATCAGTGTGGGGACAAAGCAGCTTTGAGGTGACATTAGAATCACAAATGAGCCCATTTGGGATGCATTACTAGTAGTGCAGCTTAGGGAGCTGTCATTTTTCAGTTTCTCAGCGTACTGGAAAGAACAAAAGCCAAGTCTCTTCCCCGAGGCTGAGTTTAAGAATGTGGCACAACACAGATGAATATCTCAATCAGGTGGGAGCACGGAATGAGTGAGGCACGTTGGTCTCTGTGCACCAGCCCTCTCTGCAAGTGTTTCTAGAGAGCAGTGTCCAGCTGTGATGAGGAGATATGGAAAACACCAAATGTCTGTTTGGAATGGTGACGGCAGACAAGACTGGCAGAACAACTACTGATGGATTCTGATCGACTGAAGGGAGGTCATAAAGGATCTTGATAGGGAAGATATGAAATGTGTTTGATGCAGAGAGAGGGAAGACTGAGAAATTCATAGCAAAGTAAAGAGGTAGGTGAAATGATGAGATAGGAAAGTGAGCTTTGTGGCAGAGTTTATCATAGACAAGAGTGAAACAAGATTGCATGCAGAGAAGCCAAAGATCTGGTGTGGTTGAGCCACAGAAGGCTCAAAGAAGGAAGGACGATATATGTGATTCAGCTGGGAGAGGATAAGTGAAGGTTGGATCTTTCCTGGATGCGAAAGGAAATGTGAATCCCAAGGCTACTGATGCAATTACCAGAGTCACTGAGAAAAAACAAGAAAACAAGAAAAAGCACGAGGTCAGGGAAAGCTGCACCCTTTCAAGGGTAAATGATGCAAAACTGCACACACTGAGAAACATTTCTCACAGTTCAGGAATCCTCTATAAACACAAGCATAGCTTTCATTGTGAGAATAAAGACAGCTAATGTATTGCAGAAAACACACAAAGAAGGGCTCAGAGAGTAAGGCTAAATATCCGAAATACAAGGCTACATCAAGTAGTAAGGTCACAGTTATAAGCACAGAGAACATATTTATTATTTATTTACTTTAAAACAGATATGTTAATATAGTCGAGACATAACACTACAGCATATGGTGATGTTCCCAGAGGCTAAAAGTAACTCTGGATCTCTTAAAGCAGGCTATGCTCTTCTGCAAGAATCAGTGTAAGGCTTAAGACAAAACAAAACAAAAAAGTAGAGCTAACACATGAAAACAGGACACAGAGGCTTGTGTTCAAAAAATGCTATTTATTCAAGAGCTAATTACAGTAGGCAAGAGGCTTCTCAATCCAACAGTGTAAAGGGAGAAAAGATTCCCACAAGAACAAATGATAAGCAAATTACCTGTCTTTTTGTATAAATCCTTCTGTCCTTTACCATCTTTCTGCCTTTCAAATTGCTCAAGTGCTGTGGATAACTTATGTCTATGCATCAGACTTTGAACCCCTCCCTCATATTAGCAGTTACACAGGTGGCTCCAGTGAAGTCCCCAGAATGAATTTTGGTGCTGATCTCCATGATCACAGTTGTGATAAAGGGTCTAAGGGTTCTTGAAAACCTGTCAGCATTTTCCTACCAGTTGGGTCTGGTTGCTGGACTGCCTGCAGTCACCCAGGTGGGAGGCTGGATGTCTAACATTATTAACACAGGGAATTGCCTATGTAAATCGATAGTTAATCCTCTGCCTACAAGACACTGGGTAATGTTCACCCACCGTAATGCAACACTGGACTATCCTAAAATGAATGTACACGATTACCTCCATTCATAGATGCACAGTGTGACAAGTGACACTGCTCTCCAGTTATTTCTGATGTCGCAGTATGTTTGCAGGTCCTGATTACATAAACCAAGAATGATGGCCTCAGCACTTGCTCCCTTCAGCTAATCCCCTCCTGCTGACATTGTCCTTCCCGCTGTCTCATCTTCGCACACTAAATGGTAAGCTCCTTTTGGCTGTAGCCTTGTCTCACCACCTGCGAGGAATCACGCACACCAGCCTGCCTCCAAACCCAAAAGCAGGCTGTGAATGGTCTTACACAGAGGCCATTCGCCTCTGCTCATTCACCATTCTCCCCTAAAGGCCAGGGCTGCCCTGCTTTTTGGGGGCAGCTGCTCTGAGCTGATTTGATCCGGCAGCATCAGCCCGCCCGGCGTCGCCGAGGCAACGTGGTCCCTGGGGAAGCGGGATGTGTTGCTGTAGCAACACGATGCTCTTGGCTGCAGCCGCTGCTCCCTTCCACGGCACCACGGAGGCAGGATTTGGGCTTGCCAGAAGCACCAAGACCTGCCGGGGTTGAAAAGTCAGGGTGGCCGAAGGATCATAGCAAGCACGAATACAAATGCGTATTTGTAACTCTCACTATGAAGCAGCTGCAAGTTAAAGGCTTTGCCAGTACCCACACTAATTCACAGCTCTGAATGAAATTGCCACATTCCTTTAGTGCTCATGATCACATGTTTTGCTTTATAGGTAAATTATGAATATTCTAAGCAGGATACATTTTAATGATGCTGTCAGTCTTATTCTGGACCTATTGATTCAGCAGATAATTTCGATACAGATTCTCTGATAGTTGGACTAATGTAACAAGTCTTTTAAAATAATGGAACACTGAAAGGAGTAAGAGGGTAAATATTTGACAGTCCATAGAAACTGATGACAGCTACTTTTCCAGAAAGTGTGGGAAATACTTCATCACCCTCCTCTGACCTTCACAGAAAAGGTTAAGGCTGTTCTAGCTCTTTTTTCAGCAGAAGTTTCCTATTGCTCCAAGGCAAAGCCTCATTATTTGTACATGAATAGTTTCCAGGACAGGGCCCCATTGTGACAGGTGTCACCAAACCAAGAAAGAGCTCTTCTAGAGCTTATAATATACTGAGGCAAGGCTGGCCAAAGGGATGGATCATGAAACCACTCAGGAAACAACGGAGTCCACGAGCCCCTTGGAGCCACAGAGTTGGTCCTGGCCAGGAGCCATGCCCAGTGTACACCTGGGACCTGTCCCACTCTTCTCCAGGGGCTGTAACACTAGAAAAACAGGTTTCTTGTTTTCTGGCCAATTGAACTTCTCTGATCACCTTCCCTGGCATGTTATTTCTTCCCAACAACAGCTGGCTCTAAGAAGGCTGCTGTACTAGTCTTAATGATTTGGAAGCAGAGTGCTAATGGGTGTTACCTGCTGCACTTCAGACTGTCAACAAAGACAAATTCATCACCAAAATTTGTTGGTTGAAAGACTGGGAGACTTCCCTGTCACAGCCTGTCAGTGTGCTCAAGCTGCCAGAGGGCTTGCTGCTGGGCAACTGAAGACACTTCTCTGCTCAGAGGGTGAGTTCTGCACCTGTAGTGTAAACCAGTCTTAGAGCGAGAAAGCTAGGACTGCAACTTTATTATTTACAAGAACATAAAAAAAACTGTATAGGAAATCCTAGCCTCCAACTCACTTTGATCTTACTATAAAATGGCAGTGCAAACCCAAGACTCTTGCAAGTTTTAAACCCCTGAAGCATTGAAAATAAAAGTCAATGATCCAACATACGTTTGCTAAAAAAATCTGCAGTTAATATCTATACCTGCATATTCCACATTTTGATAGTAAGATCTTAATTGGCTGGATTTTCTTCTCATGATTGAAGAGATAATGTATCAAATATTAAGGCAACAAATATTTTTAAGCTTTCATAAAGTAATTTATTTGAAATAACTGTCTTTGAAAATGGATCCTGATGATTGAAATGCTCAAAATATGAACCTACAGGGAGTTTTCAGGAAGGGCTTTTCCACGCTGCTCTAGGACCTGGCATGGTGGGGCTATGATTCTAGTGTAACCTGTGCGCGTGCTACCCCAACGCAGGCACCTAATGCTGACTGAAGAAGCAGGAGGAAGTACTGGGAAGGTGGAGATGCTTGTGGAGCAGTGTACAGTAACAACACAACTAATTGCTCACTGCCGCTGCTCAAGATTTTGCAAAAGCAAAACAGCAAATCCTTCTGTAGCAACTTCAAATTTACACCATATTCTGGATAAATATGAAAATAACTTGTTATCATTGTAAAAGTAGATAAAAGGAGTTCTTCATTAAATAGCTTTTAGGGATATAATGGAGTGTAATGAAGATAGGGCTTAACAGAGACTTCTATCATTGAAAGAGACTCATGCTTAATGAAAGAAAATTAGAGTAATACCTGATTACAGAAGTACAATGCTTCATAAAATCTATATTGAATACTGGTTCACAACTGCTTGTACGCTCTGAGAAAAGATAATATAGACTAAAAGTACTTTGCAGATATTCACAAGATAACATAAAAAAGGATAGCAGTTTTGGACTACAAAGCACTGAAAGGGTTTCTGGAGAAATTTTGAACACAAATCTATGGATGTCACTGCGTAACACAAAATGTTAAGTGTAGGAGGATTCCTGCGATTTCCCCATCGGCCTCACCTACTGGTTGACCTGGTATTATTAATAAGAAGTCTCAATAACTACACATGGAGAAATCTTTAAAAGTTTAGAGATCAATATTGCCAACAGAGCTGTAAGGAATCTAAAGAGCTTTCTGTATGGACACTAGATGTCAATGGAGAGACGCATCAAACCAGCTGTAACAAAAGACTGTGCCGCTGCATTCTCTAAAACCAGATTCTTCATCTTTTTCTAATACAACTCTTTAGGGCTGATAGCCTTGAGGATGAAAATCACAAAAAGTTGCAGGAGAGGCACTGTACAAGCAACACCCATCCAATTAGTTTCTGGTACCGACACGATTTAACTCATAGTTGAAGGCAGCAAGCATTTTTCATCCCTATAAACCAATCAGTTTTTTGCTGAGATTCACAATGAGGGATCTAAACATAGTGAGGTACCTTTACAATCCTCTGGCTTGGAAGCTGAGACCACCCATTCCTTTAATGAAGACATCCAAGCTGCAGTCAAACATCAAATACTTTTATAAAACTCAAGAACCTAAACTAATTTGGAAAATAGCCTAGAAGAAAGAAGTTTGACATTCCCATTATTTCCCCCTGAGACATGTAGTCCTCTATTAACATTTTTATAATCTATGCTCAAGCACAGCATGTGAAGAATGACAGAAAAATGCAATTGGAACTGCTTACTAATTTTCTCTAAAAACTGAATGGAGCTTTGCAGTCCTGGTTAACTGAACTGCATGCTGTGCTATAAGTTTAATTAAAATAAGTGCTAACATGTAATAGAGCTCATAAAAGGGTTTTCAGAGAAAAATATAAAATGTTGGGGATTTGGTGGATAAAGTCTCATTTATTACTGCTGTAATTTACATTTAATACTGCAATTTTAATACTTTGAATTAGTCAACATGCTGTGTTGAGCTGGAAGGATTGGTAAAATGCACCCGCCACATACTGTACAACACAGTACTATGCTGTCTTCATGTACTGCAAATCTATGCATGCAGTGCTTCTGTGGGCATGAAATGGGCAGGGACATAAACACTGGAAGCAACGAAACGTGTTAATGGCTTTCTTCTTGCAGTCACCATAAAACGAGGCCAAAGAGCAGAGACACTGCGACTCCTGGCTCTGCAAGGGATCGAGTGCTGAAAGAAGAGGGAAAGAGCCACAGGCTCAGTGTGAAAAGAGGCTCGATCTGCCCCATCAGAGGAGTTGAGCAGAAGGGGTGAGGGACAGACCATGCATTTGGGGTAAACCTGACAGATGAAGTTTTGGGAATGGCAATAGTTATTTGGCAAGAAGCTAGTGAAGATGCACGATGAATGGGAAAATGCAAAGGTGTCTGTACAGCAGAAAAATGGTTAATAACATTCAGTGTACAAAAGTGACAACAGAAGGTATGAAAATAGAAGCTCTAGCAATAGCGATAGACAGAAACTTGTCTGAAGTACTCCCCAGGACAGGTAGTGGCATATCTGGACTGCACTATGGAAATGCTGGTAATCTGAACTGCGTAAGGAAGAAATGTGAGAAGACAGGGAGGGAAGGGACAAGTATGTACATTAAGACAATCCCAGGTTAGCAAGCAAAGGCTCAAGGACGAAACGAATTTCAGAGCTCTTTTGCAGGGACACACCCCTTAATGCCAACAAAACTTCTGTTTGAACTGGGTCTGCTGACAAATGTAGATAGAAATTGATACTTCAGATTCCGATTTAGTTTCTGAACAAAATACAGGCTGGCTAATTTACTGCCTTCTCTTAGAACAAAACAATCTACAAATCTTTTACCTTTATCCTGTAACCGTGCCTGTGTATTGTAAGCTCTGCGTAGCCATTCCAGCGGGGTTAGGGCTACCTTCTGACTAACTGGTTATCCCGGGATATGCACAAAGGTCTATTTCCACAAGCTTCCTCTGCCCAGAATTCATGCCAGCTTCACTGGAGAGTTCTTCACGTAATGTGTTCAGTGCTGAGGACAGAAACAAAAGTACAACCAAAGTGGGTACAGTTTTCACTTCGGATTCAAGCAAAGCAAATGATTAGCTAAGTTCTTATTTGCATATTTGCTCTCTACACATTGGAGTGCAGTTGCTTACAGCTTCCCTGATGTGGAAACCATAAATTTTACAACTGCTAAGCAGTGTTGTTCAGAGTAGTTTAAACAACATGGTTGTCCCACATGTCTTATGTCACAGACAGTACTTTTATCTGGATCCACACATCTGGGATTTTATGTCTTAAGTATGACATGGCAGATATTCAGAGACGTTTCTTTTTACATCAAGGTAATGCCTAGGACAAATGTTTTACAAAGTCGGGTATTTTAAAACTGATGTTTTCTACTACCTGAAAAATTGTAATTATTACCAACAGAATCAATGTTACCAGTGTCCATAAACCAAATTGTCAATGAAAATCTGGAAATTTATACAGACGTTTCTCCTACCTTGATACTTTGAGATCTGTCAATGAACGCAGGAAAGTATCTTCCCAAGAATTATCCAAAATATGTTTGATTGACTACAGGTAGTGGCAAAGTAATATATCTCAGCTGAAACCAGTATATATCTATATATAATACTGGTTTCATATATAAGTATTTATCTACATTTATTCCAAAGGCTGATTTTTTTTCTCCTGTCTTGGTACTAGTGATAGACAGTTCTGTGTCATTTATTGAAATACACAGTACTCATTCTACCCACTCTAAAAGCCAACAAGAAATGTATCGAATCTTGCTTACTGCCACAAGCAAACTGGCTCATTAGAGTACCAAAGCGTTGGTTTCTTAGGTTTAGTACTTTCCTAAGAATAAAAACAAACAGAAGCAGGAGAAGCTGGTTTATCTTGTGCATTGTTTTGAAGGATCTCTGCATCCTGGTAGCTAAGCCCAGGATCTTTCTTTCTTTTGTTAATATTACTTCCTCTGCTAAAATGAAAACTCAGAAGATTTCTGTACGTTATGCACAAACAACGTATATGCACTTTTACAATGTATTAGAGAAAAAAACAGCATCATTTTTCTGCCATGTAAAGCAGTGGCGAGTCCAAATTTTGAGATGTGGAGACCAGAAGTGCAAGCATGAAAAGTACAGTAAAATTTGAGCAGGCACAGGAGAAAACATTTAATGTGATCATGGGGATGAAGCAAGCTGCCTTTGGAGGAGAGACTGGCAAGATGGTGATGCCTTAATTTGGATAAGGCTGAAGCAAGATAAGATCAAGGTTTACAATATCACAAAGAAGCAAATAAAACCCATGCAGAAGCATTGCTCAACAAATCCTGCAATTCCCGTACTAGGGGGCATTTGGTAAATCTGGGAAGAGTGACTTAAAACTGATTAAAGAGAAGTGACTCTTCATGTACCACCAGGTAGTTAAATTCTGGAACCTGCTGCCGTGAGACACTATGAAAGCATACTGCACTTGCAGGTTCAAAAAAGGATTAGACACATTATAAACAGCAGGCCCCAAACTGGAAACAGAAGGAAATAGACAGGGACGTACCTTCTCACATCCCTAATAAAACAACTGGAGATGCTAGAGGACCAGAAGGGGAACAGACTGCAGAAGCCAGGCTTCTTTGCTCTCCCCATACAGAATGTCCTACTGTTGTACTTAAGACCGAACACAGGGACAAACCCCAGTTACTGGCCTCAGCACAGAGGGGGGACGTAGAAAATATAAAGACCTGAGGTTTACAACATTTTGCATAAGATGATCAAACAGTTTTGTTTGCCCTCAACTCTAGGCTCCATGATGCTGGATGGAGGGGCTTTAAAAATCTGCAGTAAACTAAAGAAGTTATCTGGCAGGAAACACAGGAAAATGGCAAGCAACCCTGATTACCTGATCCCAAATACAATGTTCAACTTGCTCTGTTTTAATATGTTTTCATATTTATCAATGTGGCCTTTAAATTATTTAATATTGGCCCACAGCTTCTTAATATGAACAGCAGTGGTATAGGACAAAGCACAAAAATACTACCTGTGGTGTTAAGATGCTCCGGACTCTGACTAGATTAATTCATAAAGCTTGAAGTGAGTCAGACCAAAGGTACTGCAAACCTAATAACCAGTCCCAACAATGGTTAGCTGTAGATGGAAAGATGGTATGAGAAATGGGGAACTATAGATGATCCTTCCTTCCACCTAGAACTAACAAATAATTGGGAACCAAACCAACCATTGAATTTCAAAGCCACTGCTGAATCTATTCCTCATCACTTTTTGTGTCAAAAGCATCCCGCAACAACGAACACCACAATTCAGCAGGACAAGGGCAGGATTCCACTTTGTGTAAGGCCCAAACCTGGCTTTTACTCAGGGCTGCTTTGGAACATACCCAGTTTGAAAGAGCTTGCTACTGTGTCACCTACTACAACGTGCAAAAGCTACACTCATGGTAATAAACCATCAACCATCAGAATGTTTAGTGTGTTCTTGCATTATCCTTGTGCTGAATTACTTGTAGTGAATTCAAAGGCACGTGTAATTAATCCAAGATGTACATATGTTTATATAGTGTCTGAGTTCCGGCTGGTGCTGAAAGGTTTATGAGAAGTAAATTATTACTTGTCATAAAAGGATTTTATTTTAGTTTTTAAGAGCCACTCTGGAGGGTTAATTTGACCATTTTTCCCCAGTGCAAGATTACAGAGACTATTTTGCTTTTTTTTTTTTTTACTTGCAACTTTGCTGCTCCTGCTGGTAGGACAAGCACTGAAGCTCCATCATAGTCTCACTAAGTGAGCATCAAAGCCACTTAAGACTGGGTAGGAGAGGCAGAGTGAAGGGAAGAGACCTCAACATTTGGGAGCATTGACACACGATAAATATAGGAATAGAATCACAGAATATCCCAAATTGTATAGTTCTCAGATACTAAGACAGTATTTGGACAAAATATGATTCTAAATATATATAGAGAGATATAGATATACACTGTGGGGACCAGCTCCATCAATTACAGAAGTCTACCTAATTCCATACTGGGTGCTGAATACGCTCCAAACCAATGGAAAGGAATTGCATTGGTCATGCTACATGAATTAAAGATGTTATTATAAAGAGGATCATATTAAGACTGCAAATAAATTTCCTAATTTCTTTTCTAGCATTCTTTTAATGTGGGTGCTTATTATAGTAGTGATTAAAAAAGTAATGCAAATTTAGGGTGAAAGAAAGCTTAATACGAGCTATATGCATGTACAGCAGCAGTATTACAACTAACTCAATCACAAACAAGTCTCTTGCCTACAGGTACCATCAATTCAGACCCTCACAAAAAAAAAAAAGTAAATAAAGAACTGGGATAAGCTATGGTGTAAAACAGCTTGAAACTGCTTCATGTGACCTTGGATGCTTTTTATTTTGTCCAGTGACCTTCAGAAAGAGGCTGAACAGACCTCTACTGTTTACATTCCTCTGAAACTGATTAGTTAGATGTGGACATGTAAATATCAGAAGGCTAACACAATGTAGCTCCTCAGAGACTTAACAATATTTACTGGTAACACATTTTTTCATATAAATAACCAGATTTATATACACAGGCACAAATGAGAGAAAATTATCAACAAACGTTAAAAGCTAATACAAGAGATGACTAATGCCAAAAGCAGGCAATTGTCAGGTGGCTGGCTGTTGTGCAAGAGAGTGGGAAAGAATAATAATTGTATTCCCTTGGAATTACACATTTTCTTTCTTCCTCTGACCCTACTCGCCAATGCTTTTTTATTTCTTACAGCATTTTTTAAATTTCATTTTTAACTCTTCACCAGCAGTAATATCTGCAGCACCTAGCTTGCAAAAGAATGATCTCATCAGAAATCTTACTTCATTTTGTGCGAGACTAACCAAATACGGTTTTCTTGTTGATCAAAACCACCTCCTCATACCAGTTCTATCAGGAGTTAAAGTATGTGCATTGCGCAGTTGAAATGTGCTGCTGTATTGTTTGAGACCATCAGAAAGATAATATGGTAGGAGTGATAAATGAAAAAGCAGAATTAATTGTTTTTCTAGAAAAGGGACATAGCAATTGTCACAGCTGCTGTAAAAAAAAAAATTAAGATTAAACATCTTCATACTAAACCCCCAGATAATCCGATGAGATGTGGCAAATCTACCTCCTGTGCTTGTTTTTAATTCATTCATTTTGTATGGATGCAGGAAGTAATCTTACCGGCATAAAAATATGGGAGCCATATTACACAGAACACCTTCTAACAGAGAGGCTGGGTGCTGTAATAAGAGCCACAAGATTCCCAACTGGCCTTACTCACTGAACACAAATTCAGCAAAAGCACTGAATATGGTATTCTCAGTTGTGCCCTTCATGCAACAGCGATGAACAGACTATCTTTGCATGGGAGTGTGGTAAAACCATCTGGATAAGTGAGGGGAGCTTTTGGCACATGAGCAAACAAAACCAAAACACGATAAATTGCCTCAGCCAATTCTGGGCTTCTAAGTGAAATTTGTATTTTGAGTACAAGTTCATTTCTGCCCTTTTATTGTTGAAACGAGGAATTGAATAAAAATATTTACATTGACAACACCCAGTGGCATCACCAAGCCAGCATCCCTGTGCTCCTCATGTTTGCACAGGCCCATTTTCTTCCAAAATTAGCTTTCCAACAACATCAGATCTTAAGGGCTCCATGCCACACGGCAAGTCGGTTGCCCTGGGCATCTGCCAAACCTTCCTTGTACATACAAACAGCGTGAAAGCATGTAGGTTTTGTACAAAGAATACAAGGAAAAATCTGAATAAAACATGTTTAGCAACATACGAACAGGTATCTCCAAAGCTCACTCATGTAAGTGATTAATGAGATGTTTCACTTTTCCAAAACCCTTCATGCTCTCGGGCGCTCGGTATTAAGTAGATAAACATTATTGCCGCCATTTCACAGACGATGACATGATGGCTTTTACCAAAAGGTAGGAAGCCTTGCTCGCTTCCTCTCTTACGCTCGCTACCTTTAAGGGTGTTTATTAACTGACTGAATTTTGATGACAAACCAGGGGGCCAGAGGGCCTCAGCCTGACACCAACCAAGGGGAACGAGCCTCCTCTCACTGCTGCTGCACCTTTGTGACGCTCACAAGTACCGCGGGTCGGCAGAAACAGGCGATGAAGTCAGCGTACGGGCCCACTAACCCGAGGCCCCGCCGCCTCAAGC
>VXAA01005926.1:159509-177756 GCA_013399115.1 Anseranas semipalmata
TTCCCCCCGGCCGCCCGGGGCTGAACGTGGTGGTGGGGGGACGGGGACCGGGACCGGGACCGGCAGCTCCTCCCGCACCGGCCCCCGGTGGGGCCTTTCCCGCGGCGGCCCCTTGCAGCCTGTCCCGGGGCGCGGGTGAAGCCGTCCCCGGGAGCGCGGCCCCTGCCCGCGCTGCCGTCAGGCCCCGGGGCTCCGGAGGGAGAATATCCCCGGCTGGGTGCGGTGTCGGGAAGCAGGTGTGCGGGGCTGCGGTGTAACGGCCAGCACTGCGCCCGCGCTCTGACCGGAGTTACCGGAGTGAATCGAGAACGCTGCCAAGCATGTGATAGGAAGGATCATGTGTTATTGTGCAAGCCCTTCTGCGCTTATCCTCACGCTTCTGTCCTTAAGTCGCTGTGGGTAAGTGTTCGTTCAGTGGACGAGGTGCTTTTGTTCCCTGCCGCTGTCGTGGGTTTAAAGCAGTTATTGTACAGCAATGAAATCGCTCCTTAGCGTGCTGCTAGCTAGGGAAAATTCACCCCACCTGTGTACGCCTCTTTTTACTGCAGTTCGCTAAGGTAGCAAAGGCGCTTCCCCGATCTGGACAATGAAACGCCGCGTGTGACACTTCCATTTTCATCCTGTCAAAATGTACTGCCTTGTGCTGTGCACAGTGTTTGGAATTTGGACTTTGAGCTTCAGTGCAAAAAGTTACCTTAAATGCTTGTGAATGGTAATTCTTGGTGCATCCAGAATTTTGGAGCTGCAATTACTCAATGCTCTCTGAGTATTCTCTCTTTATTAGAAGGCGATTTAATGGGAGAGGGAAAGGGGAGAAAAGGTATGCTTTCCCTAAACTCTGTGCCCTCATTTGGACGTCATATGCCCTTGACCTATAATGTGAACAAAGGTTTCTGTGTTTTATTTGGTTATTTATTTATTTAATGCCATTGAAGGCAACTCCATTTCTTGATCAGCTTGTCTTGTTTTAGGGTTTGAAAGATCTTTTCCTGGGAAGTAAGTGCAAAGTTTTCCTGGTGAATGTTGGCAACTGTAGCTGAAAAAAATCCTCTGAAGTTAAATGTTTTCAGATGAAAATTTATAAACTTTGTGGTTCTAAACAGCTTTTCAGATGTAGCTTTACGTGGTGAGGCTGTCCGAAGCGGAAGAGTGGTTCCTTTGCTTCAAGTTTCTGCTCCTCATCTTTCTGTCTTAGAGGGAAAATTAACAAGACTGCTCAGTGTCACTTGTGCTGGTCAGAACCCTTGAGGCAGGTGGCACTGTCAGTAGGTGCTGTCTTGCTCCTTATCTGAAAAAACGCACTGTTCCCTGCTTATAGTTTCAAAGACCTGGGGAAAGAATAGTCTTGTGTTCTATTTAACAGCAGGCGAGAGCCTCTCTGTAGGGTCAGGGAAATGATTCCCACATTGTTTAACAGTGTGTGGGATGGTCAGCCATGGCTATGTGTTTTTTTCAGATTTCTGTCGTAACTGTTGTCATGGAAGACTTTATTAGCTAGAAAATGCTGAAGTTCTGATATCTCCGTCTTCCAAGAACTTTACAGGATAGGAAAATACTTCTACATTGTTATGGGAGACCAGATCCTGTGTACTTAGACTGCTCAGCATTTAAGGGATCATCTCTAAAGCCAGAGAAAACACAAACTGAAAGTCTCAGATAATCCCACTGGATAGGCTCTAATACTGTGCGTTTTTTCGTCTTGAACAATTTAGGAAAGATATCAGTTAATTTCACTTTCTTTTCCTGGGTCAACACTCTGTTACCTTCGAGTTGCAAAGTCAGGTCAAATGAATGTTTTAAAAATGCTTCCGTGGGTATTTCTAAATATAACGATGAAATTGGTGTTTTTGTAAAATATTATGTTAAGAAAATTTAAAGCTAGTTTAAATAACTAACCTAGTTGTGTATGTTGGGCGCATGAAAGATGTCTGCACATATAACATGGTTGTCTTCACGTTTTTACTTCCAGCATAATATTAAACTTGTGTATCTCACTAGACTGCATCTGCATGCTAAGAGGGAGAGAACATTCCAGATAAGTTATGCTTTTTCTTATGTTTTGAGTGCATATGGTAATAAAAGGGAGAAATAACTTAAGATCAGGGTAAGCTCTGGGCCGTTGGTGTAAGCCATGTGGCAAATGTCATCACGTGGCTGTAGTGACACCAGTGGCCCCCTTTCTGCCATAGTGGCACTCCATCAGTGGAGTCAGTGACACTAACTACACTACAAAAAAGACTTGTATTCTTTTTTGGCACTTAAAACATAAACCTGGAAGTAATTTCCTATTCTCTGAACCTCCTAGAGTTTCATCTCTGTTTTGTGTCCTTTTTGTGAACGTGAGCAGGAGGACATCAGGATGTGGCTGTTAAGCAGAGTGGAGTGTAAGGAAAGTGTGGAAAGATGATGACGATAGTGGAGGAAAAAAAACCTCCAGAAGTCTTTGGCTGCTGGGCTGCGGCCGAGTTGACACGTACGAAGCTTTCCTCAGAGCCTTTGTGTTTGATTGGTATAACTGCAGAACTGACAAGTCGGTAGAGTTGGGAACGGATTCAAAGTGACAACTTCAAAAATCAGGCTGAGAATGTAACCAGGGGTGGGTGTGTGTTCTCAAAAAGTGTCCTTGACCACGACACTTGTAACAGGGAAGCTCTGAATGGATGTCTTAAGGCTGTGAAATGAAAGCCCCAGAAGTGGTCTTTCCACTGTTTGGAACTTAGTCATGGCTTTGGGAAGCCTTCTGTTGTGAGGGAAGCGAGGCAGCTTTCCTTCCCTGTCCCTTAAGGCCATTGCCCAAAGGTGCGAGGTGCTGCGCTGTTAACTTCCCCTTTTGTCTCCTTGGTTGTGACAGTAGTTAATTAAAATAAAACAACAAGAACAACACTGTGTTTATTCTTGGGGATATTAAGCATAACTAACAGTGGAACTAAAACATTACTGAGGTAATGTACTAACTTGAGCAACTCAGACATTTTAAGTTATGACAGTTATTTAGTGCAAATTCCTTTTTTTTTCTTCTCCGGGGTTTCACCTTGATATTGGAGAAAATGTCGTGTGCTTTTCAGCTGCTCCCTGAGCATAAGAGAACACTTTTTATATATTGCTTGTGAAGTAATCCTCTTCTGTGTGCTCTATTGTTATGAGGGAAAATGGTGCATATGAATCTGAATGAACAGGTAAAAAGATCCTGGTTAGTTCTGCACTGCGCTTCTCAACTGAAATTGAAGGATTTGCTAAATGTTATCTTTAAAACATCAGTAGGATGTCTGAGCAGAAGGGGCCCAGAAGGAAGTACAGAAGTGTGCTCTTTTACGTCACTAGATCTTGGAAGTGATACTGAATAAGAGTTCAGTCCATCTTTGAAATCTTTGTCTTTTTCATTGTCAACAGAAGTGCTTAATGTTAATTTAAAACAGTTTCAGATTACTTACTACTGTTCTTATTCTTGAGCATCATTTGCTTATGATTTCTTATTCTGTTCTTGGCTGATGTGTCCTGTGGAATTCCTGAGGAATTATTGTGTTAGATCAATCACAAAGAATTTATGTAGTGCTTACATTGATTTACAGGTCAGGCATAATTCTTTGCTGTTTTCCTGAAATAATTCAAGGAAATTTTATTGAATTACAGAAATCAGAGATAAGAATTTTGGAGGATGGAATAAGAATAGTGGTTCTTCTGAAGAATATTATTCAATTTTTCAAATGTAATTTGGATTCATGGGTTATTGCAGGTGTTCCTGTGAGATACAGTCACCTTTAAAATGAAAATACTTCTAACTTTTTAGTAATATTTTCACCTACTTCCTCCTTAATTGTTAATTTATTGGGAATCGAGCACAGTAGCGCTGGCCTCACTCTGTGTTCTTTGTCCTTAACATTTGCAGAACATCTTCTTATAGTGTTATTGCATTGTATGATGCAAATTCATCCCAAAGAATAGCTACTCTATTGAAAAATATAGCTAGCATAGTGGGTACTTTCAAAATCTGATAATTACTACTGCTACCTTTTTTTTTTTTTTTTTTGAAATTTGACCGGCAGATATGGCTTAATAGTGATTATAACCAAGTTGTTTTAGTTATAATCAACTAGTCTCTAGATTTTTAGGGAGATGGAGGAAGAAGCTTTAGATTATGATCTAACTGTTAGGCCTTTGAGTTTAGGATACAAAGAAATAAATACACATTTTCTTCACAATATGTTTAAAAAGTGTGTATGTGTAAGCAAGTCTAGCAATCTGAAGTTGTAGAAGAAAGATTAGAGTTTTATTTACTCTTTGGTCTCCATCAATAACATTAAATCAAATATAAAGCAAACTATTAGTGATGCATTCCTGTTGATAATGTTTTAAGAGGAATATATTTCTGCTTTTTATATTCCAATTTTTGTTGGGTCTTGGCAGCATAGTATCTTGAACGTGTTTAACATAAAAAATACCGAGTGAAAGACTGCCATTGTGCAGCTGCTATACTCGTGCATGTCTTTGCTTTTGCAGAGCCAGTTCTCACTGACTTAAATCTGAAGGATTAAATAGAGTAACTACTGTTAGTGCTAATGCAACTTCACTCCCTATATTTGTCTTGTTTGCACGGGGGAACTTTGAAGATAAACTAAGTATTGAGGAATACTGATTTCACTTTTCTTTGGTTACTTGGACAAAATATGTAAAGCTTTTTTCTGGTTTTCTTTTTTGCTTCTGTATTTGCTTATCACAGAAGACTTGCTTTTCATCGTTTGTTCTTAGGATTGTACTTGTTCTATTGCAGGATTAGATTAGGACTTTTTTTTAACTGGGTGATGTAGTTCTAAGGAAGTCACCATTTGTATCTCAGAGGAGACTGAAAGAAGGTTTCATCAGTGCCTTCTTCAGTACAAACAGAAATTTAGCTAAAATACAGATGTAACGTGTCTTTCTTACCCTAGATAGCAAGAGGACTGGTAGTGCAAAGTGAAAGGATTCAAGTTGCTGGCTGGCTGAGAAACAGAGCATTATAGATGAGTTGACTGAAATTTGCAGACGTGACTGGATATTGCTAAATGTGTATTAATTTACATTTGGAAGGAGGAACTTATACATTAATTTTAAAAGACAAGTTCCTTGCAATCTTGGCATTGCATATTTGTAGCATTACTTGAACATTGTGCCATCATCACCACTGTTATTCCTATAACATTTTTAGAAAGTTCTTACAATCCATCGAGAAAGATATCATCGTATTCGAGTTTGCTGTCAGTGACTTGACGTAATCATACTGCTTTCCTTGAGTGATCTGTACATCCTAAAATGTGAGGAATGAGGGCAAGCGATACTTTCTTTTTCCATTTAAATTACTTTTTAATTCATTTTTGTGATCTGTTGCATGCTGGTAACTGTTCACTTAACTGTTAAGCTTGATATTTCCTGAAAGAGCTTTTGAGACCAGCTATAGCTGTATAGGTGACTTCAGTTCTAGACTCAGCTTCGGTCTTTTAGTATCCTGCTGTTACTTTGGGCAAATAGAAACTGCATTACTCTGTGTACTAGCCTCTAAAAAGAGCATAAATAAATACAGAGGAAGTGGGTGACTAGCCTTTGTAAATAACTGCTGAATTCTGAAAGCTTGTGTTTCCCCACTGCAATAGTTATTGTAAGAAAAATTGTCTGAAACTTCTAAAGTTAGATTCTTCTAGCTGGTTCTAAAATTAAGCTAAAGGAACTTACTGTATTGCAATACTAGATATCGTATTTTATATTAGCATCTCTTTGTGCTATTTTTTCATTTAATAAACAACTGTTAGAGCGATGAGACAGTTTTGCCAGTGTTGCAGAGACCCATCTTTCCCTTTTGCTAAGAGTGAACTTTAGTTGTACCTCTTACCTAAAATAGAGCAGTGGAGATCCCGGGGAACAGGAGAAGACAACAGAGCAAGCTCACTTCAAATTAGTCACCAGTCAGTCATTAAAAAGCATTAATGTTTGACAAAGAGCAGTTGCTCATTAGTCAAATAAAGACTGGAAGCGTAGCCAAGATGAGCTATGAATGTTTCTCACTGGGTTTAGCAACGTTTTCAATTTCATGAATGATCATAGTTTTTTTTTGTGAAAAAAGGAGGAGACGATGGCAAATTCAGCTCTAACACCATTACTTGTTCCTCATTTAGTGGGATATTATTCTTGTATCTGTAATGGTTCTTTGGATTCCCTCGTAGCCTGCCTTGCATATGCTACTGCACTTGCATCTTTGTGACCCACGTCTGGCTCTGCAGCAGCACCTCTGTGGTGTGTAACGGCTGCGTGGCGTTCGCGATCCACCGAGGTTCTTTGATTCACATAGGTTTAGCTTTGATTTCTTTCCTGAGGTACCATCAGTTCCACAAGAAACGATGCGTGCTCTTCTGCACTCTGCATCTAGTGCACTTTAGCGCTGAGTAGATTTTTAGTGTATTTGTCTGTCACTGTAATGTGAAACAGTAAATCGTAACAGCGTTGGTTAGACAAGTGAGTAGTAGTGATTTGAGAAATCTGACTGTGGACGAAAGACGAATATATAAAAGACTGCACCAAGATGTTAAGTCTAGTAAAGGATGTGTGCTTACGAGATCCTTTAATGGAAAAAGATCCTTTGCTTTTTAAAGTACAGACCTGAAAAAGGGACTTCTAGGGGGAAACTCCAGAAATGTATTGCACAAGTTATCAGCCGCTTCGTGGTCATTTGCGTTTTGTTTGTGAGGCTGTAAAAATTTTGGTGATTGTGTTCTGTGTGTGCTTTAAGAGATGGGATACTTGGAAGACAGGGGATATAGAAGAAGGCCTGTCTTACAGTTTTCATACTGCTAGGATTTGGTCTGTGTTTCACAAATACACATCAATTATTATATAATAAAGCCCAGCATTATATTAGTAGCAGTTTTACTCTTAGCCCTTTCCATACTGGGGCATTTCTTTTCTATATAGAAATTGCAGACAATGGGTAGTGGTCACTCAGCTCTGACAATAGACTTGGAAGTTCCCTCCAGGAGGGAAGACAGCTCTAGAAACAGCCTGCCTGGATGGCATGTAGGAGGGACTGCAGATATCCCTTCTGTAACGCTGCTTTTATGATATATAAAAAAAACCTCATTTTTGTCTGAATTTGCTTAAAAAAAAAAAAAAAAAATCAAGCTACTGTTCCTTCCTTTTATTTCCTGTTGACTTTCTGAGGGTGGCTTGAAGAACAACGTTACCTCTCCTCGAAAATGGTGCAGAGCCTCCAGGAACTCAGTTTCCAACTGGCACGAAGGCAGATTTTGCTCTGAGGTCATCTCTCGAGAATCTGGAGCCCAGCACTGCTTTTGGGTGTTGGTGAAGTTCAGTCCAAGGCGGTGCATGATCAGGGGCCTTATTGGCAAAACTGAGGAAGTTGTTACACAACTGTTTAGAAGGAAATTCAGTAAACAAGGATTAGGATTTCAAGTTGGAGGTGAAGTGGTAGTTTTGGTAAAAAGACGTTCTGTTGGTAACTTTCTGTCCTCTGAATCCGAGTGGTTCAGTGAAGGACTGCAAAGCTTGAAGTACTGCTGCTCTTCTTGCGGGGCCTTCTAAAAACGTGCGCGGAGACGGTGTTTGGGGAGACGAACTGTGCAGTTCTTGGATGAAGGTTGAAGAACTACTCTGTAGTCTTGTCCTTTGTATTTTTGGATGAATTTTAGTGCTGAGATCCTTGTTCATGGTGATTGTCTATTAACAGACTGTTACAAAGCAGGATGTCACCATGGCCCTTCATTTTCATTTTGGCTCTTCCTCCCTTGGGGTAGCATATTGTTTTCTGCTTCCTTTTGAGAAAACTGTATTTCATAGGAGAGATCTTGAGAAAAGAAAAACACAAATATTTGGTGGTGGTGCTTTTTTGTTTGTTTTTGGTTTTGGTTTGTTTGTTTTCTTCCTTTTGGGGCTCCAATAAACGCTGCCATTTCTGTGGCAACACTCGTGCTAATCCTGCTCGTCAAGGACGAGTCGCTCCTGCAAGGCCGTGCTGTAGCGTAAGGATCTGGTCAGTGTTGGGTTGTCATGGATATGGAGAGTGTGCCTGTATGAAGGATGTGTCGTGGAAAGCCCTGGAACGAGAATTCAAAGGTGATTCAGTTTCCTTTTTTTTGAAGTAATGGTTCTGAGATTTTTTTTTATCATTTAATGTTATCAATGTATCTGATTAAAATTCATAAGTATTTGTAAGACTGAAAGCTGTCTCGGTGATAAGTTATGAAAGATGGCTCATTAACATAGATTAACATTCACTGTTCTCTCTTTGGCACCTTTGGGGAAGGGTAGGGGAAGATTCCACAAGGATTCTTGTTTTAAAATACTATTGCTTAATACTACTAAGAGTGGCCATATTACTTAAATACTTCAGTTTATCAAGCATATAGAAATTAAACATCGCTGGCTGTAATTTTTATAATGATTTTAATTCTAATTCTTAAGGTTGTATAACTTTATCATAAACAGACATATTTGTATGGGCTTCAATTTTTCTTGTGCTCTGTATGAGCATCTCTCATATCCTTGCGGAGTCATTTTAATTCCTCATTGCTGAAGTTATTTGATTATTAAGTGTTGTGTCATGTATCTTATTTTTTATAGCTTTCACATGTAGACATTATTCACTGTTCATAGCTGAAAGATGTGCAATGTGTGCTGTTTGTTCTGAAGTAGAATGTAGCAATGACTGTGGGGAGCTTTATACTTGTAGTTCTACTACTAAAAATGAGTTCATCTGGAAGCCGAACCATGTAGCACTTGCCACCTGGTGCAGCTCACTTTGGTCAGGGGATTTTTTTTCTGGTTACTGGCATATTTATGATGGGATGAATGCTAAATTGTGCCCTTTTGCACGGACTAGAAATGTTCTTGAACATAAAAGAGGATTTTTCCCTCGGCTGGAGAGAACACCATGATTTTTACTATTTTTATTCTACTTTTTATATTACTTTTTAGGAAATAGGACAAATCTGTCTGTCTTCATCCTTTCTCTTTTCCCCAAAATCTTCTTCCTGTGAAAATACACAGGGTACAATTATTGAAAGTGTGTTTTGTTGTTGGCTTTTTAAGTATTTTGTTTCATCTGAGATTGTCTATCATAGTAGTTTCTTACATGGAGATTACTCTTTTTACAGCTATGTTATGTTTTAAGTAAGCTTTGTTAACTTTTGAGTTAATACTACTATGTGCATAAATCTGAAAGAGGAAGAGCTGTAAAATGCATTATTCTGAGATGTGATACAGGAGTTACTTTTGCTCATCATTTTGTTGTATATCACAGCTAGAACATTGCCCAGGTAAGAAGTTTTAACCTTTTTTTAATTTTAAATCACACATATTTAGAACCCAGTCAAATTTATTTATACTTTGTTTGCTAAAAAGAAACTCATACCAAATTATATTTGAATGGAACAAGATCCACTTGTGGATTATTGGTGGATAATTGTGCTGGTACTACAGTGGTATTTGGTTTTGAATACACATGGAATCACCAAATTGCCAGTGGTGTTAGTAATACTAACTGCCCTGCTGCCGCGATGGGGAAAGGCTGTGAGGCTTGCTTTGTTGTCTCCCAGGTAAAGCACCAGACAGCAGGAGTTGGGAATGGTGGAGTCAGTTGTGCTCGTACAGAGGATCCTGCATCCTAGAGATGAGGAGAAGCAGGACAGAAATCCTTGTGTCCAGCACTGTTATTCTGAAGCTACCACTCCAGGATAAAACCCTGTAAATCCCATGCCTAGTGGCACCTTTTATATCACTACAACAGATAAACCTATATATAGGAGTTTTTTGTTTTCCAAATGGGAAACCAATAACATCAGTTGCAAGTATGTCTAGAATTTTTTATAAACAACTGCACAAGGTTTTCTGGCTTTGCTATAAAATGTGGTAAGATACCTGATAGGATTTTCTCCAGTTTTCTTTTTTTTTTTTAACATATCACATATGGGGATGCTAGCTATTTGAATACACTTTTTTTATTTCACAAATCAATATCAAGTTTTTGGTCTTTTATTAAGCACCAACTTTGATATCTGTCAAAATCAGACTTCAAGAAGAATTGAGCCAGCTCTTTAAAATGTTGGTCGTTTGAGAAAGACCAATTTGAGAAGGGTTATTCACACACTGTTCAGGCAAGAGTGAGTCCCTTCAGTGGTGATTATGTTTACAGGACAGAGTGCTAAATCCTAGAGAACAGTGACTTGGGGAAGGATGCAGAGGCTATTGTAGTTAATCAATAGATGCCTTTTCTGATGCTGGCTAAGAGGGCTGATAAATATGTTGGGGTTTATCCAGAATGTGGATGCTCATTAACTTCTTTTGGCTTTATTAGAATAAGAAACAAAGTGCCAGTTTTAATGAGCTGTTGGTGTCTTTACAGAATCGCACAAAGTTGGAGGAGACCTCTGGGGGTCATCCGGTCCAACCCCCTGCTCAAGCAGGGCCACCTAGAGCTTCTTGCCCAAGACGTGTCCAGGCAGCTTTTGAATATCTCTGAGGACGGAGACTCCACAACCTCTCTGGGCAGCCTGTTCCAGTGCTCGGTCCCCGTAACATTAAGGAAGAGTTTCCTGATGCTCAGACAGATCCTCCCTTGTTCCAGTTTGTGCCCATTGCCTCTTGTCACTGGGCACCACTGGAAAGAGCTTGGCTCCCTCATCTTTGCATCCTCCCTTCAGTATTTTATACATTGGTAAGATCTGCCCTGAGCCTTGTCTTCTCCAGGCCAAACAGTCATCTCTCAGCCTTTCCCGATAGGAGAGGTGCTCCAGTCCCTTCATCAGCTTTGTGGCCCTTCATCGGCCTGTCTCCAGCATGTCCTTGTCTCTCGTACTGTGGAACAAAGAACTGGACACGGTACTCCTCTAGGTGCGGCCTTACCAGGGCTGAGTAGAGGGGAAGGATCACTTCCCTCAGCCTGCTGGCAATACTTTGCCTAATGCAGCCAGGATACCATTAACCTAGCATATTTTGCCTAGCACATACAAGTGTTCTTATGCCCTGATTTAAATGTGGATGTGTGAGATTAAGCTCTGAATCAGCTTGAAGTGACGCTTGATGCTGGTGTTTCTAATTGAAATTCCTCTTGCTCTTTTATACAGATCAAATCAGATGACAGCACAATTCATTCCAGCTTTATCTTATGTAAAAACATGCTATATTTATCATCCAAATCAGTAATGGCAGTAGGAAGTGGTAATGTAATTAGAAGTGACCCAACCAAAGAACCATGGGCTTTTATGTGCCTCCTTTTTTAGCTGTAGGATGCTGTTCTTAAATCCCACTACCTAGGTAGCTATAATTATACAATCCTGAGCTCCGGCTGACCTGGCAAGCATAGCTGTGTAACGTCCATGCTCGGCATATAAAGCACTATGCCCTGTCAGTGTTGCTGGTTGTTTCTGCTGAGCTTCAAGTCTTCTCTTCTTCCATATTTTTCTTCTCAATTGCTCTCTTTTGTAGAACTAGTTTTTTTACAGTTGCTTCTTACTGTCTGTCACATGAGATACAGTACCTGACTTTGAGAGTGACTCCAATCTGTTTTATCCGAGACTGTAAATAGCTAAGATGCAGAAGGAAAAGCTGCTTATACTGCATCTCATCCATAACTGCCCACGTTAATTCTTCCTTTCTGTTCAAGTGCAAACATGAGCGGACAAGTTGTGTCACTGAAGAAAAGCTAAGGCTAACCTTTTTTTCCTTTGCACTGAAACAGATTGGAAGTGCTGATATAATCAGTGGTCATCTGTCGTCTGGCTGCGTGCTCAGGTTTGGGACTGAAACCTTGCTCTGTCGTCTGATTTTGATTGTTGCACTTCTGCCTTAATGTGTTCTGAAATTGTGGTGGATGTGCAAGATGTGGCAGAGTGCGAGTACAGGCTTGAGACTAACCGTGTATGTATGCCCTGAGCTCAAACAATTGTCTTCCATCCTGGTGAGTGTAGTTCTCTTATTTGTGTTGGAAGCTGCACTGAGGTTAAGCAGTGTTTGTTAAGCCAATTAGGCTATCAGAGAAGGGCATTAGAGTTGGAACAGTTGGATCATGATGACCTTCTGTTCTTATGTTGCCTGTATTTGTATAATTATTTATGTGGCGACATACCTATATCTTAATGAGCAATGATCTTGAAGTTTTCTTAGATTTGTCAAAAAGTATTTGCTATGATATTATGGCAGAGACAGTGGAAGAGGAGAAATTCACAAAGAACATGTGTGTTTCATGAAAAGCGAGTGTAGCTGTTAGAGTTTCTATGTCCCCTTTACCTACTGATGAGATTTAAATAACTTGCAATACATGTAAGCTCAGTTTGACAGCATACCAGCTAGTTGCTTGTATTGGACAGATAACTCTATTTGTGTCTATACATTTTTCTCTACAGATTGCTGGTTGCAGCCCCATTTGTTTAGAAACTTTAACAGAAGAGTACAAGCTGAAAATACGTAGGTGATTGGGAAACGGTAATTTTGTATTACCAGGGCTTGGCAAGGATTTGAAGCAAGTGAAGTTGTTATTAACTTCCTGTTTTTTTGAAAAGGTAACTGTATTGTTCATTCCAGAATAACTTGTCTGACATTGTAAGAAAGGGTCTTAAATCACTGAGCATAGCTGTTAATTGAATTTGTATTTAGGTGCTCTGACATGCTTAGTAGTGCTAGAGTTTTGGATTATATAAATGCTTTGAGCTTGACTACACAATTTCATTTGCACTGAAGTTCAGCTTTCTTTGTTTTCTTTCTTCTCTGTTTACAAGTTAGTTTTGCTTAAATATCTGTTAATAAAAGATGTGAGTGTTCAGTTGTATCTCAGGCTCTCCGAGAATTATGGTTGAATATAAATGATGTTTTTCTTATAGGTAGTTTAAGGTGCTAGTAAACTATATTAGGTATGAATGGCATTGTAAAACTGCTTCATGATAGTAAATATTTGATTTTTCAAGATACCTTTTATGCCCTGATACTGCATTATTTAAAGACACTATCGGTCTCAGTAGGACTGTATAATAAGCCTGCCAAGCAGCTGCCAAGTGCAGATATCCAACATTTACATTCAGTGTTGTGTGATGGTAGCTGTGACATGATTCCAATTAAAAGCTTGGTCTGCACGCTGCAGATGTCTTCTGAATATTAATGTGTGCTACAGACAGAGCAGATGGAATCTTTTTTAAAATACAATGCAGTGAATGTAAAATTAAGGTTGGGTTTCTGGTGGAAACTGAGAGGCAATCAAAATTCTTTTTCCCCTTGTTTTTCATTGCTAAATCAGAAGAGTATCTGTGTATTGTCATCATCTTTCTTTTACATATAAGAGGAAATGAACTCTTCATTATGCATCCAAATAAAAATACAGCGTTATGTCTAACTGAAGTTGTCTTAAATGCCAAATGTACCTAGAAAAGTATTAGGAACGCATGCAACATTTGCTGTGCCTTAAAATACGCCAATGCCTAAAGGACAGATATGAGGCAATGGGTAATAATTGAAATGTTGGATGTTATTTGAGGAGTTGCTTGTTGACAAAGGCTCTGAAAAAGTGTACGTGTGTACTTAATTGGGATTTGAAGATGTCATGTGAGGGATATTAGGAAAAGTTCATCCTGAATGGGGGGGTGGTATAAAACCTGGAGGAGAAGAGCGACAAGGGCATCGGTGATGCAGTGTAGTGTGTTGCAAAACCAAAGTTAGCTTTCAGGAAACAGTGGCAATCCAGCTGTGAAAGTGTGTGGATTAATTATTTACCATGCTTCTAGGATGGACCTTGAAATATGGAATAAAGTTTTGGTAGTAGAAATACGTTAAAAAGTCTTGGAAATAGCAGGGTGAGTGCGATACTGAAGCAGAAAGGAGAGGGGTTTCTGTGTGAGTGGGAGCTGTAACCTTCCTCCTTTTGGGGTCACCTAATGCTCTCGGGCAGGGTGCAGGAGCGTGAGAAGGGAGCGAGCGGTCGTGCGCGGGGAGGAGGGAAGCGGCCGTGACGGGAGGTGCGAGCTGTGTGAGTCGCGTCCCTCAGCCCGCTGGTGTTACTGTCGAGGTCGTGACATGCCTCTCTCCCGCTCCTCTCGTCCTTAATTTTAAAATAGCTTATACCTGAGGCTGCATAAACACTAAAGCCAACGCCAGTGACAACATTTTCCACTTCAGCCATACTGCTTTAATGCAGGTTCTTCCCCAGGCGTACATTTGCGCGGTGCTTGGCTGCTGTAGCTACATCACCTGGCTCAGGTACCTCGGCTGCTGGCCTCGCTGTGTGGGAGAGGCCCCGGCCTTGGCAAGGGCCCTCGCCTCAGAGGTGTGTTCAGAGGAGCTGGCTGCGTGGTGCTCCTGAGGTGCTGCCCATCTGATGAGAGTGGTTTTCAAATCTAGGCCGGGCGAGGTGGGGCGCTGAGCTGCCCATGGGGCCGGGCAGAGGGCGGCAGCGACCGGTTGCCACGCGTATGAAACTGGGAGGCCTTCGGCGCGTGGCTGCTGTTGTTACAGATTTTTGTAATCGTGCGGTGCGTTCCGGTGTTTGGGATAATAGTGGGGCTTTTACTTAGGCTTCTGAAAATGGAAAAATAAGCACCACAGCTGATTTGGGTTTTAGCATTATTCATGTTGCGTTCACCTGTACGCGGTTCACTTCTGTAATCTGTGGAAAGATTTATGAAAGCAGTACTGTTGGAAATCATCGAAATGGAGTAGCTGCCTAGACATAGCTAAACAACATTTTTGTGGCTCATTTAGAAACTACCCGAGGTTTCCAAGTATGGTCAGTGGAACTCGGCTTTCCAAGTGAGCCAAAAGAAGTTTGTGTTGTCAAGTTGTAACATATAGCAATGATTCTGCACCTCATGGCAAATCAAAGCATGAAGATCTGGTCAAAAGTCTTCAGGGTCTGATGTTTTAAAAAATGTGAAGATGTGAATTTAAGTCTTCTCTAAGTGTCTTGGAAATCAAAGCCATAGCATAAATAAATAAAATTGGCTGAAATATAGAAGTGTTGCTTTAAAAGAACTGTATTTGTCGGTCAAATGTTGCTTTAAACAGCACTTCTGAAGCTTATGTCGTCATTGCATTTCAAAGATCTTAAATACCCTAAGGTATTAATATATGTTTTTTCCTTAATATACCTACCGTTTCTGGTGTGGTAGGAGTCTGGAAACTAGCGAGGAGAAGTTTGAAAGCAGGGCTGGGAGGGTGACAGGGAAGATCCAAGAGAGCTGGAAGGGCAGAGGCAGTCCTTCCTTTGCCACCGCACCCAGACGTTGGGGTGGGTTGCCCGTGTTTCTTGCTGATTGGGAACTGCCTCGCGGCTCCCTAGATGAGGTGCGGCTATCTTTTCTAGTCTCAAGCATGTATTTCAAGGAAACTTGTGGTTATTTCTTCTTGTTGGGATGTTTCTGTTACTCTGTAGTCTCAAATTCGTCTTTAACCCTTTCTAGCTTTTTCATTGTCAGGGAATCCCTATGGAAGTTGCTTCCAAAATATGTTCAATTTCTTTACTTCTTACCATCTACTTAATGTTTGGTTTGTAATTCTAACATCATTCTGGCTCTTAAAATTTTCTTGATACTACTAACGTGGCTCTTTTTGCTTCCCTGTTTCTGAAATGGCTTCTTCCTTGCTTGGGCTTTAAGAGGAAGCTTAAATTTCCCCTCTCACTCAGCAGTCACCTTAGACTGTCTTACTGTGTCTTGCCTTGCCATACCTTCCAGTGTCTTGTCTCTTGTGACAATACTTTAGGAATCTGTCAGTTTCTTCTCAGATCACCTAGTTCTTTATAGCATCCTTCCTTTCCATGTAGTGAGTAATTTTACTTTATGATCCTTGAAAAAGATCCAAGCCTTTCATTTCAGTCCTTGACAATTCTGTTGTAGTATCAGCATACTGTTATATCTTGAATCAGTGTAAAATGCTTACTTTCAGTTGAGATTGCACCTTAGCACTGGGAATTTATCTAATTTCACGTCTGTAAAGCAAATGCACACGTTATTGCAATCTGGTCTTCGTAATATAGATCACACTCATAAAAATCAACTCCAAAAAAAAAAAAAGGTACTGTGTTTGGCTAGATCTCTGAAACACGTCAGCAAGAAATAGGAGAAGGGTGTGCGGGTCATGCCATCGCAATGTCAGATAATACGGAGTGCTGCTTGATAGGTATTCGTTCTCCTGGACTTAGGCTTCAGTTAGGTTGTGTTAACTCCTGAATTCCGAATGCAGGGTTCATTGTGTAACAGGAGTATGGTCCTTTTGGGTATTGAATTAATATCTGCTCATTAAAAAAAATAAATCAAAATTGCACCATGTACTACAGTGCATTCAATCATGAAATGAGAATGCTGAAATGGTGATACGTTTTTTCTAAAATGCCTTTGATTTAGAAAACAAAAACCCCAAAACAACAGAAACCAAACCACGCACGCAAACATTTTGGTAGCAGTTCTTGACTAAGAGGCTTCCCCGAATTTCTTCAGAAAACCAAGTTAAGATTTATGGTTTCCTTGAATTTATCAGCTATTTAAAGTCTGTCCATTCCAGGGCATATTAATTTTTCTTCTTTGCCTAAAAAAACAGCCAACCCGAAATAGCATAGCAGCTTTAATAACTTTGTGAAACATCTTTTTTTTTTTTTTTTTTTAACTGACATAGCTGCCTCACTTGTTGACTCAAGTTTTTCCTTTAGAAGTAGTTAATAAATTCTTCTTATCAGAGGGGTTCTAAAAAACTCAGACAGCAAGTTTCAGGAGCTCCTTTAAGATTAGGCATCCAGACAGTGTTTTTCCATTTAGTGTCAGTAATTTTTAAATCTAAATTAAAAAAAATCAATTAAATTGGAGACAAGGACGTGGTGCTACTTTGGTTTTATATGTTATTATTTCTTGCTGCTGCTGCAAGCTATTTTTAAATACAAGGAATGAAAAAGTATCTATGCCTCTGTTTTCCTGTAGTAGAGAGGAAAACAGTGTTTAATGTAATTTTTGTTATTGTTTTCCAACTTAATAAATGTAAAAGTTTCTTACGGAAAGGTTAAGTGGGCGTACACAGACAATGCTGGATCACGGTCTCAATTTTTTCTGCTTTTTTGTTTTTATGTTCCATGCTCCCTCTCTTCATGCTCTGAAAGAAGATGCTTCCTCCCTCGTGTTCCCTGACCTTTTGTCTTCCTCTGAATATCTGGCATGCTTCAGCTGACACCATCAGAATCTCTCCTATCTGTCTCTAACCAGGGTCTGAGCTTCCATCCTCCTTGGGGTTGGAGTGGGTGTTGTTGTTAAATAATAATAATAATAAAAGTGGCATCTGTAAAACTCTCGTCCATTTCGCTGCTTTGCTTTTCTGAAAGAAACAGACGTGTACTGTTCAGTTCCAGAACTGTCTTTGGAAAAAAAAGTGGTAGTTTGTAGGCCCACTCAGATTCCCACCTTACCAAGCAGAGGTCTGGAAGGGGTTAGTGGAGTGTGCCACCGTTAAGCAGGGACATCCTGAAGGAAATCATGGATGCTTAACTATTATATTAGCACTAGTCACACACAAAAAAACACTTATTTTACTTATTTGTTGTAAAGCAAGTTCAGATTAGCATTTTGTAAAGTATGATTGCATATCTGATGATGGACGTCTTGTTTCTGCTATCACGTTGTATTTTAATTACTAGAAATCCTTAAAAGCTGAGACTTGAATCTTTACATTTTCTCACAGCAGTGATGGTTCATATTCATGTAAGCCCATTAACATGTTGGTGTGTAGAAGAACAGTCTGACAGCTGTAGTCTAGCACTTCCTTATCGTAACTTGATACAACATTCCACAGAGACAGTCACGCCTCGGGTTTATGCTCTGCTCTGCTTCTGGTATTTCAGCTTTATAGTGTCAACTCACATGCTGTTTGGATAATCTTAATTGACTTGTTAAATAAGAACAGTCTATGTACTGTTTCTCTCTTTGTCTCTGTTCACACAGGATGATTTTGTGCCCTGATTTGGTGGGAAAGTGCTTTGGAAGTCACTAATTTCTACCGATGTGTTTTAGTATTGCTGGTATGATATGCCTGTGCCATTTGAACTCAGGGTACTGTACTACTGAATTTATGCAACCTGTTGTAAACTTTGTTCCATCTTTCGTGAGGAAACTTTCAAAAAAATAGCTGAGTTGGCTAGAATGTTGCATGGAAGATTTATATTAAAGGAAATGAATTTGTTGTGTGCACAAGAACTTAACTTAGTCTGCCACTATAAATTATATCCAGTATCAGAAGCAATCAGTATGCT
>VXAA01005926.1:177790-191011 GCA_013399115.1 Anseranas semipalmata
TTCACAGATCCTAGTAAAAAGCAAAGTCCTTGTGGAAGAGGAGGAGAAGTAAAGTTTTTAAGGTATCTAGTGCAGAGCGGTAACATCTCGTACTCTGAATGCATGCCTGGAATGCCAGCTCTTCCTTTGTCCCTGAGTTTTTTCCTGTGACCCTGAACAGGTCTTTCAGTGGTATTTATCCTTTCTGGAAGAATTGAACGTTCTTGGTATGTGGAAGGCGAGGATGGCAGTAGCTGGGAGAATGACTGCTGTCACTTTTCTGTTCATTTCGAGCTTTAGTGTGTTCTGTAACCTCACAGAGCTTATAGATAGTGTAGAGAAATACCTCACACTATTAGCGTGGTAGTGTAACTTTTTAAAAGCTTGCTGCTGTTCTTTGCCAGTCACTTTTCAGTACACCAACAGAGAAGGGATCCCAAGCGTTGTAGGAAAAGCATTCTTTTGGATCTGATTTGTAAGGTTGGGGAACAATTTTATTGTCAATTGTTTGTCTTAAATACTTTAATTGTTGGTTTAGTTTTGAAAGCAAGGGTAAAAACAGGTGATGTGTGTACATCTTGTTTCATACACTTTTCACGTATGGGGCTGAGTGTTCCCACCTGCCTGTAGCAGTGGTCACAACCCCTGTAAGTTGGGCATGGTAAGCCAAACTCCAGTGTCAGATATTTCAAAGAAAATCTCAATGCCAAAGAAACTGAAGAATGTTATTGAAATCCCTGGTTTTTTTTTTCACTTTTGGAAAGTGTTAAGAAACAAACCCCCAAACTGTTTCAGGTCATTGATTCCCAGCATTACTGCATACCAGTCTGTGTCTGAGGTTTTATATCCCTCATTTTTCAGGGGAGAAATGGAGCCGCTAACAAGTGGTGGTATAGCTAGTGTTTTCTGCTGTTTGATAGAAATCACGGCTGTGACTTTGACTAACAGAATCAAATTATCTATGCCAATGATTCAAATCCATTAAATAAATGGAGTGATGTACCTTTAAGTAGGAAAAGTTGTGCAGTCTTTTATTAGCAAATGTGTAGGTCACTATTTTTGCGGAATTGGCTGATTGAAAGTAGTTGAGCATCTTTACAGCATTATTTCTTGAGTGTTTTTGGTGTGTATAGATATGGCATTCATATGTATATGTGAATGAACAAGTACTATTTTTTATTTTCCTCCCAGTGCAGGAAAAGGAGAATGCTGAGTGAGGTTAAGTGATACTGATATAAAGCTGATAACTACTTCTTTAGTAAGTATTTATTTAAGCTAGAGAACTGCCTGGTTCTAGAAATTGAAACTATAAATCAAAAAGAATCCTCCAGCCAGAAACTTGTGATTTCTTTTGATCTGTGAAGCAGCCCCTGATGAGTGTTCCTATCTAGTGCTTAATCAAGCCTGTGCCTCGGGTCAGTCTGGAAAATACGCACACGTTCAGCGGAGACTTCTAGTTTTTCTTAAAGCAGATGAGTAGTATTCCTGCCCGAAGTCAGTTCTGGCAAAACCACTGAAGGCGCAGCTTGATGTCTTTCCACTGTTGATGTCGCTTGCCATCAGTTGCCAGGGAGGAAATTGGGCTGGTTTAGTCTCTTCTGGTACAATGGTTTAATTTACCGCAGTTTTTGTTGTTTTTACCTAATTACTGCATCTTGGCTCCCACCGCGCAAGTAAAAACAAGCACTGTGCCAAAGGTATGAGATGATTCTGTGATTCTGCGCTTACGATCTTTAGTGTTGCTGCACGAGGTTTTTGACCTAAGGGAGAGTTTATAATACAATCATCTCACAGCGAAATCTTTTAATCTCATTATAATTTCTTCAATTAACATATAACTGACCTGAGACGCAGCACATGGGTGTGCAGGAGGGACATTCTAAATGTGGATATGAAAAATGAATGCTTCCTGCTTCAGAGTAGCAATTTCTTGTTGAGGATAGTTCTACTGAGGGGTACCAGGTTGGTGTAGGGGATTCTCTGGGTTCCTGTTACGATGTAGGAATATGTCTGCTCTAAGGGCTGTTCTGGTACAAGCGGTTACTGTTAGTAACCTGTGAATATTGCTTTAAGTTCGATGCCCTTTTGTCTTCAGTCTAGGAGCTCTTTCAAAATAGGCTGGGCTACCTGTAAACGTGTTAGTCCCTTCCACCGCACCTAACGTTGGGGAAGCTGCCCGCAGCCTGATGTAGGTGTAGTGGGACCTTCACGAGCAGATCTCGCAGCACCGCTCGATGCCAGCCTGTTCTCTGGCGAGACGCGAGGATCGCAGAGGAGCGGCTATACTGTCTGTGCAGCACTGAAAATAGTCATAAACAAAGACAGCTTCTCATGGGTAAGCCAGAACAAAAGAAAATGCTAGTCTTCTGGAGTAGGAAATGCCAGATTTTCTCTCTTTAGCATAAAAATAGTCATCTGACAACGTATAAAAGTGAACCTGAAATTTTGTACATGTTAGAACTGTCACTGGTGTAAGGAAAAGCAAGCTATCAGTTGAATCCTAAATGCTTTGTGGAGGCAGAATAATAGTGCTCTCTTAACTGTCCTTAAAAGGTTATGTTTTTTTCTCATTTTTTAACACTGTGAAAACTTGGTGCTGTTTTGATGACACTAAGCCCTGCTATGAGATAAAATAATCAAGATTCTAAAAGAAGCTGTAGTCTTTGGAAAGTGGATTTTTTTTCTGTAGGACCCAAAGTATGTCAAAGCTTTCTGTAGCAGTATGACTTATTTTCAAAGATATTAAAATGTTCTTACATATGAGTAAGAAATGGGTGTAGTAGTCAAAAGGTGGAGAAGAAAGATATTTGTGAACTATTACTTGAATTGGTCTGCACTAACAAGAAATCTTGTTCAAGTGAGTAATTTACAGCATTAATTTAAATAATGATATAATTAATAGTCAGGAAACTCATTTATATGTTACAACGGCAGAAAATTGGATTCTCACCTTCTGTAGGTGATGTAATTTGGTTCAGTTTTTGCTAGCCAGTACAGGTAAATTGCATCCTTACATACTACTTATATAAGTTTAGGCCTCAACAGATATTATTCATGTTCTTAACTTTTGCATCGCCCCACAGGAAAGGTCACGGTGCGTTTTTAGTTGGGTTAATCTTTACTTGTGACAAACTGAATTTGAATGGAAAGCTTTGGATTAAAAATATTTAAATCAGGATATGAGACTACTTAATCATTTAATTGGAACTGTTATGACCTAGGTGAGGTGCTTTTACCGTGAATTTATCAAATTATGTTTTGAATTTAGTATTTCTCTTCTAGTAAATGACTTTTTAGAGGGAACCGAACTGATTGGTTTTGGTCCTGTTATTCTTCAGTATCTCAGAACTAGAAGGCATTCGTCTGTCTCTAGATAAGAAGAGATGAGTTTTCCCGTTTCTTAAGGTATAAATTTGCTTGCCTACTTTGAGTGGCACTCAGTGAAACTAGCTCGGTTAACTAGAGATGAGAATGAATGTACCGTTGCAGGGCACATCGATGTCTAGAGCAGTATTTTGTCTCCGCTGGTGGCCACAGGCAGGCCCATGTGAAAAAGCTCTGAGCAGGGCAAAATGTATGAACATTTTCAGTTCAGGGGGCTGCGTGAGTTTGTTTGTTTGTTGAGATCTCTGTTCCAAATGCCTGCCTCACCCTAAGGTGATGGAAAGGTCTTGTGTCCACAGTGTCCTCTGACAGGTGAAATATGTGCTGCCTGTGTTTGCAGGAAAGGTTGCTGCTGTCAAAAATTGGTTAAAGGTTTGAAAATAAAGTTTCTTGAATTCTTAGGTCTTTCACTCAGTGTTTTGAACCTCTTCAAGCTTACGTATGGCGTTTTTTCATTGCTGTTCACAACTGGATTCTATTGCTGGTGTCTCTGCTTAAATGATCCATAAATCAGAAAGCTAGGGTGGATCGCTATGGCTTTCCTAGTCCGAGTTCTGTACAACATGGGACTTTCTTGAACAAATTCCTGCTCAGCTAAGATAAAAATAAGGAATATTGTCTGCAAAGAACATGAAAGAATATGATCTTAATAGAAGAAATTCCAGTTGCTTTCAATTCTTAGCTTCTTGTTAAGCTGAGCTTTGTCTCTGTGGATAGATTTGACCGATAACTCTGAGGAGCTAACTTGATTCCCTCCCCTCTGCTGCAGCCTCCTCTTTCTTCTGACTTCCTTCATTACTAACGAATACACAAAAAGAATTTGGTTGAGCTTGTTTATATGGTATTATTCTCATGTATGTGTTTTAATACAGCCATGAGGTTGCTGAAAACGCTCAGAAGAAGAGTTCTTGTATATTGCTTGAGAAAGCATTGTTATTCATATTGTGGTAGTGCTGAGATGCTTGAAAGTTTCTAACTTCTAAAAAAAAATGGTGGGATTGTTAAAACGTTGGTAGTACGGGTCTGGCTCCGTCTGACGCATGTACTTTGCAATATAAAGGTTCATCTAATTCTTAAATATTTAAAGAATGGGATAGGAAAGTCACTGGTTATATCAGAAAAATGCAATTATCAGTTGTGGGGAAGAGGGACAGGGAAAGCATGAAGCATTCAGAATAAGATTACTTCGGTTGTTAGTGGTGAGGGGCACGCATGAGTTTTGGTTTTGTTCTGGGCTGGTTTGTGAAGTTTTACAGGCTGGTTATTTTTGTGTTGAGACTGAAGCAACTCAAACACAGTAACTCGATTACAGTGGAAAAAGGGGAAAGTGCTGTTTATTAAAGGGTGGCTTAATGTAGAAATGCATGTGAATAGTGAAATTAGAGAGAAAGTTTAAATAGTATGTACAGCTAGCAGCATGAACAAAAATGCAACAAAACAGTGGATCAACCATCTCACAATTCTTTAGGTTTTATGCCCTTATGGAAGATGGTCTTTGTCAAGGGTAAAGACTGGCATTAGTATGGGAACACTGGACGATCCACTGTTTCAGTTACATGGCTTGTGTCATGCAGGAGTATAGAATGGTTTAGCTAATAGGTTCCAAGAGCTTTTGATCTGTGTTAAGTAGGTGTAGCTATCATAGTGCTTGGATGCTTTGTAATAATGCCATGTAGGATGGGCTAGGGATTGGTGATAGGTTAAGATTGTTTTTACCCAATTCTGAGAAAAAAAAATCTACAGAGGTAATTCAAATTGCTTGCCCTCCATCTTAGCATGTGATGGCCTTCTGGAAGATCAAATTTTAACTTTGAATAAATACTTATTCACTGACAAGTAGATGGATGAAAGCTTTATATCAAAGCATTTATTATTATTGTTTTTTTTAAAGAGAGATTTATATGGGATTTGTGTGTTAAAAATTGCCATGATTATTCAAGATGATAACTTTGAATTCTTAATAGTAAATAGCATTTGTAATTTTGATTTGTTTGTTTTGCAGCTCCTGTTGTTAACCGATACAACAGAAGAGTATCAGGTATGATATTCCTCTTAAGAATTTAATGTTTCTGATGAAGTTTTGAAATGTGTATTTGACTATAGGAATTATATTAAAAATGACCTTCTTATTCTTTATTGCTGTTTTATTTCTCATACTGCTTGCAGTATTTTTGTTTCAAGTAAAATATCTTCAACTTGCATACAGTAGTTACAGATTCTCTCCTAAACTGCTTTATTTCTGCCTTCAGTATTGAAATTTGGAATGATTACTCTGATAAGTTGTGATTAGCTGCCTAAAGATAACCAGATGATCATGATTACTTGGGATACTAATACAAATTCCAAGGATACATAAACCTATAGAAGATATACTTTCTTATTCCTGTGGCTCCAAACTGGAGACAGCTGAGGAAATAGGGATAAGGAGTTGTGTCTGTAGATCTTTGTATCTTTTGCATTTTGGTGCATGTAGCAGTGCTTCAAAACCAGATCATACTGATTTTTCAAGCTGCAGGGAAGTTTCAGTAAGGAAAAACCTTACAAATTACTGAATTTTCGTTAAGGTGTTCAGTTATTAAAAGTCCTAAACCTGGTCTTCTAGGGGTTTTTGACTGTACTGGCAAATGCTTCTTTAATGATTGTAAGTATTTAGCTGTCATTCTTTAAGACTTACTCGAAACACAGGTTTTCTAACACATGGGTAGGAGTTGGTCAGGAAATTTATTTTTGCTTGTTTTAAAAACCTTGAGCAGATGAGTTTACTCACTTCTGGCTTATGCAGTATTTCAGTAAAATACTTCAGGAACATCAGGATCTATAAAAAATGCTTGAGAAATGGTACTCCATTAGCAAGGTCAAGCTAACCTTTTACATTTAAAATTATCTTGATTATAATATTTTTTTCCAGAAGAACAATGACTTTTATTTCTACATTTTTTTCAAACCATTGACCAAAAGTCATAATATTGCTTTCATATCCCATACATGGTAGTAACTCAATCTCACATACTACTGCTTCTGTCTCACCCTGTAGTGCTGAGACCATGTGGATTGATTCGGGGAGACCTGTTCTGCTCCCCATTTCTGCTGCTGTTGATAGTTAATCATCTCCTATGCTAATGTGTTCCACGTTGAGGGAGGGAGAGTGTTGGCTTGCTTGGCGTTGAACTCTTCCAAGTGGTTTGGCAGCTGTAAAGGCTCTGCAGGGAATCCCAGTTGCTTCTTGACCAGAGAAACGTGGCTTTGTGTGCTGGTCAGAGGTTCAGCCTGCAAAGCAGGTGGCCCTGGGTGGGACAGTGAGAAACTCCACAGGCTGTGCAGGAAGGGTCATCCTGGGAAAAGGGGGCTTATCTAATCATGCTCATGGAATTATTTATAGAAGTGCGGAGTGGTAAAGTAGTGTTCTTATGAAGAGAAACAGCCTTTTCCAAGAAGTGCGAGGAGGGAGAAAGAGAAATGAGAGCTTGATGTTCCCTTAGAATTTATCTAATGGATACGTTACTGGTGTGTAGCATGTTTGGCCACGTAACAGATTGAGGTTCCACGGCAGGCACACAAACCATAAGCACTGTGTCAGTCCTCATTTGTATACAAGCTGGTGACTGACTTGATTAAAATAAAATATTTGAAAACTCAGTCTATCTTTGTAGAAATTAACCCCACCCCCTCTAATTTTAAAATCTAACTATGGGATGCAAAAGACTGTGGTGCCATTGGCAATTTCAGTGCTAATTCCCCAGTAGAACAGTCTTCTTGCTGCTGCTTTAAGTGAATTAACAACGTCTGAGCCTCTTGCTGGTGTGAGTAACTCATGTTACACTTCTTGCTGACTGACTCAGTCTGCCCAGGCTTGGTTTGGACAGCCTGAGAACCATACAAATTCCTTCCTGTCCAAGAGCTGGATGGTGTTGAAATTCATTCTTGCGTGATTACATTTCTTGATCTTCTTCCAAGTGTAGGGGCTCCTGACAAACTTTTTGTTTTTAGTTAGGTCCCTGTCTGTAGTGAAAGCGACTGCAGAAATACCAGTGCGTACCCCAGCCCTTGGTTAGTGACTGCAGGCTGGGCAGGGAGGTGGGAGACATCAGTGGCACCCCCTTTCACACCCAGTAATACCAAAGCTATTTCAAAACTGGAGGGAAGAGAAAGCGGTGCTATTTGTCCCACTATGGCAACTGATACATAACATCGAGGAGAGTTTGCTACTGCCAGTGTATGAATGAAAGTTAATTGTGTTTTTGGAATGAAGAGTGTCACGCCTACTTCAGTCTCAGTTGGGCATAGTTTCTCCTCTTCTTTTAGCTTCATCTTTCAAAAAAGTAAACTTTTTTGCTAGATTTCTATATTACCATTTCTAGACACCTTTGATTCATTCCACAAAACACCCACTCTCCAGCAGACTTCCTGACTTCTCCACAGGATTAAAAAAAATAAAATAAAAATCTGACAAAATGACACCCATACTACAGACCTGTGACAGAAGGCTTTCATCTGTTTTCTCCAGTGATTTCAGTTTATCTGAGTGACCTGGTGTAGTTTGTCTCCCTTGCATATGCATGTACTCCCTCCTCAATCTCCTTTTGGTCCCTCTGGGATCAGAATGGGATTATAATTTTCACGTTCAACAACTATATAAGCAGAATAATTAAATTATATAATCTAGGGAAGCAAGATATAGTTCTTTCCCCAGTCTTTTTATGCCAGCAAAATAACATGGCTGTCAGGATCAATGACTATTTTCATGTTAATATAAAAAATAATTGAATGGACAAGAGTTGCTTTGGTTAGTCCCTTCGGTAGGGGCAGCTTTCGGCAGAGACTCAGCCAAGTGGGAAGGATCAAACCTGCTGTCTCTGGAATCAGGTGCTAAGCCCTCCCCTAAGGTATGCTTGCAGACAGAATAAATGTTTATATAGCAAAAGGATAGTTTTGTTTAAAAGCTCTTGAATTCTGTTTTCCTGTGAAACAGGAGAGGCTTATGTTACCTTAGGCTACAGTAGTATTTCAATGTTCAAGAAAATGTTTGTTGATAAAATTTTGGTGAACTTTGCCATCGTTGATGCTAAGGAGGAATGTTGAACTGGGTGGTTGCTGTTTCACAAAGTCACAGAATGGTTGAGGTTGGAAGGGACCTCTGGGCCCGTCTGGTCCAACCCCTGCTCAGGCAAGGACACCCAGAGCAGGGTGCCCAGGCCCGTGTCCAGAAGGCTTTTGAAGATCTCCAAGGAGATCTTGTTTCTTGGTGCTGTGCCATGGCTCCCTTTATCTTCCTGTTCTTATCTATGTGTTTGTGCCTTTTTTTAAGAGAAACAAGATGAGAAACACTGAGCACGGGAAGAGCCTGCACTAGGCAGAAGATGTTCAGTCCTCAGCTGCGTGTTTCGGTGTTCTTTCTTAGCCTCACCGAGGAAAAAATCTGCCTCTTTCTGTTTCTCGGTTAGTCCAAAATCCTGCTGTTTTCCTGTCGGCAGGCACTGTTTGTAGAACTGCTCTGCCACAGTTTCAGCTCAAAAGTATTCCGATTTCAGATACCTTGGTTGTGAATATGTCTGTAGTTGGTATTCTCGGAGCATGTTTAAAGTTGAATTCTTTCTTGGTATGTTTTTTGATTTTTGTTTCAATGGGATTTAATGGAAACTGAAATTTGCCTCTTTCAGATTACAACATCCTTTCCTTTCCAGATTACATGCATCTATTTCGGAGTGGGGTGGGATTTTAACAGGAGGGCACCATTTAGTAGCATCGGGTGTTTCTTGAGCAATGCTCAGGTCATGTTACCATCTCAAAATGGTCAATGTCACGGCCCGTCACTGTGTGATTGCAAGGCATTTTGAAATTCCAACTCGGCCCACTCTTAACTGCTTTCAGGAATAATGGGAACAGCATTCTATGAAATCACAGAATCATAGTTAAGCTTTTAATCATTACGTGAAGTACTTTTTTCAGCTTCATCTTAAGACTTTTTATGAGTAGTTAGTCCATGCTGTAGCAAGTGGAGAGAGAATGTGAGTGTCAATGTATACATACATTACTGTTTTTCTCATACCCGAGTCCGTAGATATCTAAAAGCCACTTCCTTCCATTTGAAAAATAAACACTGCCTGGTGAAATTCCTGGATTCAAGTGCCTTTATTGGTCTTAATATAAAAAAAAACTTTTTATTTTATGATGTACAGTGTTATTTCTGGGAACCTTAGCTAAGTGCTTGGTAATAATAAAAGAAAACTTTTTTTTGTGTATCCTACAGTTGGAATTACAGCAATTTGCAGTAGAAATTATCTGCATTAATCCTTATGTAAATGCTTTTATCAGTATTATAATTATATGAGCATCTGTCATTCAGTATTGTTCATTAATATTCAAAGAATTTGGCAATGGCCTTGGGTTTGTCAAGTATCCACAACAAATATTGGGTTTGGAATCGGTATTTTGGAAGTTTATCTTTTGCTTCTTTCTAGCAATCTGAGACAACAGTATAGTTTTTTCATTTTCATGTAACATTTTAACTTGCTATTTTTAGAGAGTATAGGTATAGAATTTTATATTTCAATAATGTGTAAATTGATGCTCTGGCTTTTTCTTTCTTCACGAGGTGAACGTCCATAAGAGGCCTATACATTAGTTGATTTTGACAGTGGGGGACTCTACCTTCAACTCTCTTCATTCTTCTGGCTCCTATCAAAGAGGAGCAATCATCTTGTAAAGCAGATATGTTGTTAAAGTCTGATATCTCTCTGGGCTTTGCAGTGAGATACAGCATTTTCTTCACACCCTGGCAAGTTGAGATGTCAGGATATGATAATATTATGCATAGTAAGATCTTTTTAGTAGCTTTTAGCTTTTTAAAACGACAGCTCTAAAAAATCATTTTCTAAGAAAACTTTTATATTAATTATTGCCATGCAGTATGTTAGTGTTTTTTTTTGTTTTTGTTTTTTTTTTTTAAATACAACAGTTTTGGGATCCTGTTAAAAATTAGGACATCTAAATAATAGCAATGAAGACAGAAAGCAAGAGGCAACACGTTTTTATTTTTTATTTTTTCGTTTCGAGTATTTTCTCTTGCAGGATACTATCTACTACTTCACTGATAAAATCTCATCACCTTATATCATCAAGGGAGGAAGAAAGAGTGACTAACTTTGTGCTATTCTTTTTGCTTTCTACTTACTAGACTACTGATTATCAGAAGATGACTTGAAAATCATGATCTGTTTTCTTCTCTTGCAGCTATTTAATGAATTTCTATACTGATTATTCACCATCTTACAAAACTGGTAGCATAACAAATTCTGCTGAAAGATTTTGAGGCAGATGATAAACTGAAAGAGACTTCTGAGTTCAAAAATTCAAAGTTTTGCGAATGGCATAAACAGCTTTCATTTTTCAACAACCTGATGCCTCTATCATTTTTTGCTAGCCCTAATGATTGCAAAACTGGTATCATAACCAGAGTGAAAATAATACATTTTGAAAAATGTTGATATGAGCAAAAGCCAAGTGTGTGGGATGACAGATGAAAGTGGTGATAAATTGTGTGGGTGCTCTCATGTAAGAAAGTGCCTGAATCATTATTCATTAAACAACAACAAAAAAAGCCTGTTTTCTGTTTGCAATATTGGGACTTGTTTAAAAAATCTTGGCATCTAATTGGCATTCAGTGAATAATGAAAAGCTTATTTTCAGAAATTAGCAGTCGTGACTTCACAATTGCTTGGATCTCACACTGTTGTGAATAATTCTATTTGTAATTTGCTAGATTTTTTTAATGACAGAGAAATACAACACCTAACGAGCATCCATATTTAAGACTTAAGTCAGTGCAGTATCTGGTTGGACCCAATCTGATCCAAACTACTCAATGCAAATATAAATGAATAAGTAGTGCTACAGTAGAGTAGATTTCATTCAGTTTTTCTCTGTTAAATCTTTCTAAATAACTGTTCCTTCTTATAGTGTTACATAGTGATTTAAATTTGTCCATCTGAAGCTGGATATTTTAATTGAAATTAGTCCTTTTTATTAATTGGAGGAATAAGTTATAACTATGCACATTTATTAAGCACTAAGGATTAGTCTTTCAAAAGTATTCAGGTGGCAAAAAGTGCAGGTGATTAATTCTTTTATATAAAATGTACTTAAATGCTAGTTTATATCTTTCATTAAAAGATGTACTTAAATGCTCTATATCTTATCTTAAGATACTCTATATCTTTAGATATATAAATACTCAGCCGAAGGCTGAGATTTTACAAAATTTCATTGTCCCTTTTTTGGTGGGTTGGAGTAGAAGTTACACAGAGATTCTAAACGATTTGTTTTTTCTTTTTTTTTTTTTTTTGAACCCTAGCTATGTTTTATCGTGTGAATTAAAGCCCAAATTACAATATTCCCACATAGTTGGAATCTGGAGGAAATCTTAAAATGCATGTCATGGTAAAGGCTAAAAAGGCAGTTTCTAGCAAAACATGGTGCTGTAATGTATGTATTTGGAGTGACCTCAGGAATTAGATGTGATTTGCATTTTTGATGTTAATAAATAAAGATGCACTTTATCTGATTTAAATATGAAAGAATGTTCCATGTGTTTTCAGAAACTTCCCTTTGTCATTTTTAGTACCAAAACACCTCAATGAGACTGCACGTACTCCAAATAATGGAAAGTTTTAGAGGTCAGGATACTAAAAACTAACTACAGAGAATATAATGTGTTTAAACCAATCTCGGTTAGGAAGTCCTGGGACCACTTTTATAGTGATCTCGTTTAAAGAGAGGCTTAATAAATCAAGGCTTGGCTTTGGGAGATGGCTTGTGCATGGGTACTTGGCTGCCTGAAGCACTTAGCTGATTCAGATTAGCTTGTCTGAATGTGTATTTCCCACATCTCCAGAATATGGCACAGGAAGGAGGATAGTCTTCTTAAACTCACTACTCTGTATCAGAAAAGCACAGAACTAATTGTTTGTGAATAGACTGCACAACTTCTAACTGGTCAAGTTCTGCCTAATTTTAGTCTTTGGCCAGACTAGCTCAACTGTGGGTTTCCTGTAAATGGAATCCATTTGTTCAGCAAGCCACTAAAATCAAGAGTTGACCCATCCGAAAGGTGAGTTGCATCAAGTTGAGGAGTTGTGCGTTCCCAATTACTAGCAATCATCAGAGCCCCAGAGTTACTCCATAGCTAGGCAGAAATGAAGGTAGCTGCTGTTTTGGTGGGGTTTGTTTGTTTTTTTTCCTCAAGGGATTGGCCAGTAGGTTTCTGCATTCCCTGCATGCCAGGATGGGATGCAGTCATCTCAAAGCACAGGGACCTGGGGACTTCCACATCGCTCTACACACAATCCTCTGTGTCAAAACCGTGCTTATTTTATGTTGTTTGCTGTCACTACGGGTAAACACGGCAATACTTGTTCCATTAGGGGTAATGGGATTTTTCATCTATTTGGACATTCTCTATAAATCCTTAAAAATCATTTCTAAGTTTCTGAACCATTAATTTCAGAAATGCCTTCTAACACATTGACATCCTTCAGTTCTCTGTCATGATAGATGCCAGGAAGACGTAGGTGATTTTCACTGCTAAATACCTGCTCTGTTCTAACACACAAGTGATTCAGTGAACTGCATCTAAGATGCCAGTGGTTCTTTTAAAATACTACGTGCCTTAGTGCAGGTTTAGCAATTCCCATATCAGAATTGCAAGTATAAAAACAAAAAATGCTTTGGTCTGGAAACTGAAAGAGAAGTTCTTATTTGTAGAATGGAAAAATGCTTTTTCTGTTTTACTCCCCAGGTAGATTATCTTTCCTGTCTACTCTTACGCATCTTACAGGCTTTTAGTTGCCTTTTTTTTTTTTT
>VXAA01005926.1:200762-222061 GCA_013399115.1 Anseranas semipalmata
AAAAAAAAAAAGACTGTGTCTGACAATCGAAGAAATGGTTTTAAACCTGGATAAATCTATTCCCTCAAAAGTCTTAATTTTCCTGACTGCCGATTCAATATTAGTAAAAACAAGTTTTCTTTTAAAATGAGGTCTCCTACTCAAGTTTGGACAAGGAATTTTTAGAAATGCTTGCTAATGTAACTGTTTTTCAGAATCCTTGTTATTGCAGAAAAATAGTCAATATGGTGAATGTGAGCTAATTAATGTTTTTTATATATGTTTTCATAATTACCCCCTTCCCCCCCAACAACACAAACACATAAACAAAAAANAAAAGGCACATAAATAAACATGTGATAAGAGGTTTATCCTTGACTGTATCTATGACTTGGTTAGAAGGCAAGGAAAAGCCATCCATTTCTTCTTGTCTTTCTTCACTGTTATTTTGCATGTGTTAATTGTCAGCATAATATATTTCTTTTGTATTTTTCTTTCACTCTGTCTTGCATTGTACATTTATATGTAAACATTGTTTATGCAAACAACAAAGAAATGTATACTGTGATACTTTAAAATTGTGTTCATGTTTTCATTTTGAAGTGAAGGTTCAATTTGTAAGCATATTTCTTTGCTGTCATGGCAGTTTATTTATTTTTACTTTTTTTAAAGGTAGTTCATCCAAAAACTGACGAACAGCGATGCAGACTGCAGGAAGCATGTAAAGATATCCTGCTCTTCAAAAATCTAGATCAGGTAATATCAGTTTAAGGAAATCTAAACAGGAGTTGCTGTTTTGTAGCTTGACCTAACAGTCCAGACACTGTTTTTGCATTGTGATAGTTCATGAATTTTTAATTATATACCGACTGGATTGGGGCATATATTTGGAGATTACCATGAATGAACAATACAAACAGGTCAAATTGTCAGTTACCGTGACTGTCAGATCCCTCTCCTTGCAATTTCCATTTTTTTTCTTTTTTTGTTAGAGAAAAGTATTTTATAAATTCTGTTGCTTTCTGTTGCTCTGGGGTACCATTGCACTTGATTTGCTTTTCCAGATGGAACAGCTCGTAATTTCATGGGCAATATAAAATGGAAATAACTTACACAATTTATAATTGTTGAATTCTGTCTACAATTGCTTGATTTCTGGTTGCTTCACCTTTTTTTTTTTTTTTTAAATGTCAGTGTGTCAGTAAATTTTCTGCAAGTGAATGTCAAAGTAATGTTTTTAGGTTGTTCCTGTTCTTGCACATCTTACAGATTTATTCCTGAAATTAATTATTAGTTGCTCCTTGCTTCAACATTGGGTTTTAATGATGAGTGTCTCCATTGTTGGCTCTTAAATCTTAATTGGTATATATATGTGTTTTTTTTAATGAGGATCATAGAATAGTTCAGGTATGTAGGATAGTTCAGGAATGGACCTCTGGAGATCATCAAATCCAGCCTCTGAAAGACCATAGAATAAATGCTTCTTATATCTGATTCGGTGTTTCCATCAAAATGGAACTGACATCTCCACTACGGGTTGAATTTCTATTCTAGTATCATAAAAACAAAGGGAAAGAATGAAAGCTCTAACACCAGCAATGGTCCCTGCATCTTCCTGGTTTGAATCAGAGCTTTGCCTGAGATATGAAAGGATGTAGTTCATGGTTTCAGAAATGCTGTTCAACTTTCCCTGAAATTCTCACAGTTCTTGGTTGTTGTACAACCTCCAGGAGTTATTGAACTGCATTCCCAAAAGAGTAGTTAAAAGCTTTTGACTGCAGCAAGCTCAAGGAATTGACTTTCAGTCAGAAAGTTTCCTTGAAAGCTGTCCTTTCAAAGACTGTCCTTTTGCTGTTCTGGGATTCCTGATGTCATTAAATCTATTGACTTAAGACATTTTAAATGCTTCTTTTGCAAGTAACCTGATTGTGTACAGTAAAAAATGAAACATCTAAGAATATTCAGCAGCTCAAGGGGTATGTACAAAATGTGATCACCATTCAAATTGATTAGGCTAATCTTTTAGCTTCCAGCAAAATGACCCAGAAGTAAAAATTAATAACCAGTTCATACTCAAAGATGACTTTGAAAAACAAACTTGAGCTGAGAAAGTGGCCTTAGAAAAATACTGCTTCCTGGGAAAAGCTAAGCAACTGGGGGAGAGAAGTAATGGAAATGATCTTAACTGCAGCTGTTAAAGACTCGGGCTTTAAGATAGCACATGGCTGAAAAAGATGACTGCAGTGCATACATTAATTATAGTATGACAGAGGGCACTTAGCAGAAGGGGGAGAGTTTTCCTAGTACTGGCTATAAATGGGGTATGGAACTTGTCTCCTTTCATCCCTCATCTCAATAATTTCTGGAAAATGTGACTTGTTTGGAAGGTTGGCTGCAGAGTACCTACTGAATAGCAAAATGCATGGCTGCTGCTCTTGCTCATGTATAATATCCTTTAATAATTGTGAGGAACACTTTCAAATTAAGGCCCCAAATTTGTTCTTTGCTCCTTGACTTCCAAAGAGTGTCATGTAAAAAAAAATTTTTTTTTTTTTTTTTTTTTTAGGAAAAGCACTTCTAGGATTAAATGTGATTGTGTGACTTGAAAGTCCTGGCCAAATTCATCCCTTTTCCATTGGTTGCATATAGGTGAACTGTGCTGAATTTAGGCCCAATGACTCAACTGTCCTTTTAAAAGTCTTCCCTTGTATATGTAGTTGGTGTAATACTTGGTATCAAATACAAAGGAGCCAGTGTCCAGTGGACCACTTCTAGCAAGGTTCACACTGAATTTTGGACTAAAATCAATCCAGATTATCACAGAGTTTAACCCTGAAGTTTTGAGCATGCCCAACAATACACCTCATTGATGTTTCAATCTGAAGTGCAGGCGGAGTAGATAAACTTTCTACTGTTAAAGGCTGTGAATGAAATATCATGTGTATACTCCACAATATCTTATAAATGAGTTTGTAGAATTTTAATTGACTGAATTTTGTACCGGGTGAGAGCAATGACTCTTATCCTTAGCAGCAAGGCCCCTGAGCATCCTCAGTACCCATATTTGAAACAAGAGGGTCTTACAGTTCAGGAGCCTGACAGAGCTTGTCCCTTTATTAACAGAGAGCTCAGTGTTTCATTTACTTAATATGTCTGCCTGTTTATCCTGCAAATAAAACACTGCTGAGTTACAGTAATTTTAAAAAGCTTTTTAAGATTTACATTGCTTGTTTTCTGACAACTGTTACTTAAATGCATGCTGTGAAATAAATGGCTAAATGGCATTCAGGCAATAATTCTTAGTTTAGTTTAAGTATCAGGAGTGTTTTTAAAGACATGAGAATAAAGTTTGTGTGAAAAGAGAGGCAATATTTTCAGTATAGAGCCGGTATAGAGCCAAAGCCATCTCAAGCCAAGCCTAGTGCTGACTCATCTGGAGCCGAATGCTCTAGAGCCCAATAGTCGTTCCAAATCCTCTAGAGCCAAACAATCCAGAGCCAAGTCTAGCACCAAAGAGCATAGCAGTAAGTGGTCTGGAGTCAAGCGGTGTAGAGCTGAAAGGTCTAGAGCTAAGTCTTTAGCTAAATGGTTTACATCTAGGTCTAAAGCTAAGTCTGGAACTAAACAGTCTAGAGCTAAGTCACCTAGAACTGAAGGATCTTGTGGTTAATGTTCTAGCACCCAGACCCGCAGAGCCAAGCCACCCAGAGCCAAACGCTCTAGAGCCAAGCTGCCTAGAGCTAAGTCTAGAGCCAAACAATCTTGTAGCCAAGCCATCTAGAGCCAAGTCTAGAGTTGAACGTCAGAGACACCTTGCAAGATCATTAAAAATGATGATGAAAGAAGTGAGAAAATTGAAGAAAGACTTTTTTTTACCTGGGGTTTTATTCTGGAGCTCGTCAAACAGAAAATGGAGGAAGAATGCATATACTTAATGTGAACTGTAGTGTTTCATATGTAGGAAATAGCAAGGTGCTTGGATCCTGGTGTGATGGCAGTAACGTCTGAACCAGCTCCGTGAAAATGAGAAGATTACTTATTACAGTGTTAGGTGAAAGATTGTTTAGATTTATGTAAAAGATATTTTAATAATTTGCTATGTGATTGGGAATGTAATTTAAAAGCTTTTATGGCATGTAATTAAAAATTCCTTGCTAGCCTATACCAGCATGGGAAGGAAGCTAGAGAAGAAGGGGACGTGGATCTGAGTTTCTAGTGTTACAGAGTTTTATCTCATGTCTGGCTGTAAGGTGAGATGGCTCCTAATCCCAGCTCTGCAGCTGATGTGCTCTGTAGGCACTGAATAAATTAGCATGTGTCTTCAGTGGGAATACCACGGTGGGATCGCGCTGTCTTCCAGGGTACTTTAGCAAACTGTGTATCTTCTGGGTCTTAATTTCCAAGCCGTTACAATGGGGAACACTGTAATGAAAAATAATGTAACAATTAATGTTGTAAAATACATTGGGCTTCTAAGGTACTGCAAGCGTTAGGTATTTATTTTAATAATTTGTAAATCGATGTTCAAAATTTTAGTCATTAGGTGAAAATGGTGTAGGATGAGTGTAATGTTTGAGGGGGAGGAGATGAGTTATATTTCCTGGCTGGGTAGTTTGACCTCTCCGTTAGAAAATGAGTGAAGCGTTTATCTGAGTGGCTTCTCTCACCGGAGCAGAAAGATGGATAGTTTTGGAAATCTCTAGGTGACCTGTGTTTGCAAGAGTGTTAACAGCAGTATCACGTATGGTTGTGCTGCCTATATGTGTGGGCTTTGACTTTTACAACTTCCTCGGCTGTGCTGCCTACAAAAGAAAGTTTAGTCATGGCTCATCAGATAAACCCAGTTTGTGTCTTCTGTGCTGACAAAGATTATCCCATTTTCTGTATGTGCTCCCCATCGTTTTCTACCTGATCTCGTCTCGTGCAGAAATTGCAGGTTCTCTAAGACACAGAATATCTAAGGAAATAACTTTGTTTGTCCCTAGGCTTGTTGAGTACAGCCCTTATCATGGTTGGGGCTCTTGACTGACGACAGTGCAAATAAGATATTAATAAATCATGATATGGTTTTTAGACATACAAACATATAATGAAATATATGTACTGCTGATATAAATCAGCATGTATCCATTGCAGTGAAGATGTGTCAGATTATACCAAGTGAGAGCTTGCTATACATGTGCGCTTTGGCACTGAAATGGTATGCATAAGTTAAGCAATTCAAACATACATTTGAGATAATAGCTCTTCTGTAATGGAAACATCTGTTTGTCTGCATTATTGAACTTATATATAAACTGGAAACAAAGTGAGGTACTAGTAAAAATCAAAATTCAATATCAAAATTACTTATATTTGCATACAAGTAAAAATAATGCAATGCATGTTGCAGTTCATTATCCAGATCAAGTCAAATGAATTTGCCCTTGTCTAGCAAATAATGCTAAGTTGTATTTTCTGAGTTTTTTTTTTTTCTCTTGTTTGTTTTATAGGAGCAGCTGTCTCAGGTCCTTGATGCCATGTTTGAGAGGAGGGTGAAACCTCAGGAACATGTGATTGATCAAGGGGATGATGGAGACAACTTCTATGTCATTGAGCGGTAAGCAGCTGTGCCTTTGAAAAGTGGAGTATATTTCTTTTCAGTTTCTTAGAAATGACAGGGAATACTTACTTCAGGATGGTTTCCAAAGGAAACATACTTTTTGCAATCGTTGCCTCTTCCTTTCGTCCTTCCATATTGCCCCCTAGGTCCCCATTGACTTTCGGATCATTTGCCAGGGGCAATCAGATTTGACAGAGATGGACATCCTCTTGGTGGATCCACAGTTTTGCTGAGTTGCTCTTTTCTGCTTTTTTCCATAGGGGTTTTATATTTTTTCATATGAGTATTTTTCTTTTGAGTCCTTGAGCTACGTATGATTACCATCTCAACAATTACACTTTGGTCTGTGTTTTTATTCTTCTTATCTTGCAGGGCTTTAGCTCACAGACCGTCTCACAGCTCAGCAAGTTTTCTGTATAAGGCTGAGCCAAGGTCACCCAGTGACGCCTCACCCACTTAGTCCTTGGGCCACAGGCAACTGAATGCTAGGCTGAAGGTTACGTGGCTGTAGTTATTTGGAAATAAATGGCACTAGTAAGTGACTTTCAGGCTGAGGGATGGGAAGAAGTTGTTGCATTTCACTCAAGGTGCTCACACATGGCTCTTCTAGATCAAAAAGACCTCTGAAGATTGTTGTTCCTGATGCCTCTCAGGGAACCATTAAATGGATATTGAACCCATTACAAGAATTAGCGAAGCTTTCCAGGAATACTAATCCATATTTCAATAGTTTCCTGTTAGCATGCTGTTGGTTTGTTTCCCTGTCTGCTAGGTGTGAGTAAGCAGTAGAAGTGTGTAAAAAGTATGCTAGGCAGTTTCCATGTGCATAGCTTCCTTCTTCAGCTTTCTGGGTGACAAATAGAGAGACTAAACTTCTTGGATCTGCTGATAAGTCTGAATTTGGCCCATCTGTTGATCCAAGAACTTCCCCATTTTGATGCTTTTTAATTGATGCACCTAATGTCCACTCTGTGGAGTCTCCTACAAGTGGAGCTGGCATAAATCTTCCCTGTAGAATGTTTTTTTCTTTTTCCTAAGATGCAGCAACATTTAAAGATAAGTAACAAACCCAGGGCTGTACATCAGCAGTCTACCTCTCTGCTGTTAATGCTAGGTAGGTCTCACTAGTGAGACTGTTCCCATGCTTGTTTGCTATAAGAAGTTTCACCTGCTGCCATTCCTGTTGATTCTTTTTTTTTTTTTCTTTTTTGTTGAGGAAAACAGTAGGAGCAGGTGAGCAGAGTTTGTTTTCCCAAAGGTACTGCTGCAATGCTGTTGTTGAAAAAACAGCTAATAGAGGTTTTAGATGGATTCAAGACACTCTAAAGGGGCCTCACTGGGTAATACACATGCTGTGAAAAGATGGATACAGTTAAAGAGCATCCCTGCCCATCCAACTACCTTTCCCCTGGCTGGAACACTTAAAATAGCAATGTCAAAATACTATGCAGAGGAAAGCAAGTAGATTCTGGCCAGGTCTGCCAGGACTGAAATGCTTTATTAATGGAAAGATACTGTGAAAATACTGTAGATAGATGTGGTTTAGTGTCAGACAATTGGAAAACTCAATAAAGCATGTTCCATCTCACCCAGCAATAAGAGGAGTATTTGTATAACAGCAAAAGACTGCTTTTGTCATCCGTACTGGAATGTTGTCTAATGAAAAGCATCTATTCCATTGTTTTCCAGGGGATTGTATGATATTGTTGTAGCAAAAGACAACCAGGCACGCTGCGTGGGCCGCTACGATAATCACGGCAGTTTTGGGGAACTGGCGTTGATGTACAACACTCCTAGAGCTGCCACCATTGTGGCCACGACAGAAGGAGCCCTTTGGGGACTGGTAAGGAAAGGAAGTTGATCTCATTTGTATAATATTTGAAATATTAACTTACCATGTCCAGCAGCAGGTGCTTCTCTCAGTATGACTTCTTGTGCTAATAGCTATTTTATCATGATTTGTTATCTCATCTTGTTGCATAAAAGATCCATTGTGCAAATGGTTTTGGCCACCTTTCTAGAACAACTTGTCTGTAAAAACGGCATTGCTAGTTTTATCTGTCCTTTTATTATTTTGCATTTGTTGTAATCAGAGCTTTTGTTAGGAGGGGAAAAAAATACCCCTTCATCCTGCACAGAACAGTGGAGGCATTAACATACATATTTTGTAGAGGGGAAAAAACAGTATCTAAGTAACATTCTTTATTTTCAACTCACCTTTATACCATTTTGTCTGCTTTAAAGGTTATGGACAGTGTTAAATATCTTCTTGAGCATGTCAGTAATTTGAAGAGTAGCAAAACTGCCAAAAGCTTTGTTTTCCCTCAGAATAAACTGTCGTGATGTTTCTGGTCCCTTTGTGTTACCCTGGAAGAGGTTCTCAGGTCAACATGACGTTTTGAGATACCAAGCTAAATGGTGGTGTTGCTTTGTCTCTAGTCCAGCAGTGTTTAATATGAAGCTGTAGGCATTAGTTCCCTATTTTAGTTCTTTTCTCTGTACTGTTTGGATAAGGTTATTTTCACAGTGCTCTCTTACTCATCTGTGAGGGCTCACATAATAAGCAAATTGTGCGATTAGAGAAGCTTTTGAAGCCAGAAGTGTTGTATGCTTTCTGTGTGCACTGGGCTCCGTGGCAACTATCGCTGGGGGTTGACCATGTGTTGTGACCTTGATTATATGATTGATAAGCTGCTACACACAGAATGTTTATGCAATCTCTGCATTTGTGGAGAGAACCGACTTCCCTTTTCTTTGTGAGCTGAAAGAAAAGATTTTGGTAAATCAACCAGGGAGTAATGTCAGGATCTAATTTCTTGAACAAAACAGCTATGTACAGAGCCCATTCATAAAAGGAAGAAACTGAGAAGATGATTCTTTGTTCCAGCTTGCCTTTGAAAAGAGCTGCACAAATCGGGTTAATTTTGTTTTCGTTCTGTGATTACATTCACTTAATTAGCAAGACGTAGTTGAAGGGGGGACCTCTTGCTAGTTGTCTGCCCTGTGGATATTTTATTAACCAAGGTTGCATTTTCCTGACTAGAACTTTGGTTATTTATTCCTGTTATTCTGTGTTTGACATGTTTTATTGTATTATTTTGTGCCTGATTCATTTAAATATATCTTTATTAGTCTGCAAAAGTAACTGCTGAAGCTTATGAGTTATCTGCCATTTAGGAAGTGCAGGTTACTCCTGCTGCATTGCGGGCAATAGAAGCCTGGAAGGCTCAGGCACAAAGCAGTAATCAAATGTGGGTTTTCTATGGAGCGGAGAAATGTCCTCACCGTTTGCTACTGAATGTGTCTGGGGAAAACCTCACAATCATGCACGCTTCCATCACTGCTCTGCCTTTTGTTCAAATACCGCTGCTTCTCCTCCCTCACTGATGTTCTGAAACAAATTAATTCTGAATTTTTTATGCTGTTGCAATTCCCTTGACAGTTTCTGCACCTCTCTGCTTCTCCTAACATGTAAATTTGAAGAGAGTTCTACCACTGAAGGATTTCTTTAAAACAAACCAAACCAAACCAAAACAAAAAACACGCACAAAACCACACCAATACCTCAGGCTTTATCATCTCTTGTTGTCCTTTGGATAACATTAATAGTATTCTTCCCTTCATCTGTCACCTCCTTCAACTTACATATTCCACTAGGGCCACCAGTATCAGTCATTGTTTCCTCTCCAAGTATTTGCAGCCTGCAGCCCATAAAACTGTGCTCTTACCTGAAAGCACTGCTTCACCTCAAAATGTCTCTGCTGAAGTATCAGTTGACATTTTCAGAAAATGAGGTCCAGAGGAGAGTGTCTCAGGGACTTCGGATGTTTCTGCTAATTATGTGGTATATTTAAACTTAAAGATTTTTTTGGACCATTTTCCTGACCAAATTTCTGCTACTTTCTTCTGATTTTTTTGTTTTTGATTTTTACATTTAGGCTAGTATCATTTAAAGGCTATGGGCATTACTATTATGCAAACACTAACAAAAACACCTGGTGGGCAAGTGCCCTTCCTCTTAGCCTGGATGTGCTGTTTATTTCCAGCTCTCTTGTGGCCTTTCTCATCGGTGTTCTCCAGTAGTTCAGCCTTGCCTTTTCTGTGTGCAAATAAAAAGCATTTTGTTAGGTTTTCTGACAATAAACTTGCAAACATGTCTGCCGCTGCAGGTACTCAGGCAGATGTAGATAGCTGGGTGTGCTTGCCTTCACTCGGGCATGTACTGCCGCCCGCTGGCCACAGAACCTGTACAGCACTAACTGCTGCCTGGAAAAAAAAGTCACAAAGGCAGGTGGTGGAGTATGGGCCGGAAATCTTGCCCAGTATTTGGGCTTCAAAAGCAAACCAAACCATTTTTGCATCAGGAAGGTGCTTATGATACATGTGGACAGATGGAAGTTCAGCAGTAGCCAGTCCCTGCAAAACGCTGCCTCTTGGATCCTTAAAGGTGGAGGAGGCACTCAAGCCTGTTGCTGTTTGATATTCTGTTTGCTGATCTGTTTGAATCTAAATCTGTGACTCGAGGAGAGAAGAATCCAGTTCAGACCTAATCTTGCAGTTGCTTCAACACATAACTGTTGCAAATTCCAATTTTCAGTGGCTTCAGCAAGAAGAGCATAATTCCTTCATTGTATGTGGAGGCATGAAAGATATAATAAAAAACAACCAAAAAAGAAACCAAACTCAACTATGAAAAACAGTACAAGGTAGACTAAAAATGGAATTCTTAAGTGCTTCTCTGGGAAGGACCAAGTTTGTCTTACAGCTCCCTGTTTTTCAGTTTGTTATTACAGTAAACACCCCCACAAGAGCTGTTAGGAACACCATTGCAAGGGATATGGTACCATTTTAATAGCCGGATTCTCACATCTACTGTTTCTTGCAAATATTAGTTAATGTTTGTCACTTCTTTAATCAGCGAGCATTTTAGTCGAGAGGAATAATCTATTTGTGCTGTTTCTTGCAGGATCGAGTGACATTCAGAAGAATTATATTGAAAAACAATGCAAAGAAGAGGAAGACATACGAGTTATTTATTGAGTCTGTGCCCCTTCTTAAATCCTTGGAGGTAAAGCCTCAGAGACACCTGCATCAGATTCTTGCATTAGCATTAGCTCTGCAGTCAGTGTTTCTGTTATATCAGAAATCTGTGTCAGTTGTGCTTACAACTTTTTAAGAGCTGCTTTAGTATCCCATTTGCTGTACAACTGAATTTACATTGTTGAAGTTGTACAACATTTTTTTCATATCCTTTGTTCACAGTAGGCAATTTTTATCTCAGTCTATATAAAGATTTAAAAACAAAACATAAAACAGGTAGAGAACAGGTATTAAAGTGAAAACTGGGACTCATGGCTTTGCTTCTGTTTAAGGATGATACTGACGTAATGGTACAATCACTGGAATATTTGGCCTTCATCAACTGTGAATGATTTTAAATTTCATAGATGTGGGCCATACCAGATCTTCCTTTAAACCTTAGCCCATATTCAGGAGGTAAACTAAGAATAGGATAAAGGAAACGCTGCTGCTTGGGAACAAAATGACCAGGCAGAGCAGACACACGTTATGTTGATGTGTGTGGTATGTGATTTAGGAATGATGTGTAAATAGTCACTTCTAAGCTGGATCCAGCAGGTATTTTCAGAAGGGCTTTGGAGCCGTACCAGACTGCTTTGAACATTGGTATGTGTCTGCCTTTGCCCTATACCACAACTTAGCTTTTCTTTGTTTCTTCGTTGTAAGGATATTTTTCAGCGTTAATCTTTAGTATTTGAGAACAGCTTTTAACCCACTTGAGAGAAGATTACAAATGATCAAGTATCATAGGTGTGAATAGCAACCTCTAGAATATATTAGTTTGGACATATGCTGGTAGCTGTGGAAGGGGTGAATTACATAACATCTTCTTCCTCAACGTCTGGCTTAAACTAGTTCAATGTGACTTTTGAGCACAAAATGACTCATAAATATTTAAGAATATAGAAAAATAACTCATTAGCACTGGATGGCTTTTTGCATGACACACTGCAGTTGAATCATGTGTGGATCAGAATTAGCAGTTTGAGAAACATGGGCTAAATTGAAATGCATTTTTGAAATGAATGGATTAAAACTGAATCATCTGAGGTATTCATTTTAACTGTTTAAGATTTTCTTCCTTTATATATTTTTACACTGCTCTAAACCAATAACACTGTTTTGTGGTGTGCCAGATGAGAAGCAGGAAACATTGGAGATAAATTTAACTGTCTCCCTTCCTGTTTATGAAGGCTCAGGCATGTTTCACTGCATGTCAGATTAGTACCTCTTGACCTTGCTGCTGAGCATCCTGTTGCAGTGCCTGCTTACAAGTTAGACCTGGTATCTTCTTCATATCCCCTCTACTTTAGGAGTGAGTTTTAGGACCAAAAAAAAAAAAAAAGATATTCTAGTGTATGGTGATTAAAATATTTTGAAAATGTGTTGTTGGTATTTCTCATTGAAGTTTGTTCTTAGGAAGGACATTTTTCTGAGTGCCTTTGTCAAATTTCAGCTGAATCTTACAGGAAGTGATTTGTTGTTGTTGTTCTAAAACAGTCAAATTGGTTATTTTAAACTTAGGGGGTAAGAAAAGCACATGGATGGGACACTAGATAATTTTATTTGCCTATTGATTATGGTAGTCTCAAAAGTTGTGCAGTATAACAAAGTTATTGTGGGGGCTGCATTTTTCGGTACCCAGAATCAGTGTGTTTGTGTGTCTAGTGAATGCCTCTTCAATTTTGGGTTATTAAGTTTACTAGAGGTGTACTGTAGCAGATCACTGTGCTTAATTTTCCTGTGCTTAATTTTTCCAGGCATCAGAGCGAATGAAAATTGTGGATGTTATAGGAGAGAAAGTGTATCAAGATGGGGAACGTATCATTTCTCAGGTACTTGGAGTCTAAATTCCCATTTATCATTCTCCCATCTGTGCTTCTTTTCCTATGTGGAATTTACTTACAGAATCATGTTAAATGAATCAACTTGGCATCACTTATTGTTTTAATACTTCCAATTTGTTTAACCGGCTTTTGAATATCTGGGGAAGGGCCAGTGCGTCTTTTGCTACATATTTATTCTATTACTTGAGCTTCTGGGTTTTTTCTTCTTTTGCCCACTTGTTGGTCTTTGCAAGGTTTCAAGAGGAATGTGCCTTAAGAAGCTGAAAGTAAGTCCATCTATGCAATTTTCCGTGAAAGCCCCCAGCTACACTTTTCATAGGCATCTGTGACCAGATTAAACAAGGAGTCACAAGCACATAATAAAAGTATCTCTAATTTCTAAGTCTGACTAAACAGCAAAATCTAATGAGTCAACAGTAGTATGATTGGGATAAAACTAAATGAACTCATTGGGAATATTTTACTAGTTGGACTCAACTCAGTTAATTATACTGTCTAAGAAACTATCAGAGTTACTTAAAACCACAGTTTTTTCCTGATGCTCTTAAAAAGAGTATTTCCATGTTGTAGTCTGACTTCAGTTGACAGTCTTAGGTTGTTGATATGTTTTGTCTGCTATAACAGATCAGGACAGATTGGTGGAACATGAAGCTGGATGTATTCAAGCTGAAGCTGTGGTTTTTTGGGTGTGACAGAAGTAACATTTTGGAATACTTTCAGTGATGAAACACTGGAATTTTGCATCAAGTTTAGCTGGGAGTTGCTTTGTATATTTGCTTATTTTAAGAAAGTGCTCTAGTTCAAACAGGACTTAATGCAAGAAAGTCCTTGGCTTACTGGAAATAGTAGGGTTTTGATCACAAGTCATTTTGTTTTATAAAAGGAATATGACTCCTTGATAATGTATTCAATAGTTAATTACCTTGAATGTCAGATAACACTGAATGGAGGAAACCTTAGTTTGCTGATAACCAAATACTGCCAAGTTACTTTTCTCCAAAAAGACCCTCAATATTGTAAGCTGAAAATCTTGTTGCTTAAGAGCCTGAGAAAACTGGACTCTGCAAAATCAAAGCTTATAAATCAGCCTTCAGTTACGCAGTTGGTTTTAATCTTTGTAATAACTGAATTGAGGACAAGGATGTAATTACCCGTGAAAAATTACAAGTAGGATTAATAGTCTGGATTGGCCTGGGTGATGGTGATACACTGCTAAAGATGATGAAATTTCATGTTTGGAAAAGATTGTGATAGCTCTTACATTACAGCAGTTGCATCAATGCCATGAACCGCTTTTCTCTCATCCGGCACACAGTTCAATAGCTCCTCTATGAGGATCTTTTGGGAGACAGTGTCAGTCTAGGTAGTAGTAGTCATGGGACTTTTTCATAGAAACAGCTGAATTTGACTAAAACGAAAGTTTTTACTTAATACTCAGTTATTCAGCAACACCTTACCATATCTTTATAGAACTTGATATAAAATGGCTACCAGTTCTGGGGTTCTCCCACTTTCCCGGCATGACTTATTTTCATTTAATGTCATGATGCCATTGAGTGCTTTATTCCTTATTTTTCTCACTACCTTTTCACAGCTGTTGTATCATTTCTCATGTAGATGGCTTGCCTTGTGGATGTGGTTTTCTGTAAAGTGTCCTCCTCTTCCTTTCTATGTTAATGCTCCTCAAATTAGCTATTCTGGGTTCTGCTGATCCTGCTGTTTTACCCAGGATCGGCTGAGCTTATACTTAGTTTAAAGGATCCTTCTTCCTACTGACATCTAGGAATGCGGTCACTGCCTTGGTGTTTTATTAAAACCTTGCTTCTGGAAATTCTGGGCCCAAGTTAGTTTCACTAACTACTGCTTACTTCCATCAGTATCAGAAGATCTGCATTTAAGTGATTTTGCTACATATCATCAATCCCCTTTGCTTTTTTCCTTTCTACCTGCCCTCTCACTGAAGGATGTGTACCAATAGTTCTTTCCCCTGTGGGTTCTTCTGATATATTTGTATAACCAGTCATCTTTTAATGCTTTAATAATTTGAATGTTGCTCAATTCCAGCAGATCTCTGCACAAAGCCTAGTTCAGAACGAATGCTTTAATACCATTTGTATATCCTTTTACAGTATACTAAAAAATGATTTGTTTTACCTTTTCTTCTCCACAGGGCGATAAAGCAGATTGCTTTTACATTGTAGAATCTGGTGAAGTAAAAATCTTGATTAAAAGCAAGGTGAGTTGGAAATTGGGTGATTAGGCTTTAGATTAATCCCTGATTTGATCAGTTCATATGAGCAGCGTGCAAAAGCCTAACTTATTTTAATTTTTTTTTTAATATTTATCATCGTCACTTTACATGATGTAGGTTGTAAATTCCTATACCTGTTTTGAAGTGCCCAGCAGTCAGTTTGCTAAAGTTGGAAGGTCTTTTGCTTATATCTACTCTTCTGCAAACTGACTTGATATACTCTCCCTGGCCTTAAGGGTGGAAATGAAACTTTTCTTCCAGGATTATAGCAAACTGCAGCTAACAAAGCTGGGGGTGTATTGTCTCCATTGACATAATAGCTATTGGCATTTGAACAGATCTCTGTACAGCCTGAAGCAGTGCTTAGGGAACAAAGTCTTGGCAAGATAAAACTTTGTACCTGTGTTAGGCTACTCTAATAGCAGTTCCCAAAGCTGTAACAGTGAATATCTGCCAATCTCAAAACTTGTGGGCCAGCATACATTTTTCTTATCAAACTTCCAATTGAACATGCTGTCAAGGTGTTCTACCAGTACAGAGAACGATTTGGGAACTGCTAGTTTAAAAGCTGTAAATCAATGAGTGGTTGCACATCTGGAGGATATCTGGGATTAACTTGAGCTTTGTACAAAGACAGAACTGTATGCAAATAATTAAAATGTACTGTTTTAGACTATGATGAGTAAGGAAGCTAACCAAGAAGTGGAGATTGCTCGGTGTCACAGAGGACAGTATTTTGGAGAGCTTGCCCTTGTTACCAACAAACCCAGGGCAGCCTCTGCCTATGCTGTTGGGGAGGTCAAATGTTTAGGTAAGCAGATGTTCTCTGTTTCTAGTTGCCCTTTTCTGGTCTTTGCTTGTTTTGTGGACTGCCCCTGACTGAGCAGCTATTCAAAACCTGGCAGCCTTTTGGTACCTGGTGGTTGGATGCTAGAAGCTAAGAGCATGGCCTGGAGTGGATCTCCATGCTGAAGTTTGAGAAGCACCATTGCTTCCTGCTCAGACCTTTAGTTTCAGGTGGGTGGGGATAACTGCCCAGCAGGCTCTGTTTTCCCTGCTTGTGTGGTCTGTGCCCTTTGAAAGGGGGAACTTGCACCAAGACTCCAGACTTCAGCATTGGCTTCTTATATAGAGCTTGTTTGTCACAGCTTCCAGGTGATATGTTAATGCCTGCATGTTGTGTATTTGATGTCTGTATTTATCCCTGAGGTCAGGTGTGTATTTCATTAATCTTGTTTCTCCAAGCAACGGTACAGAGGGAAATCTGAAATAGAATTTGTTTGTGTGGTTTCTCTTGAAGCCTCAGAACCAAATGGGTAAGACTGTGGAGGTCTGTGTTCCAAATTCAAGAAGTAGATTGTCATGTGGTGTCCTTCTTGATAAACAATCTTCTTTTCACTTCTGTTCTTTGCAGTCATGGATGTGCAAGCATTTGAGAGGTTGCTTGGACCCTGCATGGACATTATGAAGAGGAATATAACGCATTATGAGGAGCAGCTGGTGGCAATGTTTGGCTCTAGCATGGACCTGTTGGATCCAGGGAATTAGGCACAGGGTACCTCAATGCCTTCTTAGTTCAACACACAGAAAAGCCTCCTATCAGCAACACAACTCACAAGGAAAACGGACACTACGGAACAGTTACTGCTGCTGTCTTCTTGGGCATTTTAAAAACCATAAGCAAGTCTCAGCACAGATGGATTGCTCACTCCCTGCCTCCACTTTGCTGCTGATACTTCATTATTAGACCTAGATTAAAGACGATTCTAACCCCAAGTTCACTTACTTGGTTCAGAATGGTATCTGTCCAACAGTTCAAGTGCCTGATACGAAATCCAAAGTGTGCAAGATACAGAGGCCTCCTTCCTTCTGGTGTTCTGTTGGGATAAATTTTCAGATCAGATTTTGTGGTGGGAGGTTGCCTATTCTGCAGAGGCAACCTGTGGAATACAAGCCTTTTACAGGCTTATTATCTTCCTCTGATGCTCTCCTTACACAATGTCAAATTTGCTTTTAATTGTAGCATCTGGGTTTGAAGATAAAATATCAGTGGAGCTGGTTAACAAGGTGGCACTGAAGTTTTCTTCTACCTGCTGAAAGATGCAGGTACTATAGCTCTTAAACCAAGTAAACTGAGCTGGGGACACAGGTGAGAGTCTGCTTAGCAACAAAATGCAGAAAATGAAGCATTACTAAATTTCAAGTGTTTTCTGAGCAGCAAAGAAAATTGTTTTACCCCATGCTTCCCAAAAAAGTGCAGTGGGCTCAGATCAAATGGCCTGAAGGTATCATAGTTGTCATCTCCCCAAATTTGCTCCTTGTTTCTGACATTGAGTAGATTTTATTGTGGTGAGATCGCAATAGATGACCTTCTGCTTACAGAGATCCTTTATACAGCTAGATTTGCCAGGGTGCTGTTGTCTGGGTTGGTTTTAAAGCTTTTTAAGGAGGTGAACGTTTTGTAATTTAAAGGAAAGCTACTTCTGTACTTATTTACAGGAGCTCCCCCCCAAAAAAGAATTTCACAGTATTCTAACTTTATTAGACACTTGGATGCTTCCAAATGCCACGTTGATTTCATAAACTTTTCAAAATTTGTTAACATTGGACTTTGCAAAGCAAATGTCTTTGCTAACTAGGCAATTGGTGTGTTTGAGGAATCTTTTGGTTTAGGTGATAACTAAGCTAATGATGTTTATCTAAAATACCTATTACATTTGCAGCATTTACTAGGTAGATTCTGTTTCTATAGCTTTAATGAACTTAATTGGCATACTGCTGAGATTTTATCAGAGTACTATCTAAATAAGAATCAGACCATAAAAAGGATATTTTTTATGGTGTGAAACAGGATATTTATATTAAGACATTGAATTTGTAGGTAATAAATCTAGTGACCCTTTGAATTTGCGTTCTTCTGCAGCTGATACAAAACTCACTGGTGTTTTATGGAGATTATGATATTTTAATTGTGGATGCTAGTGTAGCAGAACCTGCTCTTTTTATTCATGGCCATCTAAGCAAGAGCAGAAGGATGCTAATGCTGAATTCTTGCTTCTAGTTACTACAGTGGACATTTCTCTAAGGCACAAGATACTTAGCTGCAACTCTAAGTTGATTTCTGGGTGATCAGTTTCTTGTTTTTTTTTTTTCCCCTAAATTGATGAGGTCCTCCCAGTTCCTGCAATATGAGTAAGATGGAAACTTGCTAATTTGGGCTATTGTCCAGTTACTGTAATTGGGGTCATATTTTTATATAATGCAAATGATTTGTAATGGACACCAGTGAACAAGGTGTTTCCATATTATTAAAGCCCTGGTTGTAATGTGTAGTGGCTGTTCTAACAGCATGCATTTTAGAACAGTGAATTGCCCTTACTTTCCTGGGCTGGATTTTTTTTTTTTTATTTTTTTTTGTGATAAATTACAGCCAAAGAAGCAGCAGGTACTTCATTCATGCTTCCAAGGTTTAACACCAAAGACAATATTCTTTTAATTACAGATTTAAAAAACAACAACAAAATGGAAAAAACAAAACAAAAAAACTTGCATTGATATTTTAAAGTTTAAGATACTTTAGGCCCTAAGACAGATATCTCTCTGAAACCAGCTTGTGACTGTCCTGCAACTCAGACATACTGGTTTACAGACCAGTTTATAAAGAGAAACTTGCTGTGAATAATCATCAGCTGGCCTTTGTTGCTCCCAAGCAGAATATCCTCTCCTGTATCTGGAGGAGCCTGGCAGGTTGGGCTGCCTTACAGATGGATTCTGGTTCTTACAGCCTTTGGTTTTCTGCAGGACAGGATTGTGTACCTCAGCATATGCAAACATTGGCAATTGTTTTGAAGCTTAACCAAAAAAAAAAACCCAAGCAAGACCGATGTTAGATTTGTAAGTTAATTCTGCCTGAAAGGGAGGATTTGATGGCTTCTAGAAGTCAAAGGAAAGGATGAGAACACAAAATCAAAAGATTGGGATCCCAGAACAAACTTTTGAAGTTTTATCTTCCTCTAGATTCCCTGAAGCAAAGGCATACTGGGCAATGCCATCCTGCATCCAGGATCTGTGACATCATTCTGTAGTGTAAAGAGGCAACCTGACCTTGAGCTGAAGGAGGATGAGCCTGTAAGAAGGCTTGTCCATGTAAAATGTTGTAGTTCGCAATGTGCGTGATTAGTTTGGTCTGGTTTTAACCAACATGTTCTGTACAATTTCGGAGCATGAAGGTAGTGACAGAAGCTTGTAGTGAGATGCTCAACATTGCCAGGTATCTGGTTAGCTAAACAGCACCAGCAATGAGCAAAGTCGGAAAACGTGCAAGAGCAGGGAGTGACGTGAGGTGCCTGGTTGTAAAGATCTGCCTGCATTATTGTCTCAGCTTATTCCTTTTCACTGTGACTGTTCTCACAAATGCTGGGGAGAATGAGCATAGGGTTTTTTTTTGTTGTTACTGCTCAGTGTTCAGTAAATCTGCTGTGGATTCTCTGACAGTGGAGAGAGATCTAGTTTTTAATAAAAGAACTCAGCAGCAAAGTGGGTAAAGAGGATAGTGTCTTTGAGACTTGGAGGAAAGTCTCATTTCTGATTCTCTGCTTGTGATTGTTGTGAAGTCAGTGAGAGGAGCTTTCAGTGGTCGAATATCCTGGCATATGGTATTTCTATTTAATGTCACACACAGGTTTCACAATGTTTAAAAAAAAAAACAAAAAACAAAAACGAAAAAGGGCAAAAATGCTCTCTTTTAGAAAAGAAAAGAAAACAAAACAATGTGCAGTTTTGCACTGAGGGCAAAAAAAAGAAACCCCTTTGAATGTCACTTCCATTCTTTCTTTTCTGTTGGCTGAAAATGGACGCTTGTTCATGACGTGTATTTGTAAACTAGTCTTGCCAAAATACAAACACATTGTTTTTTTTTTTCACTCCAGATAATTTTTGTTGTTACAGTTATTGCTGATTATTTTCACTTCTTTCTAACCGTATATTTTATTTCAAGAGGCCTTCCTTGTGGATTTTCTCCTGATTGTCTGCAGCACTACACTGCTATTTCAAGGTGGAAGAAAGTCACTAACCTCATGGGAGAACACTCAACTCCGCTTAGCTGGCTGGAGCTAATAATGCGTTACTAATTTTCCTCTGCTCTGTGGGGCAGGAGGGGAATTAAATTCTGCATAAAGTTGCTACCTCAAGGCTCCAAGTGCTTTAAAAGTCTTTCACATGGGAGAATTTCATAAGACAGTTCTTAAAATTGGTCTGTTCTTTTGAGTTAAATATTTTTAATTGATTCATTGAGGGACCCTTATTTTAATTCATTTTACACTTAGTATTTGACTCTCGAAGGATGAATAGCTGCAAAGTTTGGTTCTTGCAGTACAGTGTTAACATGAAAGAAAAATATCTGCCATATAAGCATATGGTTTTAATAAGTTAAACCACTCGGGTTCAGCTTCACTTTTGGTTAATAAAAAACTGACATGTTGTGTCCAGCCTTCCTGGTACAATCCTGTGTGTGCTCTTTATTGTTGACTGCAGCTGACACAACCCCCCACAGTGCTTACATCAGGAGTGGGCTTTACAGCAGCAAACTAGATTTTCCTGGAGTGCCTGAGTTCTGTCGCTTGTGTTACCAGAGCCTTATGGAGAACAGCACTCGCCCTATTGCAATAACAAAAACAAATTTGTACGTTACCTGACCACAACATTTTGCTCTTCGGTGATAAAATTTTACTAATATCTTAAAAATAATACAAAATTCTGTAGATATTATTGCTCCAAATAAAACTGGCTGCTCTGACATGTTTGCCACATTATTGTAGAAATATTATTTGAGCACTGTGCTAACTGGTTCTCTGTTCCTAGGAGGAACACCATATGCCTAGAGATCTCTTGACGTCCTATATGCTACTGCATTTTATGTGGCAAGCTGCCTTTTTCAAATGAACTAATAATTTGAAAAGAAAATTACTTTGGCACACCTGAAAATATCTGTTGAAACACTCAACGCTTGCTTTTGCTTAAGCTTCATTTCTACGCATTTAGTATTTCATGTACAATTTTTAAATTAGGCTGGGAGTGTAGTCCGGGTGGATCGTGGTGCTCATGGTGAGGAAGCCTCTGCTGGAATACAGAACTTCAACTTTGGGCCGTCAGGGAAGATGTCAACGTGTGAAGGGGCTAGAGGACAAAAACACGATAAACAAAAGATCTAGAAAATGTAATGTTTTACAGAAAGATAAAGAAGAACTGGGATTTTTTTCCTATGGAAAGGAGGACTGGGGGAAAGAGGGCAGGGAATCTTCAGTCCTACAAAAGCTTTCATCGAGGAGGAATGACCCCGTATTGACTAGCACAAGCCTGTTATTACAGGGTACAGGCTATAGCCCAGGGGCTCAGCGCTCCTCAGACGCCCGAGGCCTGGCCCCGGCTCTGGCTGGAGCGGCGGCGAGCGGTGACCTCCACAGCCCGGCGCCAGGGAGAGGCCACGGGCGGCCCTTACAGCGCGCGTGCGCACAACGCCTCGTCGCCATGGCGATAGCGAGGG
>VXAA01005926.1:227362-267684 GCA_013399115.1 Anseranas semipalmata
GGCCCGGGGCGATGGGGGGCCGGGGGTGGCCGCTGGACCTGGGGGGGGCTGAGAGATGGAGAGGTCGGGGGGGCCCGGGGACCTCAGGGAGCCCGTCCTGGTCCCTGCAGCAAGCCCCGCGTTGTTCGGCCCCTTCCTTTCCTTTCCCTTCTGTGAAATGGGTCTTCTTCCCGCAGCCTGCCGCGGCTCCGGGTGATGTTACGGCTTGCTGTTTGCGGGGGGCGGTCGGTGAAGTAAGTGCGTGGACTTGGTACTGCCTTGGACTCGCATCCACCCTGAGAGAGGCCTTGCACTGTGTGGCTGAATAAATGAGTGGCCATAATTTCTAGTTTTCTTAGGATCTGTTACTGCATTGGGAACGGAGCAGGGTTCTAGTTGCCTCACCTCAGTAGCTGAGATGAAGTCACATTTGCCTGGTGCAACTGTAGTGAAGGCTGCAAAGCTGCCGAGATGTCACCAAGGGTGCAGTCTTGCTTTCTTTGTCATGGGGAGTGATGACACCCAGCAGAACGAGCCCTTTTGTGACTTCTGTGTCACAGGTTAATTCTGGGACGTGTGGTATGCGCACGTGCCACCTTCATGAGAGTTGTACTGTCTTTGAGTACGCAGTAATAATCCAAATTTCATAATCTCCTGTTTGCAGTTATTTTCCACTTTAAAAACTGGACTTACTTATGGTATGAGCAAGCAGTACTGTGACAGAGAATCAGAACCGGCTGTTGCTTCTGATTCCTGGCTTTAGCAGAGAGCGGGGATGCTTGGCTAAGAAGGAGGCCAGAGGCACTACGGCAGCAGGTAGACCAGCAGGAAGCATGTTTGAAATGGGGAGGGGGTGTTCCTTCTGCCCCTTGCACAGCATTCCTGCCTTGGTGATCTCTCTTGCTGGTTCTTCGCATCTGGTGAATCCTCTTAAACACTCTCAACCTGAATGACAATAATTGTAGATTCCCCACAGGGTATACAACTAATCTGAAGATTGTCTCATTAAATAGTCTTCCTATAAGTAATCTGCACTCAGAAAGTATTGTAGTGTGTGTGTGGGGCTTTCTTGTGTATGAAGAACTCACATTAACTGATATTCCAGTCTTCCACTGAACAGAAGGTACATATGAAAAACCTTCTAGAAGATCTTGTGAATCCAGCAGGCTATGGTGCTCAGCTGTTGCAACTCCTATTGTAAATAAAACTGATCAGGTTTATTTTCTGGCAAGCCTAATACTTTTTACCTGTTTCAGTAGCTGAGGGGTGTATGTGCCAAGTCGTATGAGAAGTGGTATAACTTCTAATATTCCCCAGTTAGCAGTCTGTATTACAGTTTCATTGTTAACTTGCTTTTCATTGTGGCTTATTACACTTATTTGCGAGTGCAAATGACAGTAGCTTTTTGTGTTCTTTTGGTTTGCATGATTCTGGTTAGGAAAAAAAAAAGGCACAAAAATCTTTTAGAATGAGTACTTGGAAGTAGTTTTTCAATCCAGACTCTGTGTGTGTTGTCTTGTCTGGGTGAGTTTGATAGCAAATGTTGCTCCCCCCCGTCTTTCATCTCTGTATTCTGTTACTAATGGATGTTCAGAAAAAAATCTTACTGATTTGTTCTGATCTTTTGTTAATAGCAGAATGCTGAAGCACTGTGCCTTTTGATTTAAAATCTGTCTCTACGATACATCTATTAGTAATTGTTTGTTTTACTGCAGAAGCCCTGTTGATAGTTGAAAGATGGTTTGAAGTGTCTGTAGCACAGATGGCTTATATAGAGGCAGTGTGGGATAACAAAATACAAGAAGCCATAACAGAGACTTGGTTTCTTATTTGATGTAAGTAGAGTGTTTTAGCATTTTGGACACTTCATCGTATGTCCCTGGTGTCTAAATAATTTGTTTATTGGTGGGCAGTGCTGTCCCTGATTTGAACTTTCCTGGCTTAAATAAGCCACAGAAATAGGTCCTTGTGCTTGAAGAGGTGTAAAATATATAAAAATATGTAAATGAATCCCCCCTAAGAAATAGGGGCATATGTTGAAGTGTTTCTGTGGGGCATTAGGACTATATTGTATTGTGTTATGTTATAGTTGTAAGGAAGTAGGTTGTCATTACTTCAGTGCTTTTTGCTTTGTCCCTCATCCTACCTCAAAGTGATTTCTTAACAAGGTGTAGATCCGTACAATTCTTTATCACAAATGTTTGGAAAACTAGGTCTTCATATGCTAGACTTGTTCAAAAGCTGAAATACAAAGGCATCCATGAATAAATTTTATATTCTTTTGGCAGCAGTACGTATTAAGGTTTTTATAATCCTCCTTAATGCTGTAAGAATTGCTTGAAGTTTGCATTTATAATTTTTTCCTATATATCGCTGTTTATAAAAGCACTCTGATGATGATGATGTAGGCCCAGATTAGATGCAACTTTAATGTGACAAATTAACTAGTAATAATGTAAACCTTCTACAGGTGTTGAAAATAGTCAGTCTTCTGAATAACCAGCTAAGGAAAAGGTGAAGAATTTCAGGAAAAGCTCTGTAGACATGGTGAAGTACCAAACAGAAGACCAAAGCTTGTGTCAAATGAATAGTTTGCTTGTCTATTGTTCTAAGCAGCTTCTGTTAATTTAGATTTAATACAACAGACCGGGTGAATGTAGACTTAATAGCATTGAATCAAGGGCTGTACTTGGCAGAAGTTGAGTTTCTGTTTCCTGGGAATGAAGGTGAAACTAAAAAATAAAACTGAAAACAAACCCTGAAACTACTACATAGGTACCTGAACTCTCCAGAAACCTAAGAAGGGACTAAGCTAGTATTTAAAATATTCTTTAAAGGGTTTGTACTTTTTGCTTAGTAAGAGCACGTCAATCCCCCAGTAAATGTTGTTTTTAGATTTTTAGGAAAGCAGCTGCATAAATTTCTGTTTTGCTCACAAGCTCTTTATGTTTTTTTTTTTTTTTTCCCCAAGTGAAAAGAGCTGAGAAGTTCTTACTTGAGTTAGTACATCTGATCTGGTGCATAATCTCCATGCTTTTGTGTTGCAACAAAGAAATTGTCAGCAGAGTTTTTCTTTCTGCATATTTATTTCCAGTGATAACTGAAGATGAAAATGATGCCTTTTCTTTTCTACAAAAGTTGTTTTCCTGGTTAAATGTGTTACAAGCATTCTGGGTTTTGTTGGAATGTGCACTTACATACAAAGAATGTATAGTGTGGTGTTTATAGAGTACATTTCATTTTGAAAGCCAAATAAATTTATATTGCAAACACATTCCAATGGTATCTCACTTAATAGATTTGAAATTACATAGGCAAGCCCCTGTCAGCTTCGTTACATCTCCTTCTATGTGCTTTAACCACTAGCACTGAATAAGATGAGAGAATAGCTGTATAACTTCCAGGAGCGTGTTGGGCACCTTTGCACAGGTGTAGTTCGGTGCTCTTCGTGGGTACGTGTACCGGCCATTTTGCAGAAAACGAAGTTGTTTTGTTGCCATTGCATTCCTTGACTTCAGAAGGAGTGGAATTACATCCACTATATTAAACCATTTCAAGTCCCATCTTAATGCCGAATGTTGTGTTCTGACAACAGAGAGGCATTTTCAGCGCTACAGCTTTCATACATTTTCACTGTTGAAATTGCTTCATATCTCAATTTTTCCTCTGTGTTCACTGTTTAAAAGTGGCTTTCTTAGTAAGCCTTAAAATAGGATGCTGCATTCTTCCACAATAACCCAGACATATGCTGTCTTATGAACCGCAAATCTCTACGTACAAGTTTCAGAGCGCTTCAAAGTAGTAAAACCACTGGCAAGTTATACATGTAGTTCTGAACATTCCTTAATTCTTTTCCAAAGTAATTTTCCTTTTTCATGCATTTTCATGTTGAAGTAGTGAAATGGCCAATTTTGCTACAGTACATCCTTGTCTGAAAGGCATTTGGAAATGAACAGCTGAAATAAATCCCTCTTGTAACATACTTTTAGAATTTTTCATTTTCCTTAAGCGATGATGAATGTTGACAGTCATAGCTTTTAGATTTAAAAAAAAATGTTGAAAAAGCATTTATATTTTTCCTATATTATTTCCTGTGCTACAAAAAATGGAGCCATATGTTTCTAGAACTTTAGAATTTATTTTAAAAGCTTGTAAAGGACTTTGCACATCTGCTTTATAAGGAGTTCAATCTCTATAAGGTTGCCTTTACTTTGAAAAAAATACCATGAAATTACTTTCGGAGGTGGCTTTAGACAGTTAACTTTTACAGCTCACTTGTTTGAAGTTTTGGATATGTGGTCCTTCCATAGGACTTAGTGAGCTTGACACCCCCGAGCCTGGGCTCAAAAAAGATAGCTGTTACATCACGGCTTATTTTAGATATTCCAACCTTGTGGTTTCCAGTGGTGAACTCAGTAAGTTATATTGCATCTGTAGCTCCTGCAAGGACTGCAGGCAAAATATTAGTTCCTTTGAGATGTTGCAGTGTAATTAGAATATTTTTAGTGAGTACTGAGTCTTTCCTGAGAAATACTGAGCGTTTTCCCTTTTCTGATGAAGGCCGTAGTGGTACAGTGTATTGAAATGCCCTTGTTTCTCGTCTCTCTCCAGAGCTTTTCTTGTTCAGTACATCTCATTCCATGTAAATGCGTGTCCTATTTTTTTTCTGCAGTTGTCCTACTTCATAGCTCTCACTTGTTGGGTGCCTTGCTTATTACTACAAAGCGATGCAGTGTGTGCGGAACCATATAACGTGCCCCCACACGTGCACTGGGATGCAGGTAAACACCGCTGGTGCTGCCCCTGCGTCGGAGGGGCTTAGTGGCAGCTTGTGCAATAGCAAATAAGGACTCTGCCCCGTGGGGAAGAGGTGCCCGCGTTGGGCGGCTTTCCTGGTTTTGTTGCTACTTTTCGCGTGGGAGATTTTCTAAATAAACACTTAAAAGAGCTTCTTATTAGAAATAGTTTCAATCCAGCCTTCTTAAGCAGGGATTGTATTCATGCTTAATTAGGCTTTCCTCTCTTTAATGCTTATAAAATAAAGCCCTTTCAAACTTTCAGTTGATGTGACCTGAAGGTGACTGGATCTTTATAATGGTTGGCTTTTCAAGCCTGTTGGATTAAACAGATGCAGAGCAGAAATCTGTAAAATAGGCTGACTACCCTGAGCCAGAAATTTAGAGACGATTTTCTTGGGAAAACAGAATATATTACCCAATATGGGCCAAAGACTCCACTTTTTGTTGTATAAATGTCTAATTGCACCACTTGTTTTTTTCTTATTTTGTCTCTGCAAAAGCCTTTTCTTCTGTCTGCTTTCTGTTTTGATGACTAGGAGAGATGATAAACAACAATTGCTAAACATTTTGACATACTTGCTGTGAGACTCGCACCTAGGAGTGTTGACAGAATTACCTGTGAAGCTCTGAACTGTTGATGCTGGTGTTTTAACTAAGGCTGGAACACTGGGGTGTATCTTGGTGAATGTGAGGGAAAAACACCTCGGCATTGGCTCTGCATGGAAATGGGTAAGCGGAATGATCTGGGTAAGATCAGGATAACGTTAATGCCAGGCAGTAATCGTGGACTTTCTATTGGCAAAGGGTTGGAGAAAGACAGCATGGTAGTCACTGAGCCGTGTGGATGTTTGGAAAATGCTTTTTTCAGAATGTCCATCCAGCCCTGTAGTGGTAGGAAGATTTCAGGAAACAACAGTGTGAAGCTGGGGTCACACAGCTTTCCCTACTCTCAACACTGTTTTCCTCTTTCTTGCCTAATCACAGCAGCCAGGAAGTGATCCCACAGATAAAACTGCTTTGCTTGCCATCTTTAAATCTATACATACAGATATATATGTACCGAAGTGCTGCTGGAATACTGAGGTTGTGGCAGGAGCTGGCTCAGCAGTACTGCGAGGAGGAGCGGCGGGCGTCCAAACCTCACCCACGTACCGGAGGTGGCCGGGGACACGTCGCGGTGTGTCTCGGCGGCGGCTCCCTCGGCTTGCTGCCCCGGCTTGCTGAGACCTCTCAGTGCAATCTGGCAGCTGTCGGGTCTTTGTTGAGGTTGCTTGTTAAACTGAGGCCCGGAAAACATTGTGAGCCGTTCGTGTAGGAGTGAAAGACATCATGGGAATTTCTGCGTGACTCAGGGGAAAGCGTAGCTAAATTAGACCTCACTGAGCCTGGGTTTAAATACCTAAAATTTTCAGCAGGAGTGACTGTGATAGATGCTACCCCGTTCTGAAGCCCCATCTGTCACGTTTTCCTGTTTTATATGATCCAGCCAAACAGAACTTGTTCTGAGTGTGCCTGTCTTCCCTACACCTTTCCTTTTTTTTCCTGTGGGCATGGTCTCTGTCCCACTAAAATCAGGCCGTCTTGGAAGAAAATTGTTGGAATTCAGATTTTTTTTTGCTAATTCTTTACTACGTTCGGTGCTGATGCAGGGAGCGTGGTGGGACTTACCTTTCCGGCACAGACAGAACTATAACAACCATGTTTTCAGAGTGATGCTCTCATGTTGTATGTTGTGAATCCTGGGACATAAAATGGGGGGCTCAATTAATGCTTTAGGACACCCAAGCAGAACTGGATGGGAAAACACTCGGGTCTGGGTGGAAAAAATAGTTCTGGCCCAAGTCTGTTTGTGTAATATAATCGTCCCGTGAAAATGAGATCTGGGTCCAGGGAAGGAAACGAGAGAGTTGTTTATCACTGTGCAGAAGGGACCACTGTCATACTGATCAGAGCAGTGGTATGCAACAGGATGCTTTGACAGTTGTCTGATGAATCTGTGCGTTCTGCCTGTCTGAGAGCGTTTTCTTGGAGTACAACAGAGAAGGTTAATTGCTGGATAACGAGTAACTGCTACGAGGGATTGGGCAATAATTCGGCTGCTTTCAAAATACTAGAAAAGATGAATGACTGAACATGGTGAATCATCCCTGACGTGCTTTTTTCAGAGAAATAGCCAATGTTCCTTTGAGACTTGCTGAATAAGCAGTTGCTGCATTTTTTGGCTGTGAGTGAAATAGTCTCTTCCTACTTCCCAAAATGCAATAACAGTCACAAAATAGGAAAAGCCACATTAGTTGTGAATTTAGGTTTCCACATGTCCGTTTAATTGGTTTCTGTTACAAAATTTCCAAACATTATTACACTGGTTGAATTGGAATCAGCTCTGTGGAGTTTTGTTATCGTTCATGAGGGTTTGGGCTTCTTGTTTTGCAGGAAAATACCTTGATTATAATGTCAAATGGGTAAGAGAAGAGAATATGAAGAGAGCATGTCAGGCTGACTTTCTGAAAAGGGACACTAATTCTAGTGTAATAGTTGCACATTTTGGTTTATGACATCTTGGATTTCTGTCATTTCCATCTAAGCTACTAGGATATTAATTATTTTAAATTAATTTTCATGCTTACTAGTCTTGAATTTGTTCTCTTGGATAGGTGGATCAAAATTGCTACAGGTATTTGATAGCTGTTGCTGATAAAGGATATTTTAAGTGAATTTGAGAAAAAGAAATAGCATTCTCACCTGAACAGCATTGTGCTTCAGAAGGAAACTCCAGTAAATAAAACCTGGATGAGTTAAGGCTGAACATGCACGGTAACGTCATCTGATGAGTGTTGTCTTCGGCTCTTGCCTGGAATAGTCCTAATTCTTGGTTTATACTACTTACTTTCCATGGTGGTAAATGATAAATGGAAGTTTAATTCTAAGGTAGGATTCTCTGATGTGCTCCACTTTGTTTGTTGGGATCCTGTGGTACATTTTTGTTCTTCAGTATACAAGCTCTTGATTTAATTTCATTTGAAAGAGAAGAATTAGTTCTGTGTGGTTCTGAAGGCAACTTCCAAATAAAGAGAAGACATTTCATTGTACCTGAAAGAGGTTAATAATAAATGCCTGTACTGGATTTTTAACTGTGAAGCTGAATTTATAATACTTCATGGATCAAACACTCAGTTGATTGATTTATCTGTTTGGTATGTGGGTACATGTCAGATTTGTAGACACAGTTATTGTTATAGAATGGACAAATTGGGTATATAAACTCAAGGTGCTGGAAATGCTTTTGTTTTTTCCTTATTTCCTTATTGTTTATTCATGGTAATTTGGAATGCATCATTAATTTTAATATCTGAAAAAAAAACATTGTGCTTAATGCTTTGTTCTGTCCTTTTGGTTTCTGCGAAACTCCTATTGATGTAAGCAGTTCAGCAAAATTAGGTGGCATTTGAAATTGAAAAATCATTCAGCACTTTCATAAAGTTTGTACCAGGGTGAATGAAGTCATCGGGGCTGAATAACAAAGGAGTCCGCATGTGATGCTGGCTGCACTGCGGGCAGTGACTGGGCGGGTGCTCACGCGCCGCTTGGCACAAAGGCAAAGAGCTTTTTGCGTGTTCCAGTTTAGGAATACTGCGAGCCGTGGCTCAAATTTGTTTTCTTTTAGAATTTCTGCTTCTCGCTGTTGGATTTTCTAGCTGCACATTTGCAGGCTCGGTGAGGAAGGCTGGAGGACTGAGCGCTGCTTCGAGTGCTGGTGGTGGCTGCTGCCATCCCTGGCCAAGCAGAGCGGAGAAGATGGATTTGCCTACAAGGCTGTGGGGACATGCTCCTCTCCTGCAGCTTCGAGCTGTTCCAAGTTGGAAGGAAAGTGTAAAAGCTTAGGTATCTGGGTGGCTTCTTCCGTCTCTTCTGGCTCTGGTCACTCCTCGACTCTCCTCAGCATTCAGCATTGCGATTCCTCAGGCAGCACCTTACCTTTTTGGCTGTTCATTTTCATGTCTTTCGGTGTATGTTATGTGGCCATATCTGTGTAATAAGACTTAAAAAAAAAAAAAAAAAAAAAAAAAAAAAAAAAAAAAAAAGCTGTGTTCACAGAATTTTCAGTAGATGAAAACATTAAAGGAAGTATGTATTACTATGCTTATAGCCCAGATTAATTTTATTTCCTTGCAAATGAAACAATACGGCGCCTACAGGCTTTCAGCAAATGGAGATTATGGGCAAGTCCTTTTCCTGGAAAGCCTTGTATATGATCTTGAAATGCCAAAAGTGTTTTTAGAGCTGTTTTCAAACTCTAACAGAGTAGGGATGAACAAAATCACGGCCTCCTCGAAGTATGTCTTGTCTGAATAGGTGCACAAAATACTTGGTATCTATTCTTGAGGCAATTATTTAAATTGCTGTATTGACCTACATTGCTGTATTAGTCTACAAAAGGTATAGTGAAGCTTGAAGTAAAAAGACTGAAAAGAATTGTGCTTTCTGAGTATAATTGTGGTGGGAGAATTATTGATCTTTAAAATCTAAAGGTGGTTTGCTGAGATTTAGATATATCTGCATATTTAAAATATTAAATAATTAACATTAATGGTTGGACTTGATGATCTTAGAGGTCTTTTCCAACCTAAATGATTCTATAATTAAGCTTGCATTAGAAATGAAGAGTTACCATCGTGAGGAACTAATATGTTCTAGTTACTCAAGTACACCCCAAAGCTTTTGAGATAACCTTTTTCACCTAAAAATAACCAGAGGTTGGGCAGCTGTGGGTATGTACTGGCATTTTGCTCTGTTATGCTGGAGGCAGTAATTCCCAGGGACCATGGGTTAGATATTGGAGGTGGGGAGAGGATTCTTCAGCTGTTCTCAACAGAGATGATGTTTGTTAAGTATGCTCTTACCTTGTTCCTTAACTAAATGAGAGTGTTCAGGTGCTTCATTCTGCAAGCTCTTGGACCTCTTTTCATCTTTAACTCTGCAAAGCAGAGGGTGAGCTGCTGGTGATGGATCTGAACAAACCCAGCTCTGACCTTCACCTGGAAGCTTGAAGTCTGGATCTGAATTTTCTGCTTCTGAATGTTTCCTACCTGGGCAGTGGTCGTATTTGGAGAAGTACCTAATAACCTTCTTCAGCTCACTAGTTCTCATTCCTAATAACTTTCTCTTGTTACTAGGAATACATAATCCGTGTTCAGAGAGGAGTTTCAGCGGAAAACAGTTGGCAGGTAATTTCTTAAACTCTGGTTCAGGAATCAGGATGTCTTTTTAAGAAGAATTTGAAAATTGTCTCTTCCTAGCCTCTTAAATTTGAGCTGGAGAGGGAAATGTTGGTGTAAATTGAGAACATGAAGTGCTTGAATACTTTTGGTCAAAAACTGAGAAAAAATGTGTTACTGCCAGCTACAGAAAGCATGTTGTCTGCTGCTATTGTGAATATTCCAGGAAAACAGGAAAAATGCCGGTCATGTTACTACCATGTGTTGGTATGGCCGTCATTTTTAAATTTCAAATACCAGTTTGCCTTCTCTGGTGCTAAAACACAGCCTTGCTGATCTACAACCAATAAAACTTAAAAGTAGTAATGAAGGCGATCGTGAAAAGTTGTTGCTTCTAATATGGCAAAAATGCATTGTTTGCAGGCAACTTTGCTCACAAATTTTGGGGGGAAAGCTGTTTAAGATAATATTCAGGAATGTATTTTTGTTCTGGTCAAGATACCGTTAAAAATTCTTCTTTGTGCTCTGGCAGTATGTCATAAATCCAGTAGTTATGCATTTGTATGAAAATGGCTGGAAGAAGAGAATTACAAATGGGAATTAATTCTTTCTGATGGGATTTTGAACAGTAAAATGATAATGAGAAAAGTAATATGCTTCTTCAACTTTTTCTTTGTATTTTGCAGATTGTGAGGCGATACAGTGACTTTGACTTGCTTAATAATAGCTTGCAGGTAACTTTTACCCTTAATACATAAATAGAAAATGTCAGAAGTATATATTTAAAATGGCTTGAGATATTTTTTGTATATTACAGTGAAGAAAAAGTACAAATTCACATAGCTATAAAGAGAAACTGTGATTTCAAATGTAACTTGAATGTATACTTTTTCACTCTTAGGTTTTCTCTTGTAAAGTTATAATTTTAGTATCAATAGGACCAATTTATATATAAGTGGTGGAGACTGGCAGATACTGAATCTTTCCCTTCAGTACTGTGACTTGTTCCGGTTTTGTGTGTTATTATTTGTTCCTCCTTTGATTCAAAGAAAGCCAAGGCACATACCAACCTTATAAATTCAGCATTGAAGTGCTATGTGTCCCATTATTTATATTCGTCTAAAAGCACTTCCAGATGCTGCTTATCATGTGATGGATTTCTGTATCACTGAAGAGTGTTCCTTAGTTAAACACTGGACTTACTGTGTTTTCTTTTGCTTTTTAGGACAATTATTTCTTTTTAGTTTGTGTGGGAAAAAGCAGGGTATATGAGTGTGTTTGGGAGAAGGGGGGAAGCAGCAGTGACTGGCATCTACAGGAGTGAAACTTGTTACTCAAGATTTCTGTAGTACTAGGCAAGCGAGACAAAAAGCAAACACTTCTGTGACTTGAGGGTATATTTTTATGACTAATTCCCCCCCCTTTAAATGTTGTGTGAATTTGGGAACTTAATACAGCTTCTGCTCCCCTCCTCACCCCAATCAAATCAGCTATTTGCTTGATAAGCCTCAGTGAGCAAAAACGTGTCAGGATGTTGAACTGTGCACTCTGATGGGACAGACATAATTTGAAGTAGATTAGAAGGTAGTTGGGGGGGGAGGGCCAATTAGTCATAATTCAATAGATGCAGTGTGGTTGAATTGTGTAATTATTTTGTTGAATATGTAACTTTTATCATGACCTAGAAACCTCTTGTGTGATGTGCTGAATAAATGCAATACAAAGGTATCTCCTGCTCCAGTGAAATCCAAGATTTAAGATCAGATAAGCACCCTTGGGAACACAAGGAAATGAATCGTTCCTGGTCGATGTAGTACACAGTGGTCATTGTAGTCTTAACCATTGTCAAGTTTCAATAGAGATCACAGAGAAACAATTTTGAGAAGGCTTTACAAGTTCATTTTTTTAATCTATTACAACAAGCCCCTCTTAACCATGGGGAATGGAATGTGTTAACGCATGAAAAAGCTTTGTTGTCTTCTCATTTACCTTTCAAATGAGGCAGCTTTAGTGGAGAAGGCAATGGACCTTTTTGACTTTAAATTTAGAGATGACAGGTTAGGCCTAGGTGGATGATTAGAAAAGATCAAAAAGAATCATCAAGACATCCCTCTCTAACTTGGATATGAGGATACGTAGAGGGCAGCTAAATTAACAGGTCGTGTTCATTAGCACTTGGTCTCCATCAGTGCAAACTACTGCTCACCCCCTGAATCTCAAGCTCCTAGATTTTCCTGCTTTCAGCAGTCTGGAAGGGCAAAGATGTATCTGTGCTTGGAGATAGCTTTTCCTGGCCACTGTAGAGAGCTGCCCTCGGACATGTAATTCTTCAGCCCAGCGGAGGTGAGTTTTAAGCCTGTATCAAGGTTGCACAGTTCTACTTTGACAAACACCGCTGCTCCTCCAGCCTTGTTCTGTATGCCAGGGCTTGAGAGACAGCAGACAGTAGCTGATGAGAAGCACGTTAAAATTGCTCTTTTGCCCCCACTGTTTTGTTCTTGAGCTTGTTTTATAAATTGCTCTTGTGATGCTGGAGCTGAAGTTTTCTGATCCATTAAGACATACAACACTCCTGAGTTCTTTCCATCCAGAACTCTAAGCAACAATGTTTCGAGACAACGTTCAGGTCCCATGATTTGATTTTTAAACGTAAACTCTCACTTGTGTATGTAGAAATTAATTAAAAGTAAAAACAAAACAAAAAACAAACAAAAAACCACACAAATCCCCAAAACAGAGAAGGGAAAAAAAAAAAAAAAAGGAGAGGGGGCAATAAGAAAATATGAAACAAAATATCCCCCTTCCTTCAAAACTAAAATGTCGCTGAAAAGAACAGCTAGAGATTCTTTTGGGTGTAAAGCTCCGAGTTGTTCCAATTCTTGTGGCATACTTGACCTCTGTGTATGTTTGGGTGCTTGAGTTTGAACACAAAGCTGCAGTTGAGTTGGAATGCAACTTTTCTACTGTTAATCTGATGCTACCTGTACAATAATAGTAAGGACTGAGAATTTAAAAAATTCCTAGGCTAGGGGATGCAGTCCTACCAAACACCTTGGTAATAATGAGAGGTATATGTCTGTGACCTTGATCTGCATCAGCAAGTTTCAAGCCAGATTCCCAGTGCCCCAGCTGTGTGCCGGATTGAAAAGCTCCTTCCAGGCCATCCTGCATGTCTTCCTCTTTGCTTCTTTGACAGACATGCGCGGAGATTATTGCCTGCTCTTCTGCTCTTTTAAGTGAACTACTGGTACAGTATTTGCAGCAAGATATCTGGCCTTTGTGAAGCATTTTATTGCAGCTCTTGAACAGACACTCCTGTGCAGCCTGCGGTTTGGAGATAAGAAAGTTCCCAGGTTCTTCTGTGGCAAAGCCCATCCTTGTGTCAGAGCTGGGGCCACTGGGAAGTATGCGTGAGCTGGAAAGGTCAGGGCCTCGGTGAGATGGTGGTCTGTAGTAGACTGTTCTCACAGTGCCTTGTGTTTTGGCAGATAGCTAAAAAACCCGGGGGTAAATGCTACTTTCTGCTGAAAATAGCAGATTTGTGGTTTACTGAAATGAAACAAGATAAAAAGCAGTGGTTGGAAAGCACCTGAACTAGAGTCCTTTTCTCTGTGACAGTAGCCAGCTGCCAGGTCAAGAAGGTTAAGGTGATTATGATTGGACCTGCTTTTCAAGTGAGTAATGTCAGAAGTGCATTTAGTTTTTATTTAGAAATTTTTGTTGACTTGAAGTAGGAGTAGTCTGCCAAATGGAAGTTCTGTGTGCCTATGGTGTGAAAACCGATTTGGTGAATTGTGGCTTGTAAGTAGTGCACTGCTGCTTCTGGGTTTATTCCTGGATGCTATTTTGTTTTCCCCTTGGGTGTAAAGGAGCATTGATAAAAGCTCAGTGGATAAGATGATTTTCATTAACATCTTCTGTAATTCAGACCTAGTCAGAGCTCTTTTTCAGCCTATGATTTGTAGTCAGAGCCAGAAGAAGTACTGAGGTTTGGCGGGGGGGGAACAACTCCCGTGTTCAAGGAGGAAAAAAGGAAAGGGATTGCTACCTCACCCACAGTTTGTTGAACTAATTCTTTACTTTTTCCACTAGTTAAAATGAGGATTGTTCAAAGCCCCGGAAGCCCCTGTCTTCTCCTTGGTGACCCGTTTGCTTTAGACATGAGGTTGTTGCATTTAATGTGATTGATTCCTGCAATACACCTTTCTTAAAGATAACGCCTGTGGAGATTGAGCATACCGAGGCAGATGCTTTGATCTGCAGGACAACAATGTGTTAACAACATAAAAGATATATTCTGGCGATTCACGTGATGTAATTGAATATAAACAGTCTGCAGCCTAGTTTTGTTTTCTAAAGATGATCTCTTTGATCTGACTTACATAAAGCTTTGGATTTCTGCACAATTTTTCATCTTCCTATTTTGAAGCATTTCTCAGATTTTATCTGAAGTTTTGGGTCACAAACCAACATAAAACAACTGCTGTATATCCACAAGTAGATTGCAGCTATTTCTGGGATGAAAGATGTATAGAAGTTTAGAAAACGTATAGCAACAAATTCAGAAAAGAAAGTGGAAAGGTTACACCGTATCTGAAGTTACAGACTTAAAATACTGACAATAAGGGCTTTAAATTACCCATAAAAGCAGTAGAAGCAAGAGGAAAGTTACTAATCTGCACTTCTTTAAATAAGAAAGCATAGATCTTGCCAGCAGAAAATGGTAAGGTGTGTTTTTTTTAATTATTATTTTTATTTTGTTGTTGTTGTTGTTTGTGTGTGCAAAGGTGCGTCATGCAAAGAATTTGGCGGAAAACTGTAGCCATTTAGTATCTGAAGGCTTTGTGTAGTGATCTTAAACGCATGACTCACCAACAAAAGTTTATCTCCTCGCGTTTTCAGTGTCGCTCCATTTATGAATCTCTTCACACTGGGATGTGAGCTAGTGTCTGACTACCTCTCTCTGATAACAGTACCTTAAAAAGCATAAAAGCTTGTATATGCACAGTAAAGAAAGAATTATCTAGTAGTTAGCTCACTGCTAAGAGTCTTTTATTTTCTGGGTTGTTAGTTTACATCCCTGAGGCATTTTGAGAGCACTGTTAGTAATTTTTCCCTCTCTTTTTAAGATCTCAACTCTAAGTCTACCTCTTCCTCCAAAAAAGTTGATTGGAAATATGGAGCGCGAATTCATAGCTGAAAGACAGAAAGGACTCCAGGCCTATCTCGATGTAATTACTTCCCATCACATACTGTCTAACTGTGAACTCGTAAAAAAATTCTTGGACCCAAACAGCTATTCTGTAAACTACACTGGTAAGTGAGGAATTGTAAAACTGCATTACAGCTTCACTTCAGTACGTGTGCATATCTTTCATTAATGCTGGCAGGGATTTACACTAAAGCATGTTATAAGGGAGGAAGGGGGCAACAACCATCAGAACTATCGTGTATAACCACATGCACACAGGATGATAATGTTTCTCCGGGTCTGTGTGTGAATCATGCTGCGATTGTCAAATCTAAATTTTTGAATTATTCTACAGAGGAGTGTTGATGGTCGAGATCTATATTAGCTGAACTTGGAGAAGGGGGATTAATGAAAGTGAAGTCTGTTTTTTCCCAATTTGTGATAAATAGGAGGGCTGGGGTTTGGAAGTTTTGTTTACCAGGGTGTAAGGTGGAGTTAAGCTTGTCAGTTCTGCAGTCTGATAAGAGAGCTGATCTTCTGAACACTGAATCTTAAATTTGTCATGGTTCTTAGATCTTTCAAATCAACAGAAACAATTGTGATCATCTTGTCTAGCTCCCACTATCATTTTGGGTTGTGCCACTTCCTAGAACTAACTGTTTGAGACAGGTTCAATGTTTTTTCACAGCTTGAATTAGCCATGTCCCCCCATTGGAAAATCACCACATCCCTTAAAATGGTATCCCAGTGATCAGTTCTCTTCATTATTAAATGTTTCTTCTTTGAATTTGTCTGGCTTCAGCCACTGGAAATTGTTAGAATTTGTCTGATAGACTGAAAAACTTCCTCTTCGTGATGAAACCCACACCACAGATTTAGTTCATAGGCAGACTGACTCTTTGCAAAATGCAAAGCTTGTTTTCATAAAAGCACAGCCAGCCTACCCAAGCAGGAACTTACTGCTTCCTTTCCACTTGTCTTTTTGCTCTCCCTTTATGTAACATTCTTCTGTCTTCAGCTTCAAAGTGCAAAGAACATTTCCCGGATGTTTATGATAAGCTGTGGAGGAGATGTAAATTATTAGTAACTCTTTAAGGATGCAGTTTGTCTGGCTAATGCTGAGCAAGCAATTTAAATCCTCTAAGAGATACTGTGACTTCTGTGTTACTTGAGTGCTTTCATCAAGATTTGTTTTTTCTGCAAATTGCAGGGAAGTTAGTAGCAATCAAATTGTTGCCTATGGTCTTTGGAGACAACATCAGTTTGTCATTTTTTTAATCTTGGAGCAGTGAGCTGATATTTATTGCACTGTTACCTCTCTTTTTCACAGGATATTTTTAGAGAGAGGATAGAGTGCAGAAAGGTATGGTGCATCCTTACCTTTTTGCTGTGTTTCTAAACCAAGATAAGCCATGTTAGAGAAAACTCCTTGCTGGCATGATTCCCTTTCTCCCCCTGCTGTCACCACTTCTCACTGAGATTTCCCCTCAAATTGCTTCATGAATACACTAGTTATATTCCCAGCTGTGGGAGAATTAAGTAACCAGAAGGGTGTCTTTTTTTTTTTTTCCTTCTCAGAAATGCATGTTGGATCATGATAGCTAGAAAAATACCTTTGCCTGCACTGAAAAGGGCAGAATAATGTATAATGAAACAAAGAGCTGATTCGTTTACATGTTAAAAATTACAATGTAGACGTGTATTAAAGAGATTTACAAGTTAGCACTTTTACAGGCAAAAACATTTTCTGATCTAATGTAGGGTATACCAAGTGTGGGAAGTCTTATCTGTGAACATTGGATTTAGACTTGGAAATGTAGATCTAGTAGAACTAGAATGCAAACTCAGTAAGCTGTTTTCTGAAGGCAGTTGTCTCTGTGGATTTGAGTTCTCAGGTTAAAAATGCAAATGCCCTTTAACTGTGTTTTTATCTGATTTCCTTTTAAAGTGATTTTGCTGACTGAGCCTGAATTCCTGCAGGCTTCCTTCTGGCATTGAACTTTACCTAATATGTGTAAAATCCTATTAAATACTCTCTCAAAAACATTTCTTTTTCCAGAAATTGCCTTACAGCATGTTTCAATGTTCTTCCGATCAGAGCCAAAGTGGGAAGTGGTAGAACCATTAAAAGATATAGGTAAGAAGAACATGTATGCATGAAAACTTGTCTTATTTTTTCCAGTGGGTTGTCCTAAGATAACAGTACTATTTTTACTTACAAACCTTGTCCTGCCTGTAAGCCATGTGATTTATTACTGTTTTAATTAAAACTGCTGATGACTCTTTTCTTGTAGGTTGGCGAATACGTAAGAAATATTTCTTAATGAAGATAAAGAATCAACCAAAGGAACGGCTAATGTTAAGCTGGGTATATATACTTTTATATTATTCTCAAGTCTTTCATAATGAACTTGCCTTATTTTGTTTATATCGACCATCAGCTGTGAGTGACAGAGAGAGAGATTTAAAAGCTCGGGCTTTGAAAGAGCCTTGAGCCTAGGTGGATGTGTGGTGTGGAAACTTCGGTTGTTTCCTCTGGTGGCAAATCCAGTTTAAAAGTTCCTGTGCCTGGTTCCCACTCTTGCACCTCAGTGTACTTTGGCTGGGGTTGTAATGATGTATGTAGCTGTTGACCATAGTGTCACCTAGCTCACCAAAAGTAACAAGGTGATCCTTTTTCAATGTTGGGTTATTTTTACTAGGATGTTCAGTTGTTCTGACAAGCTAGTAAGTGAGAGAGGCATAAATTGCTTCTTTGACACAAGCATTTATTGACACGAAATAGTTTGTTGTTACTAAACACTTGCTTATGCTCCTGTGCTGAAACGTGCTGCCCTCTTAATTGTATCAGCATAGCTGTTTCTGAGACTTGTTGGAGGGTGGGTATCGCTAAGGCCTGCAGTAGGAGAGGTGGGTTTGGTGGAGGGGAAGAAGGTGGAGATTTATGCCTTATCAGTTCACAATGCACGCAGTCCCTCAGTTGGGGCTTGGCAGAGTTCATTCAGTGGTAGTAACACAGGTCAGATACGGGGGAGGAAGCAGGCAATAATACTTGCTTACTGTCAGATGCTTTGTATTGTGAAAACATGACCTTATTCAGCCTTTTAAAGTTTGGTTCTTTATGGGTAATTTCCTTGCTTGCTCTTCAAAATATACCTTCAAGCAGCTGTCTTAATTTGTGAGAGCAGAATATAGATCATATTTTCTTTGTGGAATGCAACATCTATTATGATGCCTTTCTTTTCATATTTATTTCTAGGCTGATCTAGGCCCTGATAAATACTTGTCTGACAAAGACTTGCAGTATGCTGTGAAACTTCTTTCTTCCTGTTCTGTGAGTATTACTTGAAGACTTTTAAACTGTGCCAGCACAAAAGAAGTACTTGCAAGGGCTGATCTTGCAAAAGCATATGTAGCCTAGTAGAAATAGCTTGTAATTTTAGAGTTGCTTTCATTTAAAGATGTGTGAACCTTTTAATTAAGTTTCCCACACAACATGAGGTAACATGTTCTCAGCACAAATAATAAACCTGCAGGATTATTACAGGAGTTCAAGTTGTGGCTAATTGTATTTTTCTCTTCTGGTGCAGTACTGTGAGCTGACGAGCTTTTATTTCATCTTCTCAACACTTTGAGGCTGTTAGGATAGTGCTGCCTAGGTGTAATTGCTAACCAGTATACTGGGAATATTCTTGGGCAGCAGTGCACAAGGCAGTGGAATGAGTGCCATTATTTTTGCAGTTCTTTGAACTTGAGACAGCAATATCTTACTAGAGGTGCAATGGAGGCTGTACAGCTTAAGCTTCTGTGCAGTGCCAAATTATAAAACCGCCACATTATAAATCCAATAGACATGTCTGTCTGAAAAACTGGACTGGCTGGAAAGGATGGTATTTCAAATGGATAAACCTCTGTGTGCAGTCCTGAAACTTGGAAGATGCACACACCAAAAGAGGCTGAAAATTAAGCTTTTTAACCCCAAAACCAGACTGAAATCGGTGCATTAAAATAAGATATGAGCAAGGGGTCTTTTCCTAACTAGCAATTTCAGTTAGTGTATGTGTTGCACGTGTAATTTATTTCAACATGTGCTGTCTCATTTGGTTTCATAATGTTGCAGGAAGTCATTATAATGATTTCTAAAAACATATAACTGTTATTACAATTATTAATGCTGGGTTTCCTTGTGTGCTAGAGCTGGATAAAACCATGAATGAATTAATTAGCCTAGCATGACTTAAACCTACAATTAAGCTGCTCATGTATTAAGTGTTAATGGGGGTGGATTCTTCATTTGTCTAAACTGTCAGTCTGTGTGTTGTTGTTGTTTGTTTTTTTAACAAGACAGTGGATTTCTCTTGATTTTTTGTGTGGATATTGAGCAATGTCCTTCTGACATTTTCTTTGCATTTACTTCAGGTTAAGAGTGAATAACTTGAGCAAATGTCACTGACAGAATCCAATTTATTCCTTTAAACATATGATTCAGACAGATCTTTTGTTTCTTGTGAATCAAGCAAAAATGAATTATGGAATCTGTCATCTGAAACTTACTTACAGTTTCTTCTTTTGGTAGCATCCCTATATTTACAAAATTACTTTTGCCACTGCCAATGAATCTTCAGCGCTGGTTATTAGACCATTCAGTGAAAAAGGGACACTAAAGGACCTTATTTATAAGGTAATGTCTTCCCTCCCTCTTCCCCCACCGCAAATGGTAGAATATTTGTTGAAATGACCATAGTATGTCTTTTCTAAAACTGTTTATGATCTATTGCTAAGCAAACTAAGACAATTCCTGGCTTTTCTGGCATGATACTTGATATGTGTGTTTCTTTTAAAGGCAAAACCAAAAGACCCATTCCTGAAGAAGTATTGCAATCCTAAAAAAATTCAAGGTCTCGAACTTCAGCAAATAAAAACATATGGAAGACAAATATTAGAGGTAATTTTTTGCTTTCTTTATCAGCCTTTATGTGTTTGTGTATTTTTGGTGTGTGTGTGTGTGTGTGTGTGTGTGTTTTGAGACCAACTAATTTAACTAGAAAAAATAGAAAAACTTTTGAGCACACAAGCTTTTTTTTGGCAGCAGACTTCAAAGCTAAATTTAAATTGAGATTAACTGCTGGGAGTTGAATTTAGATATGTATGTGTGAGGCCACTTCTGACAAAAAAAGAAGAAAAGAATAATAAAAAGGAAGCTATTACATGTAGAGCTGAGGTGGGAGGGAGGTAGTAATGTAGTTTTTCTCTTTGGGGGAAAAGGGAAAGAAGTAATTCATAGCTTATGGAACATGGGCCATAAAATCATTGCCACTGAATGTGAGTTTTTATTTTATTTTTTATTTTGGTAGAATTGTGACTTTTAGTTTCCAGGTCTCTCTGGGAGGTGTCTATAAGCCAGCTTTTGAGGACCAGCATCAAGTATTTGTTTTGTGAGAAATGTTACCAGTGAGATGGTAATGAACAGTCAGCCAAAGGTGATGTAGATAGAAGATCAAGTTGAGCAGGCATTCCAAAATAGAGACCTCATTTATTATGCTTCTGCTTTAGTATTGGAGCATTTGAGATCTTGAGATCATCACTGTCTTGTGACAGTGCTTCTGTCTTGGATTTTTTCAGGTATTAAAATTCTTGCATGAGAAAGGATTTCCTTATGGCCATCTTCATTCTGCCAATGTGATGTTGGATGGGGACACGTGCAAGTTACTGGATCTAGAAAATTCCTTGTTGGGACTTCCATCATTTTATCGATCATACTTTTCACAGTTTCGGAAAATTAATGTAAGTTTCAGAAAATTGAGGTAGCTGACTCTTACACGTACCTTTATCCTCAATTTATGTTTGTGGAGAACTGACTTGAATGAAAAATGTCTCCCTCAACCACCCCCACTTTTTTTATCTGAGCTTTTCTCCATCAAATTCCCCTTCTGTGCAATCAGACTGATGTGGAGGAAGCAGAAGTTTTGCTGCAGCGCACTGTAGTGAGGAGAAGGGAAGTGCAAGTTAGTGTTTTCTTGTCTTTGATAGATACTGTGAAATTTGATTAGATACTTGTAGACATCTAGCTATTAAAAGATATTTTTTAAAAATTTCTTTGAAGGGTGTCTATTAACTGCAGGCTTATACAGCAAAATATTATCTTCCTACAAAATGATTAAACCTAATTTGCCCTGTTGTAGCAATGCAGTCTTTTAGCCAGCACATTGCCTTGGCTTTAAGTGCTCATTGTAAGAAATTACGTACAGCATCATGAGACAGCTGCTTGCTGACCTTGCTAAACAAGTTCTACTGTGTTGTCAAATAAATGATCAAAAGCTCATGGTTAGTCCAAAAATGTTAGTGCCATCAAAGCACTAAGCCTCTCCAATAAGAGAAGCCACTTCTGTCTAAATATGATTCAAAAATCTCAGAAATATGCCATCTGGGAACTTAGCACATATGTACAGCTTGTACAAGCAGGGGTGAAAGAGGCTCTCCTAGCTTTGTTTGGTATGTATTTCTGCTGTCTTTGTATCTACCTCCCTGTAAAGTGGCAGCTGGTCATATTATTATGAATCTCATTTTTTGCTGTTTGACTTAACTGGGAAAATGTGAAATGTGTTCAGTTGTGATTTGTATCAACATATGGTTCTCTAAACTGCTGTGTATGAAGGAGTTTACTCCTTACGCATTTTTACAGAACGTGACTATAATGCTGTCCTGTTTGTATCATCACTTACTGAAAGACAGCAGTAACTTCTTTTGCTTGAGATATGAAGATTTCATTTGCCTAAAAGTTGTACAGGGTTAGGCTTTGTTTAGGAACTTAATGATTCCTCTTTTCAATCTTCAAATGCAAGACCACCTTTTTTCTCTAATGTGTTATTGAATGTTTTAAAACCAGTTGTGGATGAACTAATTAGTTCTAGCAAGTTGTGTTTTTTTTTTTTATTATTATTTTTGTTCCTCTACAGACTTTAGAAAGCATTGATGTACATTGCTTTGGGCACTTACTGTATGAAATGACATATGGAAGACCCCCAGACATGATTCCAGTAGACAGCTTCCCTCCTGCACCATCCGTATTTATTGGTTAGTATATGTTCAAGACAATGTCAGTCTCAGCTTCCTGGGTACCCTTACTGTTTGCCGAAGCTCAAGTGTTATAAAATAGCAGCCTAAGGCTTTTGCAGCCTGTGACTAGAAATCATTAATTTTTAATTTTTAAAAATAGAAAACGTGTTCTTCCTCAAATACATAGCATATAAATATACATATTTTTAGCTGAGTGATAGAACCCTGTGTAGTGATTAGATGTCTGGATCCCCTGGCCTCATGACTAACATTCTTGAAAAGTTTGTATTTGTAACAATAACATTGTAATAAAAAACATGTGTCATAAAGCTTCATCACTGCTTAGTTGATGGAATACTTAGCGGAACATAACACAGAAGTGCCAGGCTTTCATTCTAAATTGTTTGCTATCCTGCAGTGCAAAAATGTGTCTATACTTGTTCTTTCTTTGGTAGTGTCTGTGTTGGAATCCATTCTGACCTGTGAAGCTATGAAGAATGGCATGCCAACTGTTTCACGGCTCTTACAGATGCCGTAAGTCTTAATGTACTTGTTTTATGCTCATAGTAATGTTTTTAATTGTATGAGGAGGAGGAATCTTTTTGCTCGTTCCTTATCTGAAAGATTTGTTCCTCATTCTGAGGGATGTGTAGTGTATCCCAAGTGAAGATTTAAAATTGATGGACTTCATAGAACCCATTGCTTGTGAATATGATAGGTGCTCATTTAAAATTTCTCTCTCTCTTGGTGTGTTGGAGCTGTTATGAGTGCATTTTACTTAGCATGGTTCTATGGTTTCAATTGATCTAGCTATTAAAGCACTGCAAGCAGGATTAAGAACACGTACAGATCATTTAAAGAATTTAGAATAAGGAATCGTTTTGTATGACCCTTTCAGACCTACTTCAGTAGATTTGGCTATCAGTTTGCTTATGACTTCGCAAAACAGCTCTCTTGTGCTGCTCAGCAGTAACATTTAGACTGGGTCAGTGTTACGCAGGAGTTCTGGCCGGTTTCTTGCAAGGCTGGCTTAGGGATTCGGTGAAGCAAAAGCAGAAAAAATTTCCTTACAGGCTGTCCTCTTAGTGATGCAGTGAAGTAGTAAAGGCAGATACGGAGCAAGATGAGGATGCAGAAAGGGAGCAATGTCAGTGCAGGACTGAGCTGGAGATCATACCTGTCTGCAGTGCCACCCTTCCTGCAGCTAGGAGACAATATTACCATGGAAGTTGGCTGCAGTCACTGTGCTGTGACATGTCATTAGTATACTGAGCACAGAATCACAGTTCCTGGTGGGCTTGCTTTTTGTTAGTGTGATGTGCCAGAATCATGACCTCATAAATGACAGATTGCCCATATCTAAATCTGGGTCTGATCTCACAGCATAGAGATTGCAGAATGTTCAGAGCATGCTTCAAGAGTTGCATTTCCTGGTTTGGATGAGTCCCTGCAGTCGTGTCTCAAACCTTCTATTCCTTCTATTATTCCCTTCCTCTTCTGTTGTTGGAGGCAGGAGGTAGAGAGAAGAATGTAAGGAGTGGAGAAATTCTGTAAGAAAACTGTGAATACAGGAATATATAGGTGCTAAAAGATGTTGAACAAACAATCCTTGCCTGGCTCTATCTGATGTGTAGGATATTGTACTATATTCCTGTGGTACCCATACTATTTACAAAAGTGTTCTTCATAATGTGTAATGCAATGAACATAACCTACATATTTATTAAGCTATTCCATATAAATGATGAGTTTACTTAATTTTGCAAGGATATGTAATCAGAAAGGGTCAGAAAATTGCCCTGTAAACAAGGGTGAGCTTTTTTTTCTTTAGTCTTCTTTTAACTTGATTTATTTCTGATTTTTTTCGTGGACTACTGATCTTATAAGCTTGATTCTAGATTTTAATTTGTTTTCTCTAGTATAGATCTGTGATAATTTTCCATAGTGAACAGCAACAGAAATCTCTGAAAAACTTATTTTGGAGCCAGACTTGATGATCTCTTTCTGGGACAGTTTTCTAGTATGTTCTCCAGATCAAAGTACCTTGAAATGGACTAACTGGTTTATTTTCAGACTAACATTGCCCTCTAGTGTCTTTGTTTTGGATGGAAAAGTAAGAGGAAAAAGTGAGTTAGGTGAACAGTACTAGTAGTATTTCCTCTGTGGTTTTGCCTTTCTCTTGGGAATAATGTTCCTTTTTTTTCTCCTTTTTTTTGTCCACTCACAGATTATTCAGTGATGTCCTGCTAACAAACTCTGAGAAACCACAGTTTAAGGTAAAGTTGAACATTGATTTTCTGATGTTCGTGGAAGTGTCAGGTTGTGGGTAGCTATAAATTAATTGACAAATAGGGTAGAGGACAGCTGGCTTTACTCAGCTTTATGGTGATTCCCATCAATATTTGGATTCCTTTGCTGAATTGTACCCAAGAATATTATATCAACCCTTAGAAGAGGGGCACAGTGTGACCCATGAGTGATTCAAGTGTAGCTGCTGTGCTGGAGCTAATTTGCACGATTAATCATGGTGCTCTACTTAGCAGCCTCTGCTCAGATAAACTGGGTCCCTCGCGGTGAGAGGAAGCAAGTTGCTGAGGCCTGTGGAATCTGATTTTGCTAGGTGAGACCATTGGCATGTTGTAGCCAGCTGCAGTGCTGGGACTTTCAGGGAGCCACTTTCTGCCCCCACTGCACTTCTCCTAGCAGGCATGTGCTGTGTGACCCGTGGTTGTCTGCCTTATCGCATTCTGGGGATGTGACCAGAGTATCAAAATAGTTAGCTGTCCCTGGCGTTAGAGTATCCCTTACATTATTCACTGCTTCTTTGTCCCTGCTGTTGGATTGGTCCCTAAGTTTGGAGTGGAAAACATGCATCTAGAGTCCTTTTTCTCCTTCACTAAGGGAATAGTGTCAGAACTTAGGGTTTTAGATGGGCAACATGGTCAGATGAATGATGAGTTTTGAGCAGTGAAGTTGTTTCTTCCTTTATCACGTTTTGTGCTATGATTTTTTTCTCTATTCTGTAATAGATTCCTACTAAGCTAAAAGAGGCATTGAAAACTTCCAAGGAATGCATAGAAAAAAGATTAACAGAAGAACAGAAATTGGTAACTACTGTATTTCTTTACTGTATTTCCTACAGACATTCTGTTTCTTCTTACCTCTTTTATATTGGGAAAATGATCTTTTACTCAAAGTGACTTCGAGTAACAAAGGTTCTTATCAACAGATTTGCTTTCCCAAAAACACAGTATTGAGGAGTTGTAGAACAGCTGTTGAATGTATGACATTATACTGTTTTAAGTGGTGCAGCTTCACAGTGACTCCTAAGTTAAAGGATCATTTTAACTGCAGTGTGAGGCTCCATCCTCTACTAGCAACAGTAAAGATAAGAGTTAAAAAATGAAAAAAGAAAACTAAACGTGCAAAGTGACTACAGTGTTTTTTCTTGCATGCCAAGCATGTATGCCTTGCCTGAGAATATTTGAAATCTTAACGTGGTCTTTTTTTTTTTTTCCCTTAATTTTGAAGATTCACCAGCACAGAAGACTGACAAGAGCTCAGTCTCATCATGGCTCTGAAGAAGAAAAAAAGAAAAGGAAGATCTTAGCAAGAAAGGTAATCAATCTTTAAATAGGTTTCTCATACAGAAAATTATTGAATTTGTAGCATGAACAACGTCAGGTGTGCTGTTGTATTCTGTCATGTGCTTTTCTGTACTACTTCCTGATTTGTAGCTAAGTGATAACACTTCCCCAGTGGTAGCTGACTTGTATATTGGTTTAACCTGTTTGAGGTTACTTAATGAAAACAGGCTTAGTTAACACCTAATACACAGATAGCAGCCTGTGCTGCTGTTTCTTGCTGCCCAGTGAGGGTCTTGGAGCCTTTTTTCAGTCTGCTTCTGCAGCACACTGTCTGAGTTTCTGATCCTTTTTGGTGGGCCAATTTTCTGCATTTCCCTTGCTGTTAGATGTTACTAAAGTCGTCCTGTTTGCTTGCCTGGAGATACTTGAGCACATTACTGCCACATGTTGGGTGAGGGGAGAGCAATGTTGGGCACTGATAAATCTTGTATGATACAGCAGATGGCTGTTACAAATCTCTGTGTCAGCTCAGTCCTTGTCATGGAAAGAGGTTATTCATTTGCACCTTCTGTTTCTTCTGCTTTGTTTAAAGAAGTCAAAACGCTCTGCCTATGAAAGTGGGGAAGAACACTCAGCAAAATACAGCAACTCAAATAACTCAGGTAACTACAGAGAGAAGAGCTTGCTTCTACACAGCTATGTCAATGTTTTTGTTGTTACTGTAATTTTCTGGCTTAAAAGATCCAGGGTCACCATCGGTTTACACAGTAATATTGGACTACCAAAGCCTGTTAGCACTGTTTTGGGTATTTAATAATAGATAAATTGAGGGCAAAAAGGTCTCTTCAATCTGTTTGACATTTGAGTGGCATAATAATACCATTGATTATTTGGGCCATTTAATAATGCAGCCTTCAGACAGAAACTCTGTGATGATCTGTATTCTTTAGTAAGGTATTAAGATGAATGAAAAAAAAATCTTTTTAATTGCTGCTTCAGTGTTAATTTCTACAACAAAAAAGCATTTGACAGGTGGCCTGTTAAAAGGAATGGTCTGTACTGATGAAAAGTTTGACAGAGTTATCTTGCCTGGTTAAAATGTGTCCAAAAGCAGCCTATTGTGGAATTGTCAGATATCAGAATAACTTGTGGAGTACAGAAACTGACTAAAAATCATCTCTTAGAAGGAGAAATGGGGTGCCATCCATGCAGTGGCACAACTCTTAAGGAAAACAGAATTTGGACGCTGAAATCCAACAGCCTAAGCAACAGAAAAGAAGTGTTTCCAATTCAGGAATGCTGTTGAGTGTGCTTCTTATGCGTTTGGACCTCCTCTGATACTATGTGCTGTAAAGCCTCTCTGTTCAGATTGGGTCTGAATGACACTGTTCATATGAATGGGAATTTTTCCCAAGTTTTCAGTGGAAGCAGGATTGAATCTTCAGTCAATAAAGTTGGCCTGTTTTCAACAATGTCTTGTCTGACTGTTGAATTTTCTATCACAGCTTTAGTTACTAGACTGTTGTTTTATTTAGCAGGCTCTGGGGCGAGTTCCCCATTAACATCTCCATCATCCCCCACTCCGCCCTCTACAGCAGGTAAGCTCAAGAGTCATTACACTGTTTGTCTTTTTCTATGTGTGTTTTTTTTAAATTCTATTTTATTTTTATCCTCCCTAACTGTGTATTATTTCCAAAGATGATTAAGGGATGATGGTCTCCAAGGATGGAACACAGAGATGACGTTTATCTTGTATCAGCCTGAGTGTTGGCATTTGCTCTCTTTTGAGGGCCATAGAGAACCTCTTAATACAGTTTGTTTTTGTTTTATAACCTTTCTTGTGGTGTACCTATCTGTGATTTACTCATAGAGTGAGTGTTTGTTTCAAAGTCTCTATTAGTCTAGTCCTACTGATATTGCTACCTTCTGTTTTCTGGCCTTCATGTTGCGATATACATTTGTTCTGATATTAATGGCCAGCAGACTCTGAAGTACTGTTTGTTGATCCCTTGGTTTTGTGTATTGTCTATTTACACCTATACTGCTGTGATGTAGTTTCAGAGGTTTGGGGTCTGACAAATCGAGTGGCTTAGGCTACATAAATCTCTCCTCTTCTGCTGTAGCCCACTGGTAACACCAGTAGAGCTGCTTATGCAGAGAAACAAGTCAGAAACTGTTTGGGTCAAAAATGATCACTTTATTTTTGGCCAGTTCCCTCTTCCAGTTTGCTAGGTAGCTGTACAAACAGTTTTGCTAATGTTTAGGACAGGCGGTGGGATGTGGTACAGAATCTGCTTGAGTGGGCATTGCCAGAAATAGAAATACTTGTGAAAGCTTGATTGCAAATCGGAGTATTGAGCTATGGTGGACAGGCTTCAGTCTGAAAGGCTAGAAGAGCAGCACTGGCAAACATTAACAGCAAAAGACGTTAATGGAATATACATCTAGATGGGAAGCTGTCCATACCGTTGTTTGTTATGACAACATGTCATATGATTCCTACTCGCAGGAGCTTTCTATACAGTACAACTTGTTAACCAAAGCGATGAAATCAAATTTGTGTTTGCTGTGGGTGGTCTTTCAAAGGACATTACAGTTTATGTGATGTAATTCAAATCATTTGTGCTGAAATTCAAATTAGTCATTTCTCCTTCAAGTTGAGAGTACGTTGAAATGTATGTTTTATGAACTAACTTCTTCCAGTTACTCTAAACAAGATAATTACTGTTATTGTGTTGCACAGTAACAGCTCTGTTCTCTGGATGCACTGACTCCTAGCTGGAGGGTTTATTTCAAGTTCTGTATGCTTTAAAAAGGAAGTAGCTGAAAATGCAAAAGAAAATCCCATGCCTTCAAAATGGATGGGTATTTAGAAAACATTCTTTTTCTTTCTGAAACAAAACTACCTTTTACTTGTATTTTGACTATAATGTGCGTTGGAACTTGACTGCAAGGTCTTTCAAGCTTTGAGCATGTGGTGCAGGTTTAGGTGTAGACTTGGCTCAAATGGCTAAAAATGGCTCAAGTTTTCGGTCAAAAACTTGGCTCTGATGTTCCCACGCTGTCATAGTGTGTTGGTCATCCTGCTGGCAGCGTGCTCATGGTGTGACATTGTGCACATTGCCCAACCTGCTTTCAAGTCAGGAAAGTCTATGGTATTGATGCATTTGATTGGGCATAAAGGCAAGTGTCACCATGTCAGGAATGCTTTCATAAGTAGAATTTATAGAAGAAACTTCAGATACTAGCTCTATGAGAAACATAGTGTGTCTGATTTTTTTACCAGCAATGTTGTACTTGTAGCTATTCTATGCAAGTGTGCTGTTAATGACCCAGTGAAAGACTCAGTGGCCCTGTGGTAGGACTTTCCTTGTGACAGCTGATGCATCTGTAGCTTCTCTCTCTTTCTTCCTGTTTCCTTGTGTTTACTAGGGATATTTACTTCTACACCAAAATTGCTTGTGGACATCAGTGTGGACATCAGAGATGACCCTCAAGAGGGGAACGAGGCTTTCAGTCTGTCTTTCTGGTTTGGTTGTAGTGTGTTAGTATCCTGGCATGTCAAAGTATCTTGCTGATACGATGCCATGCCAAAACAAAGGCTGATATGGAAGAGTGTGTCCAACAGAAGCTCTTGACCTTGTGGCCTGTTACCATCCCAATCAATATAGTTTATGGGTATGTGCAGAGCCAGAGACACTGACCAGAGGTAACTGGCCTCCAGGCTGCCATTCCCTGGGGAAGGAACCTTATTCAGGGGGTTTCTCGCATATGGAGATGTGCTTCATCTCTGAACAAAGGCCTTGTGAGACGTAACTTGCAGTGGAGCGCTTGGTATAGCCAATGCAAAACATACTAAGAGAGAAAATGATTGCTGGCTTCAGCAGTCTTTGTAATGATGGCTGCAGCTGTAGGATTGAATATGTTACCTGCTTTGAGGGGAGAGGTGTCTACTAGAAATGTAGACTCTCATGGGAATGTCTCATTGAGTAGAATGTTTGTTTTGGGCCAGTTTTGTTGCAGATACTTGGATAAATACCATCTTTGAAATGCATTGTTTAGATCACAACAGCTGAGTCTAACGTAACTTCCATTTCTGACGTTCTCTCTTGAACGTTTGATTCATTTTTTTCCCCTCTACTTGCACACTTTTATCCACTTTGCTTCCTTGAAAATCTATTGTTTTTCTTTGTGGCTAGGATCAGAAGGGATGCAGAACGCTGTGGTATGGGTTATTTAAAACTTCACTATATCTTCTCCGAATCCAGTAAGCCCGTAAAATTCTAACGAGCTCTCTTACAATAAAAGTTTGGAGGGTGCCATTTTGGCCAACCTTTCTGAATGATAGAAATAGTATTGCTGCCCTGTGCTTCCCTGTGAGAATAAAGTGAAAGAGTTGTACTTAACTTTAGCTTTTTCTGTGCCAGTTGTTTTGAAGCCTTCAGTACAACATATGTTTCATAAAGAGCCATATGGTGCATCTTTTCTGCTCTTCAGCTGTATATGAGACTATTTTAATGCTTTAGCAAGTGCTATTCTTGAGTGTCTCTGATCTGTGCAGCATAAATGTAAATACAGGTGTTAATATGACATGAAGTGTTCCTCGAACTGAATGGATTTCACCTTCTTTGGCTAATCTTCCTGCAGACTTCTTGCTAAATAGCTCTCAATGCACTTTAATCCTGTAAAGCTTGAATTACGGCATGTGCAATTGAAAGAATGTGTGTTGCATTTGTTCATCAAGTATAACAACGCTTATAGCATGGAAAATGGTCGTTCATTATTCGGAATCAAAGTATTGTATATGTAATATGAAAAAATCAATCTGCTATCCCCATATATTTTTCAGTGAATAAGAATGTATTGATTTTTGTACTAACTTTTCAGCTAACACTATCTGTTTTTCTTACTTTGACACGAGATCCGGATGATTAACTTGTGTCCTCTCTCTTTCTCTGCTGTCTTCAATAGAGCATGCATCATTTTGAACGTGAATTTTCGGAAAAGTAAGCTAATGCTGATTTATCTCTTTAAAGATGCTCTGTTTCTGTATGGGAAAGTTGAATGCAAATCTTAAACTTGCTTAGTATTGGGAGGGAATAGAAGAAAAAGATCTGAACATTGTTACGGATTATTTTAATGAAATACAGCATCTTTAAAAACTCTATCACTAAAATGATTTTCTTTGTTTGCATCCCATTCTCTCAGCAAAGTTTTTAATGCTATTTGCACAATTACTGTCACTTTAAATTCATAATTAAGTTTTTGTTTCAATTCAGGCATCAAGTTTACAGCATCTGATTTACTTCCTATTCCTTTTAACACACTCTCATAACAAAAATGTCCCTGTAAAAATACCCTTGGTAAGTTCTTGTTTGAGCGCTTTATTCTTATAACTGTGTGAATGAGTAAATGTGTGTTTGTGGGCAAACTGCTTCCAACATACGTATTGGAAACGTCTAGTGACAATTGAGCACTTGTCTGAAATATTTTTGCTGGTAAATATGGGAAAACACTTCATTGTTGGGCACAACAATTTAACCAGTAGATGTAGCTGCCTATGAGTACACTGGAGTGAACTAAGGTTTCCTTTGCACCACTCATGTCCAGAAGGGAAGAACAGCTTGGTTTTGTTTGACTAATTGAAATGAATGGATTTGAAGGATTTGCAGAATCATGCTCTTAATTAACAGGTTCAATATGTAATGTTCATAGCGAGTCAGATACCATCTTAAAACCAGTGTGTATTTATGTTTTAAGGCAGAGATAAGGTGTAAGATCTCCTAAGAGTTTCTTTCAACTGTGTGATGTTGTTGGCAGCACAATTTCAAAAATACTTAGTCCTGAGGAACTTAACAAATTTCCAGGAAGAAAGGTGGCCTCTCCCCCTACTTCCCTGTCCTTTATGCCACCATCCTAAAATAACCAGACCAAAATTTGAAGGTAACGCATGGAAACTTGGCCTAATAATGCTTATATAGTGGCTTTTTGCCTCTGTTTCTGTCAAATGTGTACCTTCTTTTGCTGAATATATTACTGCTATATTTGTACTCCATACAGAGTCCTTGCCACTGTTTTTATGATCATTCCCTATTGCATCCGTACAACGACTTGCATAACCTCTTCAATCTCACCTTGCTGATCTCGCCAAAAATCTTGTCTTTGTTCTCTACAATTCTTGCATCTCTTTCAAGCCATCTCCTTTGTGATGAGCTGTTCTTGGCTTTTTTACAGCAGTTAATCTGATCCCAAGTTTGATGCTAGCGTTGGTACGTCAGTCCTATGCATTGTTCTGCTCTGACCACTTTAACCTCGAAAGTGGTTCCTTTAACTGTTCTTGGTCTTATTCTTCCTGTGGCAAACTGTCAAGTTTTGCTTTGCCATGCTTTACTGGCAGTCTGTACACAGAGACATTAGAAACAGGACTCTAATGCAGGGGATGGTTTTCCAGTATTTCTAATACCAAATTGACTTGCATCTTTGGCTGGTGTAAAAAGACAGGTTTGGATAAGTTAGATGACCTCAAGGCATCAATACGCAATTTGCTATTTCAGTTCATGCTAACATTGTGTAATGTTTTGATTACTTAAGAGAGTAGTTGGTCCACATGCAACAGGCATGTTAAATTGTTTCAGCTGATCTGTGATATTTCTACTAAGATTTGAATATTACTTCTGAAAGGGAGGAGTGTGAAAATGAGAGCCCAATATGTACTTCCACGTTTTCTTGTCACAGCAAAGGGTTTTCATGCCAATGAGAATTTCTCCTGTGAGTTTGAAGTGCTATAATCATAGCACGTATTAATGTACATTGGCAAAATATAATTCTTTGTGTAAATACTCTTTATTTTGAGCTTACTTTCATATGGTAAAAGTCTCTCTTTAAAGACTAGTACAAATTGAAAATGAGTGAGCTTTGAGTTACGACTTTCATCTAATGTAACTACTTTTTTGATCACAGCAGTTTCTTTTTTACTATTACCTGTTAGTCTGAGAGCAAGCACTAGTGAGGAATTGAGAGGGAAGCAGAGCCCAGGGAACATTTTTGCACTTTTTTTTTTTTTTCTTCTGTAGCTGAGCTTTATCCTTTGAACACTTCTTGAATCCATATCACGTAATTTCCTTTTAAGTTCTTGGTATTTACTTAGTTCGTAGCAAGCAGTCCTACTTCAGAAGCCATAGTCTCTTGTTTGGCCTGATGTTGTTTGCTCTTTTGTCCAAAAGTATCATAGTTCTTGCCACTTATAGTATATTTGTTTTTGTAGGTTACAGCTACCACAAACAAGTGTTGGACTATAGATACCATTTGTCTCTCTAGCTGTATTTTGGAATAACTCATGATCTAGACAATGGAATTAAAGTTCACTATTGAATAATCCTAAAATCTTAACCATTATGCCCCTCCTCATTCCAGAATATGAGAGAGAAGACAGGCCCATCATTCCCCACACAATTGGGGATGTGCTGCAAATGCCACCTTCACGTGGATGTCTTGTGGAACAGCAAGGGGTCACCTCTGGCCTTTGCTCTTACTCCTGCCATTTATCTTTGATTACCTGTGTAGAAATGATGGTGTAATGTGCAGCAGCCGAGTTGCACAAGAGCAGTGTGTTCAGGAGAGTAGCTTGGGGCAAATAAGGCCACCTGCCTGGATCTGAGCTGCCAGGACCCTCAATGCTGCATGCACAGCTCTGGTCTCTGGCTTCCCAGCCCTCTCCCTGCAAGTTGTCAGGACATGGAGCTTGAAGCATGATGAGACAACATGAGATGGATATGACTGGGGTAGAAAGCAATGGCCAGAGTGCAAGGCGGGAGTAGGCAAGTGGTGTGAGTGGCAGATTGTTGTCATTCATTTGGCCTGTGTAACAAGTGTTTGCTTGTTTCTCCGTGGTTGGAGAAAGTCTAACAGTACTGTGGAAGCGTAAAACATTTCCAAAAATCCTCTATCTGCAGTTAGTCATCTAAAAATGAAATATAACCTGACCAATCACCACAAATACTACAGTGGTGTGGTCCTCTGTAAGAACTGTAGCATTAGTCATGTAAATATGAACAGGTAGTAAAATTTGCTTCCAGTGTTTGGTACCGTTTATGACCCAAAGAGCAAACTGCTTCACTGGGGACAAACAATAGAAATTGAATCTGGGAAGCCCTGTTAAGCAATCTCTGTTTCCCTCAGCGCAAGATCACATTTGAATCATGTTTTGCATCCCTGAGTACTGAGGCACTTCGAGTTTCTTTTCAGAGGTGTCTGAGATGACACGACTCACCTGCAGATAGAGGGATTTGATCACTTTGGCATTTTTCATCCATTCTGTTCTTCACACTGCACTTGCTTTCAAGGAGTGACATACCTAGCGCAGGACTGACTTAGTCTGGCTGCGCAGCCACAGTGCTCTGCAGCAGGACCTCCTTGGCGTAATCAAACGACACCTTCTCTCCTCAACTCAACAGGAGCATCGTCGATACCCCCAGCACCGCCACCACCACCCCTGCCACCAGCAGCTCCTCCTCCAAGTACAGAGGTGCCAATGCAGCCAAGCTCTCAGCCCGCTGTCAGTGCAAGCAGAGGAGCTTTACTCAGCTCCATTCAAAACTTTCAGAAAGGAACTCTGAAGAAAACACAGACATGTGACTACAGTGCTCCCAGGATCAGCTGAGGCTACTGGTTACACCAGGATTGAATTCCCCCTCCCCTTCCTGTGCTGTCTAGGAACAAGACCCTTCTGAGTGGCAAACAATTCACCAGCATAGAGCAGCTAACCACGCTGTAGCTCCATTTTACCCCTATTTCAGCTTTCCTTGAGTAGCAGCACTACCCTGCCTGGATTGCATTGCCTTGCTAAGTACTCCATTCTTTATTTGGTTTTAAGAAATTTGTTCTCTAGCTACAGTTTCAGGGGCATGGCCATTTCTGTATAGCTGAATAAAAATTTGAAAATAGGAATGACCATGATCAAGGTGAATTAAAGCATTTTTTTTCTAGTTCTATTTCCCCACTTTTTTTTTTCCAAATTACATGCATCTAGCTTTAGACTGCTGTAAGATTTTCAACACTATTCATACAGCTGTAACTCATCTAACTCTTGCTGTATTCAATCAGCAAGTTTTGTTTTAGATAATTCAAAAAAACAACCCCCCCACCAAACCAACCCTTAAAGTATACTGCACAGGTGAGGGAACTGGAGAATTAAATCTTATTCCCACCATATTTGCTGGTGGAGTATCCTACTTGCAACTCTAAAGGAAAGTTTTTAAATAAGGAAACAGTTGAAATGGGAGTTAATAGGGCACTGGGATATTATTCATGATTTAGTTAAATAGAAAGTTACTTCAAATTAATTTTACAGCTTAAATTTTATTGAAAGATCGTTTTTGATTTGATTAAAATCTTAAATTGCACTTTAAAGGATTATAGATAATCCATTTTTTAAATTCAAATACATCAGTGTTTGTTACTATGCAGAGAATGTCTGTACAAAGTTTCATGTAACCTGTGATATTCAGTCATTTTTATTAAAATGTTAATGGAATTCCTCCAGCAGTGTGGTGGTGGATGTATTCAGATAGAATGTTGCCTGCAAGCCAGACTTCTAAGAACCTAGTAGCACTTCTGCTACCATGAAATACCCTGAAAGGTATTCCTGGCCTGTAACTGAAACAGACCTGAGCTCTTCTGTCTACTTAACAGAGGTAAGTATCTCCTCTCCACCAGTTCATTGGAAAGGCAGCTTTTCCTGGCTCTAGAGCAAGCAATGCTGCACAGACTTCTACAGGCAGCACTTGCTCTATACCAGGACAGTAACAGAAGCTGCTGAACAAAACCTACCTGTCAGGAATAGCCCTTTAGCTAAACCCTGGTATGTCGTTACAGCCTAAGCAGCTTAAAGGCTGCCACAACTGTTTCCCAGCTCTTCAAACATAATCTATGCAACTACTACTTTTGAATAAATAGTTTATTACCCAGGTCTGAGTAAAATAACTTTTTTTTTTTTTTTTTTTGCATGTAAGAACTATAGTTTGAGCATGCCACTGTTAGCCCCTCTGGCAAGTTTAAAAAACATACATAAAAGCAAAACATCTGAGCAAGTGTTTTATCACTGTACATGACAGCTAGTAAAGAATAGACAGTATTTCCTATCACATACTGAAGAGGATCAGGATCTTCATTTAAGCTTCTGTGCAGAAGCTTTCCTGCATGATGAAAGAGAGCTAATGTGCTTAGTTTGAAGACCAATCTCTTAACCCATACCACAGGCTTCCAAAGCCACTTTGTACAGATAGTTGCACTTAAGCTGTTGAATTAAAAAGCAAGGCTTCACTCAACTCCAGTTTGATTGTTCACCTTTAATAAGCCTTGCAAATATGGGCTCCTAGAGAGCTGTGCAGCATTCCAGGACTAGACTCAGGGAGGGCTCCCCTGTTACTCACTACCATTCTTCACTCAGCCCCCATCACAGTCAGTTAAACACAGTCTGATAATTACAAGCCAAGCAGAAATAGAAGATTTTTTCCTCCCTGTGAATTTAGAACATATAGAGAGATCCTAACCCACCTGTACTGCTGAAGTACAAGCTGACTAACAGACAAGCATTACCACATTGTTGCTTATATGAAGAGTGTCTTGGAGGGTTACCCTGTTACACATAGCCATATAAATATTCTGGGAGATCCCTGTACTTTACTGTACAAAAGAATGTAGCTATACAACAAAGTTATGCACACAACATGCCCTACACCATTAATGCTTTTTAAAGCAGGACTTTAAAACATGTATTTACAACTCAGATATTCAAAGTTTTCTTCACTGCAAATATTATATCCTTCACTTGAGGTATGCAGTTATCTTCTAAAATTTTTGCGTAAGGCATAGGAACATCTGCACCAGTAACACGCACAGCTGGAGCATCCAAGTAGTTAAAGGCAGATCCTGAAACAGAAGACAATTGTCAGGTTGCTGCACCCTATGGCTTTCTCTCAATTCAGTTTCTAAATCTTAATATACTTCCAACAGTTTTGTTCCTGTAGTTCCAGAAAGCTGTTCCTGCTTGTTTATCATCATGCACTATGGTTTAGACAAAAAGTTACCATCCTGCTTCTCACACAGTCAGGTTCCTGGGATAAGAATTACACCAGAAGACCAGCTGGATCGACTATCTGAACATCTCTACAGCAAGACAGCTAGGCTTAAGCTCCTCAGATACAAGACTCTAAGTTCATCTTTATCTGGCTTTATCAAGAAGTCATCAGGATTTAGACTAGGGAATGAGATCAACTTGCATATTACAAAACTCAGTACCTTCCATGATCCTGGCACAGACTTCAGCTCCTACTCCAAACTGCGGCCAACCTCCTTCTACAGTTACAAGATGGTTTGTCTTTGTAACGCTGGCTTCCACCGCTTCAATATCCATTGGTCTAATGGTACGCAGATTTATGATCTGAAAAAAGGCACTGAGTGAGTTTTGCTGTGATCTAAGCATGTCATTTACTACTGTTTGGGTACAGTGTCCTTTAGCACTTTGATCTATTCTGACTTTGACCATAAGACTTAAAAGGTAATGAAATTACTGGCTTTTTTATCCTCACAGAGACTCTGCAGAACAGTTTTTGGTGGCTCCTGGGAAGTGTCAGATAGAAGAGTCTTGCTATATATAGATACAACCATGCTGATACATACTGTTACTGTTCTGCTTATACAGATAAGCCAATCTGAACATCTTTAATAGTTCTGCCTTCATTTTGTGATGAAAAAGTCAAATGCAGAAACATAACACGTGCTTAGCTCACTTACTGTTAAGGTACTTAAAATATTAGAAGCTTGTAGTTTATAAACTGACATTTTGCAAAGCCTGAACAAGGGGACCATCTGCCTGTTTTCCTTTGTCCAGAGAAAGAGACAAGCAACAGAAACCCCACACACCTCACACTCTACACCTTCTTTGGCCAGTACAGCAGCTGCTTCCAAACAGTGTCCAACAGGTCTTGAGTGTGCCACTAATGTAACATGAGTTCCTAGAACAGAAACAAGTGTTAAAAAGGCAAATAAAAAGACTTAAAGCTTTTTCTCTAAGCCTCAGACTCTTTTCAAGGTAGCATTAGTATTCTCTTGTAAATTTAAGTTCCTTACATTTAGTTGAAACGTTAAGTATTATACACCTGAACGTAACAGAAGGATTATGTGAAGACACAAACTTTATCTTTTATTTCAGAGATCTGATATTTAATATAGTTTTTAGATTTTCTCTTTAGAGCATTTGTATAATGCAGTGGTAAATTATAAACAAACAGACTGAAACGCTACAGTGATCTTTTTCATTTTTGAAAAAAACTACATACTAAGGTAAAGAAAAAAAAAAAAACTTTCCTCACGTATCACCTACTCCATCCCTATATTAAAGAACAAATCTTTTAGAAAGGTCCAGTTTCAAATGAGAAACAGAGAATCGAGTAATTATACAGGGAACAGAACAATTAAATATACTACAGGACAAGCAACATTTGAAATACTTTTCTGTGTCCCATGACAGCAGTATTCTCCATAGCTGAATTAAAAAAAAAAAAAAAAAAAAAGAACAGAGCCCCTAAGCAGTTCAGTCAGTAAGGATACATAAACTACGTTCTCAGCTTACCTTGCCTTTCTATTTTGGCTTTTCCAATTGGAACAACAAAATCCTTTGACTGTGCCTGTTCAGACATTTCAAAGGGAACACCGTACAGCAATTCGTTTTCCAGCATCACAACTAGAACAAAACATATTTGGATTAGCTTGTACTTGTACAGGAACAGGACTGTACTTATGATGAACCATACTGCAGCAGACTAGCTCAAGATACTAAGCCCATCCAGGCAACAAGAACTTCAGCATATTTGCAGAAGTATTAATAATAATCATAATAAAAACGGTCTACTTCATCACTACTGAATTATTTTTAAGATTGTCTAGAGTTCATTTTAAACATGATAAAGTATTTAACTTTTGGTATATGACAGTGATAGATCTTTACACAAGATTTAAAGTTCTTCGTATGATTTTTCCTTAAAACAAACAACCAACAACAAAAAAAAACCAACAAAAAACCACCACAACAAAAACTGACAGAAAATGAGTTAGGAAGCCTGTGTTAATAAAGGAAACTGACTTACAAAGCTTCTGTTTTTAAAAAGGTAGACTGTAAAATTTTAGTCTGTATACTCAGCTCCACAAACAAGCAAAGGAAAATGGAAAAGGTCATGGTCAAGAAATGTTTCTGTAGAATTGCTAGTTTCAGAAAGGTCTTAACTTTTGCACATGTACTTGTGAGAAATAAAGCTTTTGCTTAGTGAGATTCTAAATTTATCATCTGAATTTCATGATCTGTAGAAGTGAGCATAGTCAGGTACTGTATATGCAGGAACTCCTCCTGACTCATCTTCATCCTTCTTAGCTCCTTTACAATAGGTTCATAAATGCATCTTCTAAGCTTCCAGACTGGTACCAAACTAGCATTAAAGATAGAAGTAACTGGCAACAGCACAAAATTAGAGTCTACTGCTAGCAAGCTAAGTGGTGACCGTTGGGAAGAAGTTAAGTATCAGCATCAATACACCTGAAGTGTTTTTAGGTTGAACAATTTTTTTTTTTTTTTTAAATGAAGCACGAGGGGAAAATAGACATCCTTTTCAGGAATGAGTGCTAGATCTGTGTTCACCTGGATTATCGTCCCGGATTGCCGCTTTCAGCAGACCTTTGGCATCTTCTGAGCTCCAAGGACTAACAACTTTCAGTCCCGGGCAGTGCCCATACCAAGCAGCGAAGCACTGCGAGTGCTGAGCAGCGACTCCAGCTGACGCCCCGTTGGGGCCCCGGAAGACGATGGGAACAGGGATTGTTCCTGCAGACATGTAACAGGTCTTGGCAGCAGAGTTTATAACCTGATCGATTGCTTGCATGGAGAAGTTGAATGTCATGAATTCACACACTGGTCTCAACCCCGCCTATTAAAGTCAGATGATATTTTAGTACATTTTAACAAAAAAAAAACAGTTTATTTTAAATTTTAATTCAGAAGGAATGTAAGTTTACAGACCATAGCAGCACCAACAGCGATTCCCGTGAAGCCCATCTGAAAAGAAAGAAACCAAGGGTAAGCACCGGGGGTACGGCTGCTGAAGAGACCTCCCGCGCCCGAGACGTGCGAAGCCGTACCTCTGATATCGGGGTGTCGATTATCCTCTTGTCCCCGTACTTCTTCCAGAGCCCCCTGGAGATCTGCGGGGCACGAAGGCAGCGTCAGGACCCACGCGAGGGCCTCTCACGGCCCGGTAACGGCCCGGCGGCCACTCACCTTGTAGGCACCGTCGTACTGGGCCACCTCCTCGCCCAGCAGGAAGACGCGCTCGTCCCGTTCCAGCTCCTCGTCCAGCGCCTGGTTCAGCGCGTCCCGCACCGTCACCTACGGGACAGCGGCAGCCGGGCAGGGCGGTGCCACCCCCGCACCCCGGGGGACACCGCT